>OW796091.1:4837313-5341543 GCA_941860345.1 Chrysodeixis includens | reverse complement strand
TAGCCTGGGACCAAGCTCGGTCAGCCAAAGGCACAATTGAAGATCGACATTAAGGTGGACTGTATGATTTGATCGACTTTTTCGAGAAGGTGTGAATATTTCCAGAGCGGGGAAGAGCGAAGAAAATATATGAATTATGGACCAAAACAACAAAAACGTATCAAAGTTATGGCCTAACAAGGAATTGAATGAAAATATGACGTTTTCTTGTTTTTCCATCGCTAAGAACGCTCGAGGAAGACAGAGACAGAGACACAAGAACGCGCCGATTCAATGCGCCTAATTTTCTAGTGCTGCGCGCGCGGCGGACCGATCATAGTTGAGTGGGAGAGAGACGCAAGGCATTCGCCAGTCCGGCGGGCCTCTCTCTCGTTCGGTGACTCATCGTAACGTTACCGGGCGTTACACTTTTTCATGAGTGACTCCGAGCCGCAACCTAATTTAAGACGTTGTCACGTCAAAAACAAAATAGCGGATTTCGGAACCCATATTGTAAGGTAAAAAAAATTTTTTACCAATCCAATCGAGTGGGGTATCAAAATGAAGGGTTTTAAATAACAATTCCAAAAATATACGTAACTTACAGTTTCAATTTTGAATAAAAGATGTAACGTTTAACGAAAATAAAATATAAGAACTTACTAACTTACAAGTTATTACTAGCCGTTAGTGTCCCACTGCAGGGCAAAGGCCTCCCTTCCCTTTTTCCACCTATCCCGGTCTATGGCTAACCGGGGCCAGTTTTGTACAAATGAGTCGAGCTCATCGCGCCATCTCCTCCTGGGTCTACCGCGAGGTCTCCTCTCTCAACTTACAAGTTGCGAGAGGTATTTTAAAAAAGCATTCTAAACTAGACCACTCATTAATAAAAAATTAAACTGAAAAGTCTGAAATAAATAATTATTAAAAAAAACAAAAAACCCGACTGCAAAAAAATAACCACTGACTAAAAAAAGAAAAACAAGTTCTATAATTCATATTCATTTATTCATATTCATTTATTTGCATTCCATAATGTGTGTTACAGATGGTATACAAGGCTTAAAGCTTCAGTACAATATGGACCCTATTAGGGGCACAGCAACATAGTTTAAAACAACATAGTAATAAAAAGAAATACTTTTAAAGAACAAAAGAAGTTTACAATAAAAATATACTTATAGGAAACATTTAGAACAAAAATTACAGACAATAATTACATTTTATAATCATATTATATTCTAACTGTGAAATGAGATCATTTTTTAAATCAATAAAGTAATATTTGTTTATTGCTTATTATTTTATCTATACATATTAATCTTATAAATATTTTAATTGTATTTTTACTCTGACGAGTCCTAAAGTATGGTTATTATGTATGTAGATTAGCTTAACATTATTTGGTAGAATAGATATCTCAATTTACTTATTACTAATTAATTATTATTATTATTTTATTTATAAAGTATTTTAGTTATATTCTTATCCATTATGTATTCATTTATGCTATAGTATGCTTTATTTATTATATTTTTTTTTATTATTTTAATTTATTAATTTAGTGTGAAGAGTATTACAGTACACCGTACATTAAAAATTATTGCAGGCGGGACAAACAAATTACTCAAATATTGACAGTAGTATACTTAGATTTCCACAAAAGGGTTTTATTAATGTTCGACTAATGCTAGATACAGATTGCACTGATTGTAGGTTTGTTTGTCCCGCCTGCATTAATTTTAAATGTACGGTGTACTGATACTCTTCACACTAAATTATAGAACTTGTTTTTCTCTTTTTAGTCAGTGGTTATTTTTTGCAGTCGGGTTTTTTGTTTTTTTAATAATTATCTTATTCTCTTTTTAGTTAGTGGATGTGTTTTTGCAGACGGGTTTTTTATTTTTAATAATTATTTTATAAGTTACATAAGTTTAGTTATAAATGTACATATTTCTTGTTTAGTATTGTTTCTGTTCAATAAAATGAATAACAGAAATTAAAAAAAGGTAAAATTCAACACCCTTGGTCACCCCTTATTTAATTATTCTCCCTAAACTAAAGTAAATGTTCGAATTGTTTTCCTTCGGCACAAATACAGGCTCTACAACGCCTCACAAAAGACCTTTTCACCAGTCACGCAAAATTTCTTGCATTTATTTTTTATACTAGTGCGATCCACAACCATTTGTGGGATCGCACTATTTTTTGTCCTACGCGAGGACTAAGTCCGCGACACGCGGTGTACCTACTGTGGTAGACAATTGGGTTGGTGACCTGACACCACTCGACTATCCATGCAGTCGAAGTTAAGCAGTATGGAGCAAGAATTTATCAAATAACGAACACCTTTCAGCCAAAGTACTATGATTATTTTTGGCTAGCGTTGTCTAAATTTCATGGTATTCATAGATCTCCTTTGAAAACGGTATAGATATGTATTATGAAAACAAGTTTTGTACTTGAAATTGGTTTTGTACTGTATCTTTGAATATAATAATTATTATTATTAGAAATAAATATAAATATCTATGGGACAATATCCACCACACGGCCTTCTGATCCCGATAAGCATAGCTTGATGAAGATAAGCAGAGCTTGTGTTATGGTAATCAGACAGCTGATAAACATAATAGGTCGGGGAAAAAATCTTTTCGCACTATAGTATGTATGAACTGAACCTGCAACGCCACCGGGAACACAATTCCTGTGTAGAATTTGCGCCCGGCGTTGTCGCTCCCGTATAGGCCTTGTTAGCCACCAGCGCAAGTGCCAAAATCAAATAAATTAACACGGCTGCTTTTTCAAAACACCTGTCATAGGTGCTAGAGGCCAATGATGATGATGATGTATGAATTTGTAATAAAATCTTTCTCTCTGTAGTAAAATTAGAATTTGGAATTATGTTCTTTAAAAATTTTTACTTTCCATTATACCAAAGCCAGCTAGATACAAATACTATAGCCAAAAAGATTTTATTACAAGTTCATACATACTATAATGCGAAATAACTTTTCCCCGCCCTAATACTTATATATTTCTAAATATATATGTACATATTATAGATAAATCACATCCAGACACAGAACAAATGATCATGCTCATCACACAAACATTTGTCCTGTGTGGGAATCGAACCCACAACCTCCGGCCTAGCAGTTAGGGTCACTAACCACTAGACCAACAAGCCCGTCAAATAAAATAATAGTTAGGAAAGGGTTTTTAATAATAATGTGTAACAAACCAGAGCAAATATTGTAGTTTATTTTAAAACATATACTTAATTACTTAGGACTGTCTGAGTAGCCATTTTCAGCTTTTTCATTTAATTTGTAGAACAGATCCCAAAAGGCCACTCTGGAATTGAAATATCTCTTCCCGACTGTGAGGTCCGCGTCAATATTCAAATAGTATTGCTGGTCTTTGGTGGCTGCCGGCCACAGCACTGGTAGGAGTTCGGTCGTCTGTGGAGTTGGGTTTCTGAAAAACATGGGATAGCCATAAGTATTTACGAAATAAGTAGGAGAATATTAACAATTTAACAGGCCTTGCTGGCAGGGCATTGGGAGTGACAGTTTTGTGTTACTAGTCGAATGCTTTGCTTTGCCTCGCTTCTGTAGCGCTTCGGGGATGTTCGCCGAAGCGCGCGTTGATTGTTTCTATATAACCATGCGCAAGCGGTGCGCATCCCTGGAGGGTGCGGGTCAGCCCGAACAGTATCCTGTGTGCCTTTGCAGAGCGATTCGACTGTCAGTACATGTACCACTGAGACATTGAAGACATTGATATTGAACCCGCGACACGTCGAGGCTTTGGTAATTGGCGAGTGATGTTGGTTCATCAATGTCTAGTATTAACGTCATTATAATATTATTATGTTACAAATGTTAATGTCACATACCCAAACTTAGCAAAGTTGGCCCACATAGTCGTAAAGCGGTCGATCACAAGTTGATCTTCAGGAGCCGGGGTTTTGTCCATGTAAGAGATATCAAATAAATAGCCAAGGTCATCAGCGTGTGCAGTTCCTGCAGCCGTAATATTAAGTCTGTTTTTCACGAAGTTTCTTCCACCATCGTAGGCAAACAAGTAATAATATACATTTTTCAGACCATTGTTAAGATATTTTTGTAACGTTCTTACCGTCGGGTAATTAAACTTCAAGTCTGAATCTACTTTTAATAAGCCCTTCTACAACATCTTCGCTAATTATTTCGTCACCAATATAGAAATTCCTTACAATTTGTTCCATATCCTTAAGCTTTTCAGTCGCGAAATTAAAATTATTACTTAAAAAGTTCAGAAAAATGTTAGGATTTTGTAAAATCTCTTCCGTGGTCTTAATTCCAAACTCTGATAGTCCTTCATCTTTGTTGGCTCCCATTAGAGTGGGCAAGTGTCTCAAGTTTCGGCTTCTTTATATTGATAGGGAAATCATGAATAAACTTTTTCGACATTGTTCGAAATCGTTTTCTACGCAGGGGACCAGTCTTAAGATTAAGTTTTATTGCTGCTGCAATAACTAAATCGGAGTCGATAGAGGCCAGAAATGACAACGCTTCTTTGGTATCCGTTGTTTCAAAACCAAGCTGTTCAGCTAGATTCAGAGCTGCCGAAGGTGAAGGATTGCTTACAGCCCACGGAGCTAGGGCAACACCGCTTTGCATTATAACTTGGTGGAACAACTTTTCTTGACTGTACGTTAGTTGCAAGTCTACAGATACAGCACCAGCACTCTCCCCAAATAATGTTATTTGGTCGGGGTTTCCGACCAAATGCTTCAATATTATTCTTCACCCACTTCAATGCTAACTGCTGGTCTTTTAAACCTTGATTTCCAGGAACTTCAGGCACATCAAGACACATGAACCCATAGGGGCCGACACGGTAATTAAGTGTAACTAAGATTATATCTTGTTTAACTAAAAAGCGAGGTCCATACAAAAATCTGCCCGAAAGTCCTCGCCTAAATGCTCCGCCGTAGATCCAAACTACTAATACAGGTAATTGATTTCTAGAATTTGCTGTATTAGGTACATAGACATTTAAGTGTAGGCAATCTATTGAGCCAACTTCCTTATCAGTAAACTCGTCAACTTGGGGGCACACAGCGGTGTCATCGTAAGCCTCAAAAACATTATCAAATCCAGGGGTGGGGTTGGGAAGGCTGAAACCATTAAAAATATTTCGTAAAATTAAACTGGAAACAACTAAAGTGGTATTGTATGAATCTAAGTACTTACCCCAAAGGGATTGGTTTCGTCAACAGTTGCGTACGGAATACCCATGAACATGGCGTAGTCACCATCGCTAGCTCTCAGACCACGGATCAAGCCCACTTTTGTATCAACCAAAGGGGTCAATCCTTGACATTGCTGTGCCATACTGGATCAGACACAGCAAATACCGGCAATATACTACATTTGTGTTGCCACATGATGTCCGCGACACGGTAAGCGTAAGTAATGTGCTGAGATCTCTTGGGTACAGGCTTTATGTCAAGTTTTGTAACAGATAAGAGACCTTGTCTTTATTTCAAAGTGTGAATTACCCCGACAGGATACCGATATGAATTGATAACAGTTTGGCAGGAACAAATGACTACAATGAGCGTAACTAGAATATTTGTTAAGATTGACAAGTACAAAATCATACTTACATTAAGGTATAGGTACTACTGTATGCCGAAATGTACTTCTAGTTTTCACACAACCTTGTTATAAGCCTACTAAACGCAAATGAAGTTAAGAATATAATTTTCTTTAGAAAAATAAATACTAAAATTATATTATTATAATTATAAACTTGCCAAGTGTGCATTCCTGTAACTATTTTTAACTGAGGTATGTGTATAGAACTTGGTACTTATTCAGATCTCACTTCTTTTATAGGAGAAGCATTCTCATATTATCGAACTTGGCAGCCTTTTACATTTATGTTTTTGGGTGGGATTTCATTTATTTTTGTAAGGTTGTCATTTTTTTCTTATGATTAAGTTAGTTAAGGAAATGTCTCATTTACTGACGAGTGGCTAAGTAAAATATCCGAATCCGACCGACAACTTTATTTTCTTGAATTTTTAACCGTGGATTCAGCGCATAGGTTTTGGTTTGGTAGTGACCCCTGCTTTGCACGCCGTATGTCATCGCGGATATTGATTCCCGCGACAGACAAACAGAGAGGTTTGTCATGTGTCGGGCGCATTTATCAACAATCTATATGGGGTATACATGTAGGGTACCAACTTAAATAAGTACTTACTTATTATTTTTATAATAACTTTCGTGAGGATGATTCATACTGAAAACGTTATAACGGTTTACTCACGTGTATTTATCGGGATAGCCCGACTAGTTTCGCGTCTGCTCATGATTAAGGACTCCGGTTGGGTCCCGAAACTAGTCGGGGCTAATCCCGATAAATACGCGTGAGTAAACCGTTATAACGTTTACTTATTATTTATTCATTTTCACTCCATAGTTATAGTGGATCAATAGTTACAAATTCATTATTTTCGAAAGTGACCTCACACTTGGCCGTTTTGAGATTTTTACTTTACTTTGACTAAATACAAACCTTCGTACCGATTTTCAGGTCGGTACGCACCATTTAAAGATATATAATATACATATAAATAAATTTAGTTCGTTTTAGTTTCCTTAGGGGGTATAAATTTACACCGGGTGTAAATTTACACCTTCATTATTTTTGAAACCGACTCACACTTGACCATTTTCAGATTTTTTCCCTTTACCTGGACCTAAAGACCTACCTGCCATGCCAAATTTCAAGTTAATACGACCATTGGAGAAGTGGTCTAGGTTTTTGATGAGTGAGTGAGTGAGTCAGTGAGTGTATAGTAAAAATAGCGATTTTCTGACGTCAATATCTCAAGACCTA
Source organism: Chrysodeixis includens (assembly GCA_941860345.1). NCBI lineage: Eukaryota > Metazoa > Arthropoda > Insecta > Lepidoptera > Noctuidae > Chrysodeixis > Chrysodeixis includens. The sequence continues at coordinate 5,334,664 of OW796091.1, read as the reverse complement.
CAATAGGTATATTAATGAAATTTTGTATTTTTAGATAAGTAAGGGGGTCTCAATAGATACTAGAAATTTGATATGCGTAAGTAAAATAGATTTTGAGTTATAGGGGGGGTCGAAATTGGCCCGAAATGGTTCGTGTGAATATAACCCACGGCCGGGTGTGTCGCTTTTTTGCTCGAACTTGGCGGACACACTGCCGTGTGTCTAGATAGAGAGTGCACCTGTGTTTGCGCACACACTTGTGCACTATAATATGTCCTGCGTAGCTGGCTGGTGTCAAAGTAACACTGGCCGCCGTGGCCGAAATCGGTCCGGACCGCTATTAAGATATGTGGAATTGCAACAACCAGTAGGAGAAATAAAAGACGAATGTTAACTTGACGATTATTTTGCAATGGAATTTGATATATCATGGAAGCATGATACTTTTCTGCAAATTTAGTATGTGTAAAATACATTTTTGATTTTTAAGATAAGAATTATCTGTTGCAAGATTTTTAAAACAATATTATATATTATCATTTATAATAATAAAACAGCTAGCAAGCATATTCACAAGAGACATAGTACAGAAGTCCTTCAACATACAAGCGAAATCAAACCAGTGCACACTAGACACTGCTCACTAGTGATTTAACGAATATTTGCATTCGCATAACTTTTGGTATTCGCATTCGCAAAATTTATTCGAATGTTTTGCGAATATGAATACCAGAAGAAAAGCATTTGAAGATACAGTAGGTAATAAAATCGAAATCTATTTTTATATTTTGTAATGCAAGACACATAACCTAATCACATTATTAGTCTTCACTCTATCATTATTTTGATATTATTTCTTATTTAGGAAGCTTACTATTAATATTTTCAAAACGACCTATAACACAAAACTTTAAGCAGTATGGGGCATAGAATTTATCAACCACGAACATCTTTAGCCAACGAACTTTTAGTATTCTGTTGGCTAGTGTTTTCTACATTTCATGGTGTTCATCGATCTCCTTTGCAAACGGTAAAGGACGTGTTATAAAAAACAAGTTTTGTACTTGACATTGCTTTTGTTATGTATTTTTTAATTTAATAATAATTACCTTTAGAAATAAAATAATAGTTAGAAAAGAGTTTTTATGAAAACATGGACTTAATTATCTGAGTAACCATTTTCAGCTTTTTCATTTAATTTGTAAAACAGATCCCAGAAGGCCACTCTGGAAATTAAAAATATCTCTTCCCGACTGTGAGGTCCGCGTCAATATTCAAATAGTATTGCTGGATCTTTGGTGGCTGCCGGCCACAGCACTGGTAGGAGTTCGGTCGTCTGTGGAGTTGGGTTTCTGAAAAACATGGGATAGCCATAAGTATTTACGAAATAAGTAGGAGAATATTAACAATTTAACAGGCCTTGCTGGCAGGGCATTGGGAGTGATAGTTTTGTGTTGTTACTGCTAGCTTAGTGGTATGCTTTGTTATACTGATAACGTGCATAAAATAGATTTGGAGTACCTATATGTATAGTCAGGAACCTAGTAGAATACCACAATTTTACCATTGGCTTGATTTGTAATATTAAGATATTAAATTGTCTAGGATTATTAATGTTATTATATTTTTACAAATGTTAATGTTACATACCCAAATTTGGCAAAGTTAGCCCATAACGCAGTGACCCGGTCGATCACAAGTTGATCTTCAGGAGCCGGGTTTTTGTCCATGTACAGAAATGTCAAAGAAATAACCAGATTTCATCAGCGTGTGCCGGTTCCTGCAGCCGTTATATTAAGTCTGTTCTTCACAAAGTTCCTTCCGCCATCGTATGAAAATAAGTAATAATATACATTTTTCAGACCATTGTTAAGATATTTTTGTAACGTTCTTACCGTCGGGTAATTGAACCTCAAGTCTGAATCTACTTTAATAAGCCCTTCTACAACATCTTCGCCAATTATTTCGTCACCAATATAGAAATTCCTTACAATTTGTTCCATATCCTTAAGCTTTTCAGTGTCGAAATTAAAATTGTTATTTAAATAGTTTACAAATATGTTAGGATTTTGTAAAATCTCTTCCGCAGTCTTAGTTCCAAACTCTGATAGTCCTTCATCTTGTGTTGGCGCCCATTAGAGTGGGCAAGTGTCCAAGTTTCGGCTTCTTTATATTGATAGGGAAATCATGAATAAACTTTTCGACATTGTCGAAATCGTTTTCTACGCAGGGACCAGTCTTAAGATTAAGTTTTATTGCTGCTGCAATAACTAGATCGGTGTCGACAGATGCCAGAAATGATAATGCTTCTTTGGTATCCGTCGTTTTGAAAACCGAGTTGCTCAGATATTTTTCAGAGGTACTGAGGGATCCGGAGCTCTAACAGCCCCCCAAGGGGTTAAGGCGGTTCCACTTTGCATTATAACTTGGTTGGAACAACTTTTCTTGGGTGTACGTTAGTTGCAGGTCTACTGATGCACCACCCGCACTTTCTCCAAATATTGTTATGTGGTCGGCGTCTCCGCCAAATGCTTCAATGTTGTTTCTTAATCCACTTCAAAGCTAACTGCTGGTCTTTTAAACCTTGATTTCCAGGAACTTCAGGCACATCAAGACACATGAACCCATAGGGGCCGAGACGGTAATTAAGTGTTACTAAGATTATATCTTGTTTAACTAGGAAGCGAGGGTCCATACAAAAATCTTCCTGAGTATCCGATTCTAAATCCACCGCCATAAAACCACACTAATACAGGTAATTTATTTCTGGAATTTGCAGCATTAGGTATATAGACATTTAAGTGTAGGCAATCTATTGATCCGACTTCTTTATCAGTAAACTCGTCAACTTGGGGGCACACAGCGGTATCATCGTAAGCCTCAAAAACATCATCAAATCCAGGGTGGGGTTGGGAAGGCTAAAACCATTAAAATATTCGTAAAATGCAACTGGAAACCATTAAATTAAAGTTGTATTGTATGAATCTAAGTACTTACTCCGAAAGGATTGGTTTCGTCAACAGTTGCGTACGGAATACCCATGAACATGGCGTAGTCACCATCGCTTGCTCTCAGACCACGGATCAAGCCCACTTTTGTATCAACCAAAGGGTCAATCCTTGACATTGCTGTGCCATACTGGATCAGACACAGCAATACCGGCAATATACTACATTTGTGTTGCCACATGATGTCCGCGACACGGTCAGCGTAAGTAATGTGCTGAGATCTCTTGGGTACAGGCTTTATGTCAAGTTTCGTAACAGATAAGAGACCTTGTCTTTATTTCAAGTGTGAATTACCCGAAGGATACCGATATGAATTGATAACAGTTTGGCAGACAAATGACTACAATGAGCGTAACTAGAATATTTCTTAAGATTGACAAGTACAAAATCATACTTACATTAAGGTATAGGTACTACTGTATGCCGGAATGTACTATAAATGATACAATTACGAAGACGAGTTGATAACAAACTAATGAAACTTTTTGTACCTTAAGGGGAAATGCTTTTGTGCTTTATATATTGCGTAAGATATGTGTGAAGCTGTGATAGCTTAGTGGCAAGACTGTAGGACTGCTAAGTCACAGGTCTTGAATTCGATCCCCACGGCGCGCACCGACTTTTCGAATGTTGTGTGCGTTTAAGAAATAAATATTACAGCTTCCGTGTTTCGGAAGGCACGTAAAAATGTGGGTCTTGCGCCTGATCTCTCTCCGGTCATGTCGGATTACCGTCCCATCGGGCTATGAGAGTAAAAGGGATAGAGAGTGCACCTGTGTTTGCGCACACACTTGTGCACTATAATATGTCCTGCGTAGCTGGCTGGTGTCAAAGTAACACTGGCCGCCGTGGCCGAAATCGGTCCGGACCGCTATTAAGATATGTGGAATTGCAACACCAGTAGGAGAAAGGAAAGACGAATGTTAACATGACGATTATTTTGCAATGGAATTTTGATGTATCATGGAAGCATGATACTTTTCTGCAAATTTAGTATGTAAAATACATTTTTGATTTTTAAGATAAGAATTATCTGTTGCAACATTTTAAAACAATATTATTATTTATAATAATAAAACACTAGCAAGCATATTCACAAGAGATATAGTACAGAAGTCCTTCAACATACAAGCGAAATCAAACAGTGCACACTAGACACAGCTCACTAGTGATTTAACGAATATTTGCATTCGCATAACTTTTGGTATTCGCATTCGCAAAATTTATTCGAATGTTTTGCGAATATGAATACCAGAAGAAAAGCATTTGAAGATACAGTAGGTAATAAAATCGAAATCTATTTTTATATTTTGTAATGCAAGACACATAACCTAATCACATTATTAGTCTTCACTCTATCATTATTTTGATATTATTTCTTTATTTAGGAAGCTTACTATTAATATTTTCAAAACGACCTATAACACAAAACTTTAAGCAGTATGGGGCAAGAATTTATCAACCACGAACATCTTTAGCCCAACGAACTTTTAGTATTTTGTTGGCTAGTGTTTTCTACATTTCATGGTGTTCATCGATCTCCTTTGCAAACGGTAAAGACGTGTTATAAAAAACAAGTTTTGTACTTGACATTGCTTTTGTTATGTATTTTTTAATTTAATAATAATTACCTTTAGAAGTAAAATAATAGTTAGAAAAGAGTTTTTATGAAACATGGACTTAATTGTCTGAGTAACCATTTTCAGCTTTTTCATTTAATTTGTAAAACAGATCCCAGAAGGCAACTCTGGAATTAAAATATCTCTTCCCGACTGTGAGGTCCGCGTCAATATTCAAATAGTATTGCTGGTCTTTGGTGGCTGCCGGCCACAGCACTGGTAGGAGTTCGGTCGTCTGTGGAGTGGGGTTTCTGAAAAATATGGGATAGCTATAAGTGTTTACAAAATAAGTGGGAAAATATTAACAATTTAACAGGCCTTGCTGGCAGGGCATTGGGAGTGATAGTTTTGTGTTGTTACTGCTAGCATAGTCGTATGCTTAGTTATACTGATAACATGTATAAAATAGATTTGGAGTACCTATATGTATAGTCAGGAACCTAGTAGAATACCACAATTTAGCATTGGCTTGATTTGTAATATTAAGATATTGAATGTCTAGGATTATTAATGTTATTATATTTTTACAAATATTAATGTTACAAACCCAAATTTAGCAAAGTTGGCCCATAACGTAGTGACGCGGTCGATCACAAGTTGATCTTCAGGAGCCGGGTTTTTGTCCATGTAAGAAATGTCGAAGAAATAACCAATTTCATCAGCATGTGCGGTTCCTGCAGCCGTTATATTAAGTCTGTTCTTCACAAAGTTCCTTCCGCCATCGTAGGCAAACAAGTAATAATATACATTTTTCAGACCATTGTTAAGATATTTTTGTAACGTTCTTACCGTCGGGTAATTGAACCTCAAGTCTGAATCTACTTTAATAAGCCCCTCTACAACATCTTCGCCAATTATTTCGTCACCTATGTAGAAATTCCTTACAATTTGTTCCATATCCTTAAGCTTTTCAGTGTCGAAATTAAAATTGTTATTTAAATAGTTTACAAATATGTTAGGATTTTGTAAAATCTCTTCCGCAGTCTTAGTTCCAAACTCTGATAGTCCTTCATCTTTGTTGGCTCCCATTAGAGTGGGCAAGTGTCCAAGTTTCGGCTTCTTTATATTGATAGGGAAATCATGAATAAACTTTTCGACATTGTCGAAATCGTTTTCTACGCAGGGACCAGTCTTAAGATTAAGTTTTATTGCTGCTGCAATAACTAGATCGGTGTCGACAGATGCCAGAAATGATAACGCTTCTTTGGTATCCGTCGTTTTAAAACCGAGTTGCTCAGATATTTTCAGAGGTACTAAGGGATCCGGAGCTCTAACAGCCCCCCAAGGGGTTAAGGCGGTTCCACTTTGCATTATAACTTGGTGGAACAACTTTTCTTGGGTGTACGTTAGTTGCAGGTCTACTGATGCACCACCCGCACTTTCTCCAAATATTGTTATGTGGTCGGCGTCTCCGCCAAATGCTTCAATGTTGTTTTTAATCCACTTCAAAGCTAACTGCTGGTCTTTTAAACCTTGATTTCCAGGAACTTCAGGCACATCAAGACACATGAACCCATAGGGGCCGAGACGGTAATTAAGTGTTACTAAGATTATATCTTGTTTAACTAGGAAGCGAGGTCCATACAAAAATCTTCCTGAGTATCCGATTCTAAATCCACCGCCATAAAACCACACTAATACAGGTAATTTATTTCTGGAATTTGCAGCATTAGGTACATAGACATTTAAGTGTAGGCAATCTATTGATCCGACTTCTTTATCAGTAAACTCGTCAACTTGGGGGCACACAGCGGTGTCATCGTAAGCCTCAAAAACATCATCAAATCCAGGGTGGGGTTGGGAAGGCTAAAACCATTAAAATATTCGTAAAATGCAACTGGAAACCACTAAATTAAAGTTGTATTGTATGAATCTAAGTACTTACTCCGAAAGGATTGGTTTCGTCAACAGTTGCGTACGGAATACCCATGAACATGGCGTAGTCACCATCGCTTGCTCTCAGACCACGGATCAAGCCCACTTTTGTATCAACCAAAGGGTCAATCCTTGACATTGCTGTGCCATACTGGATCAGACACAGCAATACCGGCAATATACTACATTTGTGTTGCCACATGATGTCCGCGACACGATCAGTGTAAGTAATGTGCTGAGATCTCTTGGGTAAAGGCTTTATGTCAAGTTTCGTAACAGATAAGAGACCTTGTCTTTATTTCAAGTGGATGCCGATATGAATTGATAACATTTTGGCAGACAAATGACAACAATAAGCATAACTAGAATTTTTTGTTATGATTGACAAGTATACAAACATACATTTCGGTAAAGTACTTCCTACCTTAGTGTGTGGTATACAATTGCGAGTATAAGTTGATTATAATGAAACTTTTTGTACCTAAAGAAGAAATGCATACTCATCATAATTATGGTGAAATTGCAAGTCCAGTGTGAGAAATGATAGACGAATGTTAACACGACGATTATTTAGCTATTTTAAATTATGATATTACGTTATATCATGCAAGCATGATACTTTTCTGCGAACTTATTAGGTTGAATATATTTTGGATTTTTAAGATAAGAATTATCTGTTGCAAGATCTGACGTTTATCTTTAAGTACAATATTATTATTTATGATGACAAAATACTGTAAGAGATATAGTACATAAGTCCATCAACAACAAGTGAGATCGAGTAAACCTAGACACCGCTCATGGACACACGGGATCACTTATCTCGGAACAGTTGGAATCACTGCAAGCGCAAGTATCGTTGCATGAAACAAGCGTCTGACATTATTTTGAAACTTGAGCAACGAAAAAAATAGAAGGCTCATTTCCAATTATAATCTGAATTTAGCGTAAAAGTTGGACCATCTTAAGTCGCATTTTTGTTTAAAAACAGGTTTTATTGCATCAATAATTTTCCAAGCATTGTTCGTCACTGAACGAAGATATTAAATTTCAAACAATTTTTTTTCCTTCCGCTGTACATTCTGGTTCATTTATACCACGTTTATACACTCACATGATTTTCCTCCTGAATTGTTCAGAATCGAGAGGCACAGAGAACGGCCGATGAACAAAATTAGTTTAACAAAGTTCAAAACACTCAACAAAATGTAGGATATTAGAGATCAATGACAACCAAGGGAATTGTACTTTCATGAAGTATTTTTAATGTTAAAATAATAAAAATCATTTTGAGACAAAACCATGTTCTAGGTTCTATTATAACATTAATGCAGAAAGAACTGATTTCAAAATGATAACATAGTTTGCTTTGCAACGGCTAAATTACTTAGAGCTGTCTTTGTACCCCTTTTGAGCTTTTTCATTTAATTTGTAAAATAGATCCCAGAAGGCAAATCTGGATTTGAAATATCTCTTTCCAACTGTGAGGTCCGCATCAATATGCATGTAGTAATGCTGGTCTTTGGTGGCTGCTGGCCACAGCACTGGTAGAAGTTCAGTCGTCTGTGGAGTGGGGTTTCTGAAAAATAGCAATTTGACTGTTAGGCTAAGTCAGGCTTTGACAGCTTCGCTCAAGGCGAGATTATATTAGTCACCGGTCAGAGCAAAAATTGAAAACAGGTCGCGGCGTGTTTTATAAAATGTTTAATAGTTTTGTTGACGTAAATATAACACGTCGCACCAAGCAGTGATCTCTACTCACAGGTAAATGAAGCCTTGGCTTATTTTATATTCTTAAGAATTGAACGGCTTTTATTAAGTAATGCTTGAATTGTTATTGTCTAAGGCGACAATGTATCTAATAATTTACAAAATTTCCTATGTTACATACCCGAACTTAGCAAAGTTAGCCCATAACGTCGTGATGCGATCGATCACAAGCTGATCTGCAGGAGCTGGGTTTTTATCCATGTAAGAGACATCAAATAAGTAGCCAAGGTCATCAGCGTGTGCGGCTCCAGGCGCCGACATATTGTATTTATTTTTCAAGAAGTTTCTTCCACCATCGTATGAAAACAAGTAATAATATATATTTTTCAGACCATTGTTAAGATATTTTTGTAACGTTCTTGCCGTGGGGTAACTGTACATCAAGTCCGAATACACTTGAATTAGTCCTTCTACAACGTTTTCGCTTACAATTTCGTCACCAATGTAGAAATTCCTTACAACTTGTTCCATTTCATTAAGTTCTTCAGTGTTGAAATTAAAATTATCATTTAAATGTTTGAAAAAAACATTGGGGTCTTGTAAAATCTCTTCGGCTGTCTTAGTTCCATACTGCATTAGGCCTTCGTCTTTATTGGTGCCCAGGAGAGTGGGCAAGTTTCCAAGATTCGGCTTCTTTATATTGATGGGGAAGTCATGTATAAATCTTTCTACATTTTCGAAATCGTGTTCTACGCAGGGGCTATAGCTTAGTTCAAGTTCTGTTGCCGCTGCAATTACAGTATTGGTGTCGACAGATGCTAAAAATGATAACGCTTCTTTGGTGTCTGCAGTTTGAAAACCGAGTTGCTCGGATATTTTCAGGGGAATTGTAGAGTCAGGATCTTTGACGTAGGATGTAGCTACAGCAGCACCACTTTGCATTATAACTTGATTAAACAACTTTTCTTTACTGTATATTAATTGTAAGTCTACAGATTTACTACCCGCACTTTCCCCGAATAATGTTATTTGGTCGGGGTTTCCGCCAAATGCTTCAATATTATTCTTGACCCACTTCAAAGCTAACTGTTGGTCTTTTAAACCTTGATTTCCAGGAACTTCAGGCACATCAAGACACATGAACCCATAGGGGCCGACACGGTAATTAAGCGTGACTAAGATTACGTCCTGCTTAACTAAAAAGCGAGGTCCAAACACAAATCTCCCTGCGTATCCGGTCTTCAGTGTCCCGCCATGTATCCAAACTAATACAGGTAATCTGTTCCTAGAATTCGCTGTGTTAGGCACATAGACATTTAAGTGGAGACAGTCTATTGATCCTACTATTTCATTATCTTCATCTTGTGGGCACTTAGCGGTGTCATCGTAAGCCTCAAAAGCGTCATCAAAACCAGGGTGGGGTTGGGAAGGCTAAAACCAGTAATATCATTTGTTAAAAAAACTAGAAGTAATCTAAACTTATTGTGCAGTAATCTCATTACTTACCCCGAAAGGGTTTGCTTCATCAACAGTTGCGTATGGGATACCCATGAACATAGAATAGTCACCATCGCTCGCTCTCAGACCACGGATCAAGCCGACTTTTGTATCAACCAAAGGATCAATCCTTGACATCGCCGTGCCATAGTGGATAAGACACAGCAGTACCGGTAATGTATTAAATGTGTAGCCCAACATAGTGCTCGCGAGGCGGTCGCTGTGTGCTATGAACTCTTGGACAAAGCATTATGTGAGTTATGTAAAATAAAAAGCGGCCAAGTGCGAGTCGGACTCGTCCATGAAAGGTTTCGCAGCAGCAAGTAGAGATATAGAACTTATTGAACATATTAATACATGAAGTTCTTTTTTACTTTGCTCGATGGTTTAATAATAAAAATATAATTACATAAATTATGGGATTGAAATCTAACTATATGCGAGCCCATATAGGCTTGTGATAGCTAAACAGGCTAATATGTGTTCCGGTTTGACAAGAAATATTTTCAAAAATAATATCAGTTTGTGTGCCTCCTCACGTTGTTGGACAAGGTGGTAATAACGTCCTGTATCCAGCATCGTTTGGTCACGTCGTTCTGCATAAATGACAGTGTACAATTGTCTTTAAAAAAAATCTTCGTTAAAGTCTCCAAAAAGTAATTTAATGTGAGTAATGTTTGTTAATTAACTCCATGAAAGTTTTGTTTGTACATCTGGGCGATTTGTATAATGCAAATATTATATGATTATTATGTTCAAGAGCAACTGCTTCAATACATGTCGTAAGCGTGTTTTATAATTAAATACAGTCAGTGCCATCTAACGACGTCTACAGTCATAAGCCATCCGCCACTTTGCTAAATGAAAAAATTACAAAAAAAAAAAAACAATTTTACAACCACTATTATTTAGGGGTTGGGGGGAGGGTAGCGTAAAAAATCGTTTACTAATTTTGAATTAATGAAAAGTATTTTTTGCGGGTTAAGATTTATGACGCATTAAAAAAAAATATTAGATCTTGCTCGATCCAATTTTCGTAGAAAGTTTACATTGTAATGCACATCTTATATACTTATATTTTTTAGTTTTATTATTTCAGAAGTTACAGGGGGGGCACAAATTTCGTCACTTTGGAAGAGTCTCTCACGCAAACCATTCAGATTAGAAAAAACCTTAACATTATTTTTAAAGACCTATCTATAAGGTAACCACGGTTCAGTTCCACGTATGGGAGACCCCCCTCAACACTTTGTTTTTTTTTTTTATTTTAGCATGAAAATCTTAATGCCGTTAACAGAATACATCTACGTACCAAGTATCAACGGTATAGCTCTTATAGTTTCAGAAAAAAAGTGGCTGTGACATAAGGACGGACAGACATACATGACGAATCTAAAAGGGTTCTGTTTTTTGCCATTTTGCTACGTAACCCTAAAAACTACCAATGGGGTATAAGATAAGGGACCTTGTCTTAATGTCAAGAGTCCTGATACCGATATGATATGATAAATTTTGGCACTCATGCACCTAACAAACATGTATAGCTAGAATTCTTATAATGATTGACGTATGTTTACATGATTTGACGATTTTTTGAACTTTGTATGGAAGATTACAAAGAAATGATAGTTTAGTGGCTACGAGAGAGATGCATGAATGCTAGTAAGAGTTGTGAAGTTGTTGTGCTTATTTCAATCGCTAGGTTTTCTGCAGCAAAATAAATAATTGCAATTTCTATCACGGAGAAGTAATCCGGTTTAGGTTAAACCTGATATATTTTGAGCAACAGCTAAGGCGCAAATTCAGCAGGTAGATTGTACTTCGCATTTTTAAGGTCAGAGTTACCCGGTGCACGGTCTGAAGTTTCTCTACCTTTATCTTAAAGTATAATATTATTATTTAAAACAATAAAAGCTTATTATACAGCCACAAAAAAAAAAAAAAAACAAAATACAGAAGTCAATGTGTGCATATCTACTGGTTCGAATGTGTTTGAGCAACGCACTCATAGACACTGCTCGGTTGGAATGAGTGCAAACTCAGTGCCATACGGTTGAAACCTTATTTGTAATGTTTTTGTGAAAACAAACGGCAAAAAAAATATGTGTACCTAAACTCTTATTTTCGTTTTAGATTTTAAATCGTTGATATGAATCGTGACTATAAGATCTGTGGTTTTGTATATATCCGCGACAGCACAAACCAGTTTTCTTACGCTGTGTTGAAAGGGGCATGCCAGGTTTAGGCCCAGATATGCACACGAACTTGACTATGCTAATAAACTATATTTTTTTAACATAATCCTCCCTTGATTTCATTATTCTGTGCAAGTCGGCATATTTTTTTCATAAATAATAAACAATTAAACGACTTAAGTACGTAATTCAACAAAAAGCAGCCATAATTTTGTAGAAATATTGCCATTACATAAAATAAGTTGGAAAATTAATCAAAATAATAATTTACCATTGCTAATAGCTATATTATGTACTAGTTAAATGGTTTTTTAGCCCTTTTGAACGTTGTTGCACAGTAAAAATGCTATTACTATTTTTATTCTTATTACTTTTTATTTTTGATTTATATTTTTTTGTTATTGCAACATATCTCCTTATTTGTTGTCACTGACGTGTTTGTTGTTGACTCGGATAAACGTCATTGCTTGTTTTGCATCTTTAACATGACACTAACCGTGTTTGAGTTTTGCGATTTAAATCGTCGATGAAAACTGACTCTGGCGATTTTTTTACTCCTTATTGGTTATTCTCATAAATAAAATTAAATGCAAATCATGTACAAAATGCTAAAAGCATATTAAATATAACTTGCAAAAATAAGATCTAAAAAATGCAATAACTTTTAAATGCTAAGTTTTTTGTTAATTACTTCTTTTACTAAATTAATATTGCCTCTGCCTTCTATTAATATCAATAGCCTGTTAAGGTGGGCACTGTGGGCCGAAATTACTATGGAGACCTGGCATGCCCCTTTCTGATTGATTAAACAATTGCACAAATAAAAATAGGAAGGTATAAAGTGCTTCAGTAAGCGGTACCGACATAAACTCTTAGGATTTTACTCCTGAAGAATGGGTTAAGAAATAAGAGCCATAGTCAGCAACTAAAGTTGATGAACAAAATCAGATTAACAAAGTTATTAATACTCAACAACATTTTGGATATTGGTGACCAAGTAGTTTTTAGAAGTGTTCAAGTGTAGTTTGTCTATTTCGAATCACCAACTATTTGTATTGCTTGATTATTCTGTCAATCTAATTGTGTTCATAGAACTTTGCAGATCTTATAAACATATTAGACATATGTTATGGAAACTACACATATCCTTGAATTAGTACTTTAATCAAGTATTTTATCAGTAGCTTATATTTAGTTTAGCCCTTTTCGTCAGTAACCAACTCTTGTATAAATTTGACCTACTTTTTTTGATAGAGCTCTAAAGTCGCATGTTGTGTACAGTGGACACTGAGCTGATCTGATGCTGTAGTTGAAAAGTGTTCATCGTAGCTTCGCAATTTAATGACACAACCCCATCGTGTTTGGATTCGTCTGAATTGCCTTGACGAGTACTTTGATTTCAAAGCAAGAAAGCAAGCTAAAAAGTTAATAGGTTTTCAAGATTTTTTTTTTCAATATAATTCTCGTAAAGTTACAATAACAGAGACATGTTAGGAATAATATAATATCCTCTATGTTACTATCCTCGTTATTTAGAATTCATTGATTATATGAATAAGAATGTAGCTCATTTTGAAACGTGAACCTAATTACTTAGAGCTGTCTTTGTACCCAATTTGAGATTTTTCGTTCAATTCGTAAAACAGATCCCAGAAAGCCATTCTGGAATTGAAATATCTCTTTCCGACGGCGAGGTCCGTGTCAATATTCAAATAGTGTTGCTCTTCTTTAGTAACTTTCGGCCACAGCACAGGTAAGAGTTCAGTCGTCTGCGGAGTTGGGTTTCTGAAATACATGAAAAATAATAAATACGTGTGAAAACATTCTTACCTCGCTCGATGGTCTAGTGTTTAATGGTAGTATGTCCGATCATTTATATGGATTGCTACTGCTAGATAAATCAAATGCTTGAAGAGACGTTATGCAGGCATCATGGTAAGGGTAACAAAGTACATTTAAGATGTTTCGAAATTTTGGAAATAATTAAAAGTCACTGTTAGTCGGAAAATATGCGCGACCACAACCTATTATAATAGGTTGTGGTCGCGCATATGGACGGTTACATGCTAACGGTTAAATGGAGAACACGACGATAAAATCACATTTTTTTTTGCTATGTGATATTTCGGATTCACGAATATGGTTTTGAAAATCGTTCCTTTACGCTGTTGGTGTGCACAGCCGTGCTGGAGACAATAGAGCACGGCTATTATGTCGAGTATTTATAATACATACAATATAATGCGTAATACAGAGTACGTGATTTTAATTAACGTATTTTATTTTTGCCATATTTATATGTAAATGTTACATACCCAAATTTAGCAAAGTTGGCCCATAACCTCGTGACGCGGTTGATCATAAGTTGGTCTTCAGGAGTTATGTTCTCGTCCATGAACAAGGCAGGGATATCAAAGAAATAACCGAGTTCATCGGCATGTGCGGCTCCTGCAGCCGTAATATTGAGTTGCGTTTTGAAGAAGTTCCTTTCACCATCGTAGGAAAACAAGTAATAATATATATTTTTAAGACCATTGTCAAGATATTTTTGTATCGATCTAACTGTGGGGTAATGGTACATTAAGTCCGAATATGCATGCATAAGTCCATCTACAACGTCTTCGCTTACAATTTCGTCACCGATGTAGAAATTCCTTACAAGTTGTTCCATTTCATTAAGCTCTTCAGAGGTAAAATTAAAATTATTACTTATATAGTCCCTAAATACGTTCGGATTTTCTAAAATCTCTTCAGCAGACTTAGCTCCGAACTGAAGAAGACCTTCGTTGTTATTGGCTCCCAGGAGAGTGGGCAAGTTTCCAAGATTCGGCTTATTTATGTTGATTGGGAAATCATGTATAAATCTTTCAACATTTTCGAAATTGTTTTCTACACAGGGTCCATATCTTAGTCGAAGTTCTACTGCAGCTGCAATTACTAAATTAGTGTCGATCGATGCCAAGAATGATAACGCTTCTTTGGTATCCGTCGTTACAAAACCAAGCTTTTCAGATATTCTCAGTGGTACTGAGGGGTCAGGAAGTCTTGCTGACGATGTAGCCTCAGCAACACCACTTTGCATTATAATTTGATGAAACAACTTTTCTTGACTAAATATTAAATGCAAGTTCACTGATCTAGCACCCGCACTTTCCCCAAATATAGTAATTTGGTCAGGATTACCGCCAAATGCTTCGATATTGTTCTTAATCCATTTCAAAGCTAACTGCTGGTCTTTTAAGCCTTGATTTCCGGGAACTTCGGGCACATCCAGACACATGAACCCATAGGGGCCGATACGGTAATTAAGCGTGACTAAGATTATATCTTGTTTTACTAAGAAGCGAGGTCCGTACCAGGACCTCCCTGCGTATCCGACTTGAAATGCGCCGCCATAAAACCAAACTAATACAGGTAATCGATTTCGGGTGTTCGCTGAATCAGGTACATATACATTTAAGTGAAGGCAGTCTATTGATCCAACCAGTTCTTTGGTAAATTCATCAACTTGAGGGCACTTAGCGGTATCATCGTCAGCGTTAAAAGTGTCATCAAATCCGGGGTGGGGCTTTGAAGGCTGAAATTAGAAAAAAAAACATTCCTTAAAATAAACCTAAAACATTCCTTAAAATAAACCTGGTATCAAACTGAAATAATTTATCGTCGATGTAAGTCCCACTTACCCCAAAAGGATTGGCTTCATCAACAGTTGCGTAAGGAATACCCATGAACATGGCGTAATCACCATCGCTAGCTCTCAGACCACGGATCAAGCCGACATTTGTATCAACCAAGGGGTCAATCCTTGACATCGCTCTGCCATACTGGATGAGACACAGCAATACCGGTAATGTGCTATATTTGTATCGCCACATGCTACTCGCAAGACTGTGTTGTCTATTATTTGACAACGCTTATATATAAAGATTCTATTTGGGATATCAGATAAGGACCTTGTTTTGATGTAAGTGTGCAATAAGATATTGTAATACCGATATCAACTGATAAAATAGAACCTATTTAAAATACGAGATGTGAAATAGCAGTCTTTACTCGTTTACATTTCAGCATGTCAGAGGTACTGATGTCGCGAAATCATAAATGTTATTTCATTTACCCTTTAAACCCATTAAAAATAGCCTAATGTATTGTTAGATTTAATTTGGATGGACATTCAGTAAGCGGATTATTTACGGATTTATACAGATACGAATTATCTGTTGCAAGATAAGATTACCTATATTAGTAAGAATATAGCAAGTAAAATTGTTCCAAATTCTTTTTATCTATGACATTCTACTGTATCCGGAGTACAATGATTGAGTACTATACAATTAATTGCCGAAAACTATTAAGGAAACAATACAAAATAATAAAGATTACACATGACAATAACATTTTGTACAGGGTGTCCGAAGAAGGCGCGGTGAATGCAAATGCGAACCTCGCACCCCCGACCACAGGCAGATGAGGAGACATGCTCCAGTGGTTTTAGCCGGTAAAAGTCCGGCACACCCCTTCGTCAACCCCCTGACGAGGGACAGTCCATGAGGATTTCCACTGGGTACAAAAAAAAGGAAGACCAGACAGTGTTGTTTTCAAGTTGAGAGTTTGTCGTGATTCAATCACATAGTCAAACAATAAACCATACGCTTCCCTGGGCCAGTCCCAAAACAATCCTACGTCGTGTGGTGAGCAGGTTCGACTGCGTCAACGTGAATCGTTGTAGCAATCTCTCCACGTCAGTGCTGAGCGTGTAACTTCGTTTCAATGATCCATTTTAGTAATAACAGGTTTTAGGAAAAATATTGTTACTAACAAAGTGAATCTGTAGTTACTTGAATAAAGAGATCATTATAAATTATTCATTTATCTATATTGTTAGTATAATTTTAAAATAATTTGCAGTTTTTTAACTATCACTTAACAATTATCATTGCGCTCAATCATTATCTATTATTTAATAGTACACACACCGGCGCAATTAGAGGCTGCATCCAGATAGATCTATGTTGTTCAACAATTTGTTTTTCTATGATTATAATATTACTTAAAACATATTTTTACCATCGTTTCCACATCACAAGCATACCTACTTTAACACAAATTATAATGGTATTATAGAAGAGAGAATTTTGTACTTCAAACAACGTGGATTAGCCGTTAGACTGGAGACAAAGGTTCGAAATTTAAACAAAAAACATACATGAGATCGCCTTCTATACCTATTTGTGCTGTAAAACATATCATATTCATTCTAACTACAGAATAAATTGATTTTTTATATATCGTTGTTTCTTTCGAAGCATGGACTTAATTACCTAGAGCTGTCTTTGTATCCGATTTGGGCTTTTTCATTTAATTCGTAAAACAGATCCCAGAAGGCAAATCTGGAATTGAAATATCTCTTCCCGACTGTGAGGTCCGCGTCAATATTCATGTAGTATTGCTGGTCTTTGGTGGCTGCCGGCCACAGCACTGGTAGGAGTTCAGTCGTCTGTGGAGTGGGGTTTCTGAAAAAAAAAAAAAAATAATGAATACCTTTTTTTACTGGTTAAGTTAAATGTTAGCTTAGTCTGCTTTGACTGACTATGTTGCAAGACTTTCGGAGTTTCAAGTCAGAACAAAAAAAATGTAAATTCAGGTCATTCCTCGCAGTGTTCAGGTCGCGACCGAGGTTTACTAAAGTTTGGATTTTGGTGAAAGTGGAAATCGCTTGGACTTAATCAGAGTCCTTGATTAGGAGCTAGTTAAATGACGATAACGTTGACGAAGTTATTGTAAAGATATTAATTTGGACATGTTTGCAAACTAATAATTATAATCGTTGATATCAATGGCTTACACGCGCGCGCTTATCTGGAGATAGGGGAGGGAGAAAAACATTTTTGTTAAGAAAACACGATACAGTGTAAATGAAGCCTTGGTTTGCTTCATAATATTAAGGAGTAGAAATGATTATTTAAAGTTACTTGCGCTATGAATGTCTAGTATTATAATAACTATTATAAACTTTAAAAGGCAGTTTTACGTACCCAAATTTGGCAAAGTTAGCCCATAATGTCGTGACGCGGTCGATCACAAGTTGATCTTCAGGTGTCGGGTTTTTGTCCATGTAAGAAATGTCAAAGAAATAACCAATTTCATCAGCATGTGCGGTTCCCGCAACTGTCATTTGCGGGTCAAGTCTAGTTTTCACAAAGTTCCTTCCACCATCGTAGGCAAACAAATAATAATATATATTCTTAAGACCATTGTCAAGATATTTCTGTAACGTTCTTGCTGCAGGGTAATTGTACATCAAGTCTGAAAACACTTGAATAAGTCCGTCTACGACATCTTCGCTAAAGGTTTTGTCACCAATGTAAAAATTTCTGACGAGTTGTTCCATTTCATTAAGCTCTTTGGTATTGAAATTAAAGTTATCGTTTAAATAGTTAAAAAATATGTTGGGGTTTTGTGCAATCTCTTCAGTTGTCTTGTTAAAAAACACTGCTAAACCTTCATCTTTGTTGGCTCCTAGGAGAGTGGGCAAGTTTCCAAGGTTCGGCATCTTTATGTTGATGGGGAAATCATGTATAAATCTATCTACATTTTCGAAAACGTTTTCTACGCAGGGACCATAGCTTAGTTTAAGTTCTGTTGCCGCTGCAATCACAGAATTGGTATCAACAGATGCCAAAAATGATAATGCTTCTTTGGTGTCCGTAGTTTTAAAACCGAGTTGTTCAGATATTTTTTGAGGTACTGTGGGTTCAGGACCTCTGACTGACGATGCAGCCACAGCGGCACCACTTTGCATTATAACTTGGTGGAACAGCTTTTCTTGACTGTATATTAATTGCAAGTCTACAGATTTAGCACCTGCACTTTCTCCGAAAATTGTTATAAGGTTATTGTTCCCGCCAAATGCTTCAATGTTGTTCTTAATCCACTTCAAAGCTAACTGCTGGTCTTTTAAGCCTTGATTTCCAGGAACTTCAGGCACATCAAGACACATGAACCCATAGGGGCCGACACGGTAATTAAGTGTAACTAAGATTATATCTTGTTTAACTAAAAAGCGAGGTCCATACAAAAATCTTCCTGAATATCCGATTCTAAATGCTCCGCCATAAATCCAAACTAACACAGGTAATTTATTTCCGGAATTCGCTGTATTAGGTACATATACATTTAAATGAAGACAGTCTATTGAACCAGATTCCCTATCAGTAAACTCATCAACTTGGGGGCACACAGCGGTGTCATCGTAAGCATCAAAAACGTCATCAAATCCAGGGTGGGGTTGGGAAAGCTAGAACCATTAATTTATTTCATAAAATGAAAGTGAAACTAATTTAAATAATTTCGCATGATTCTTAGTACTTACCCCGAAGGGATTGGCTTTATCAACAGTTGCGTATGGAATTCCCATGAACATAGCGTAGTCACCATCGCTTGCTCTCAGACCACGGATCAAGCCTACTTTAGTATCAACTAAAGGGTCAGCCCTTGACGTTGTTGTTCCATATTGGATAAGACACATCAATACTAGAAATATTTTAAATTTGTAGCCCCACATGGTGCTCGCGACACAATCGACGTATGCAGAGTGCAAATCTACTGGATAAAGCATATAAGTAATTTTTTTACAAGGGATATAAGATAAGGGTCATATAAGACAAGGTGGTCTAATATCAAGTGGACGTTGAGATAACAGGATACTGATATGAACTGATAAATTTTGGCAAACATATTAAATGACCATAACAAAAATTATAGTATGATTTAATGAGCATAAAGTAGGATTTCAAAGATATACAACTTGAGAGATATGAGATTGTTTAGTTGGGTGCAATAGGCTTAGCGACATAAATTATTATTTTTTACATTCTCGTGGAAATCGTAAATATTAAGTACAAAGTCTTGTTTTTAAAAACTTGCATTGAACGAGATAAAGTCGAATTCATTATTTTAATGATAACATTGACTCGTTAATCCTTCTTAAGGTTTCCTAGCCAAATGTAAAGAAAAAAATATGCTCAGTTTCGACATTTTTGATGGTCTGTCCATAAGTGGCAGCCACTTTATTTGAAACTGTTAGGACTACATAGTTGAAATATTTTAGGCAGAAATTCTGTTAAAGCTACAAAACAAAAATAAATAATATTAAATGTCTTCATCAAACCTAATACAAAAATTCCTAAAGAGGTTTTATCCCTCTGACGATAAGTAACGTAATGAACGTAATGAAGATAGAGGGAAATCTAAAAATCTATATGCTGCAAAACACATAAATGCCTTCCACGACAATTGATCGTCAAAACGATATTAATTATTAACAAATGTTAGTCTGTAATTTGTACGAACGCTTAACGCTGTTATGAAAATTATTTTTGGATCTGATTTTTGCATTATATAACCGCCAGTACTGTCATATGATTCAGCAGTTTACGTGGCCACTTTGGGTGCAATGAACTCGGCCTGAATTATCTAAAAATCCTTGCAAAGTTTTTTGTAGAGGTTCAAATAAAATACTGGATGCGAACTGAACCCGAATACTGAGGGTACCGTATCACCAAAAAATACTAAAAATGTAGCTTTTAACCAATTTTCCTGGTTTCCCCAAAAGCTTTTTTATTTCCATTGCGAATGTATGGGTATTGAAAAATAAGCTGCCACAACTACTTTATTTTTTCACAGCTTTTCACCTGGGAATTGGTTATGAAATTTAGCTTTATACGTTTTTATAAGGTGGCTGGTCGGATTGTCCGGCAAGGGCATTCTACTTGATATTTTTCATTAACTTCTTCGTATTACCAGACAGATACAGTGCGTGTGTAAGAAAATAACGATAATAAGGTATTTCTGCAGCTTAAAAAAAAGTACCTGCAAGTGATTCTTTAACTTGCCCTCTACAATAACGTGCAAGACCTTACCTGTAAGAAATAAAGATTTATTTCTATCTTTATTTATAATAAAAAAAAGTATTGTAGAACTCGATACCCGACTAAGACCTAAGGTTTTGTTTGTTCAATACCACAATGCTTATCTGACGATTATGAAACATGATTTCATTTAATTTGAATGTGATTTTCTCTTAATGTGTTCATGAAAATACATTGATTCGGTTTTGGTACGTGTTATTAAAACAAGCTTTGGTATTAAACTAGCCCTTTAATTAAAACGACGCGCGACGTATGTATGAAAATGAAGTTCATTTTTATACAGCTTACTAAATTACTAAAAACTGTCTGCGTACCAATTTCTAATTTTTCCATTGAATACGTCAAATAAATCTCGAGAGTCACTCAATTATGACAGTTTAATTATCATGAGATATTAACACCTATAAACAAAATAGTCGTAAATAATAAGATCAACTCTTGAAATCTACTAAGAGGTTTTGTTTTTTTTAAGTAATTTTCGATAGTAAACGAGACAATATTAAAAAACATCATGTCAGTAAAACAGTATCCTGAAAGCAGTAATTTATTTTAAAATGATACTGATGTTGTTCAATTTTGAAACATAGTGAAGTATTATTCAGAACTGTCTTTGTACTCATTTTGAGCTTTTTTATTGTATTCGTAAAACAGATCCCAGAAGGCCACTCTTGAATTGAAATATCTCTTTCCGACTGTAAGGTCAGCATCAATGTTCAAATAGTATTGGACGTCCTTAGTAACTGCCGGCCACAGCACAGGTAAGAGTTCAGTCGTCTGCGGAGTGGGGTTTCTGAAAAATGAGTAAAAACGTCGAACTTTAACTTTAAATGCTGTATTGCTTGATGACTTGCTGTGGCTTGATTTACAGTATTAAGAAGTTGAAATTAATATCTTGCTTGATTCATAAATGTTTTAGGGTGATTATAGTAGTATAGTAAATACAAATATCAAGCTTATAAATGTTACATACCCGAATTTAGCAAAGTTGGCCCACATAGTCGTAAAGCGGTCGATCACAAGTTGATCTTCAGGAGCCGGGGTTTTGTCCATGTAAGAGATATCAAATAAATAGCCAAGGTCATCAGCGTGTGCGGTCCCTGGAGCGGTTATACCGAGTCTGTCTTTCAAAAAGTTCCTTCCACCGTCGTAGGTGAACAAGTAATAATATATGTTGTCAACACCATTGTCCAGATATTTCTGTAACGTTCTCCTCGCAGGGTGAATGAACATGAAGTCTGAATGCACTTCAATAAGTTTATCAACAATGTCTATGCTTATTTTTTCGTCTCCAATGTAGAAATTTCTTACAATTTGCTCGAATTCTTTTAGCTCTGCATCGTTGAAATTAAAATTATTATTTAAAAAGTTAAAAAATACGTTCGGTCCATTTAAGATTTGTTCTGCTGTCTGCATTATGTAATTTGCCAGGCCTTCATCTTTGTTGGCTCCCAGAAGAGTGGGCAAGTTTCCAATATTAGGCTTCTTTATGTTGACGGGGAAATCATGAATAAACCTTTCAACATTCTCAAAATGGTTTTCTACACAGGGTCCATATCTTCCTTTGACCGCTGCAATCACTGAATTGGTGTCGACAGCCGCTAAAAATGATAGAGCCTCTCTGGTATCTGTTGTTTTAAAACCGAGCTGTTCAGCTAGATTCAAAGGAGCCGAAGGTGAAGGATTATTTACAGCCCACGGAGTTAAGGCAACACCACTTTGCATTATAACTTGGTGGAACAACTTTTCTTGACTGTACGTTAGTTGCAAGTCTACAGATACAGCACCAGCACTCTCCCCAAATAATGTTATTTGGTCGGGGTTTCCGCCAAATGCTTCAATATTATTTTTAACCCACTTCAATGCTAACTGCTGGTCTTTTAAACCTTGATTTCCGGGAACTTCGGGCACATCAAGACACATGAACCCATAGGGGCCGATACGGTAATTAAGTGTGAGTAAGATTATATCTTGTTTGACAAGGAAGCGAGGTCCATACAAAAATCTACCGGAGAGTCCTCGCATAAATCCTCCGCCGTAGATCCAAACTAACACAGGTAATCGATTTCTAGAATTTGCTGTATTAGGTACATAAACATTTAAATGAAGGCAGTCTATCTTTCCAACTTCTTTATCAGTAAACTCGTCAACTTGGGGGCACACAGTGGTATCATCGTGAGCATCAAAAGTGTCATCAAATCCAGGGTGAGGAGTGGAAGGCTAAAATTATTAAAAATATTTCGTATAATTATCCTGAAATTAAACTCAAACAGTCTGATATCAATTCAAGTACTTACCCCAAAGGGGTTGTTTTTGTCAACAGTTGCGTATGGAATGCCCATATACATGTCATAGTCACCATCGCTTGCTCTCAGACCACGGATCAAGCCGACTTTTGTTTTAACCAAAGGCTCAATCCTTGGTATTGCTGTGCCATACTGGATGAGACACAGCAGTACCGGTAATATATTAAATTTGCAGCCCAACATGGTGTTCGCGCCACGATCAGGATATGCAATATGCTACGGTCTCTTGGACAAAACTTATAAGGAAAGTTTGACAACTGATAAAGTACTTAGTCATTATTGAGATTTCCAGATACCGAAATTAATTGATAAATGTTTGATTTATTACTAATTGTGTAGTTATTGCTGTGATTTAGAATAATTAAAAACAATCGTAATCCGGTTTTGTTTCTTATACACATGAGATACAATATACTTTTACCCGCGACTACGTCCGCCTAGGAGTCGCGAATAGCGCTAATGGAATTTTTTGGTGTTTTTTTTAAACAAAAAATAACAATATTGGTCTTCTTTTTTGTATGTAGATAAAATGAAACACCAAAAAATAATTGAAACCGTTTTAGAAGCCATTTCATTTTGTCCGAATGCAAGCAGAACACCTTCAAATTGAAGCACGATGAGTCTTGTTAAAACATAATTGTGACCTAAATTCGCAGTTAATTAATTTTAATACAAACATTAACGTATGTTTAACTAAAAAATCATTAAAATTAACCTTTGTGTACACGAAACACGTTTACATCAATAACTTGTGCCCGTTGTCCAATATAGTAGCCGTCACATTTGCTCTATCTGTAGTATCTGTGGTTTACTTCACCAATCTGGAATAATTCTGCTTCGTCATTTTGTACAAGTAAGATTGCAAGCATTGGTAGATTTTTATGGTTGAGTCATCACAACTGTTCATTGACAATCGTAAGGCGTAGATTGCTATGACATGAATGAGAAGGAATGAATTTATATGCTACGATTAGTATCCAAGGTCATGAATCTTTTTCTTCATAACGGAGAAATGCATTTGTACAAATATTGCCCAAGAGATGTGAAATTGTAAAGTGTATATTTTTCTGTCTGCTATCATTGAGTTAGCGAAACAAATTCTTGCAAATTTATCCGGGAAAAGTTATATTAGAAAGTTCCGTTCATAAAACGATTTTTTTTTAAGAGTTTTAACCGTGATTAATTTATAGTAACATTTTGGACGGAAATTCACCAGGTAGATTGATTTCAGATTTATTGAGATAAAAAATATCTGTTGCAAGATCTGATATAACTCTGCGTTTCCTAAAATGCAATATTATTATTTATTACGATAAGAAACCGTACGACGTATATCAATCACAAATATAGATTAGTTGTACATGGAGGTTCGATAAAGTAGAGCGCGCTGTGCACACTGGCGGATGATAATTACACGGTCACAAGCTAGAGCACATAGTTTCAGACGGAGAGAGTGGACAAGCCTCATAAATTATGGCATTTAGGAAGTCTATATTAACTGGCTGCTTCCCCACAGCCGGCGCGCCGCGGCCCTTCCGAACGAGTGTATGAATTGAATACGTGACGATGATTTTGCTATTTCAAATTATGACATTGGCATCTTGGTTTGGTTATATTATGCAAGTATGACTTTATACGAGAATCTATCTTTTTTTGGGTACAAATTAATAGAACAACTATACTTCCGTTTTGTGACACGGATTTATGCAGTTACTTTAATCCTAGGATTAGGCTACTGTTCTGGTCTAAACTTTCAATATACATACGTAAGTTGTATGTTAAATGTAGGTATGTAGGTTGTACACTAGAAAATTGACACATACTAAGGATATTATGTTCTTATGGTGTCTTTCTCTGGATGCACTATTATTTAAACTTGTCACCAGCATTGCCTCAATTTGAAATTTCTTGCTACACATGGTGTTGGTTCTACAGCACATGAGTAGGTTCAGATTTAATCTTTAAAAAAAATAAAAAGAGTTCCAACATTCTGTACATATATATGCATTTCTAGATTATTCTTGAGTATCACATACTGAATGCAAACATTACAAGGCAAAATGGACTTTGAGAAGCAAAAATAAAATTTTCAAAATCCAAAAACCAGGGCCGTGCTCTTTCCTACCTTTGTTTAATGATCGTCATGCCCAGCAGTAGGCAATCGACGGGACAGAATAATTTAAAGAACTGTAGTTGTTAAGTCGGTCTCCTACATTTGGCTCGACATGGCCCCATGGATTTTATTTTTACATACATGTAGGTATAGCAAATAAATTTGGAGTTTATAATTAATAGTTCTATAAAAACTACTGAATGGAATCTGATTTGTAATGGTATATTTGATTTAGAGTTTAATACGAAAAACTCTATAATTACAGTAACTTTTGCTTTTGTAATATGCTTCTAAAGTAAACCAGAATTTTGTTACGTCCTGTATAATTAATTTGAATTAGCACCAATCAAGCAACGTAAAGTGCCAATAATAGGAAAGGTAGCACGTTAATTACCCCATAAAGTTGATATGAGACAGTTGCTACGTCTAGGCTTTCACTAGTGTGTCAACTGTACAAATTAAATTGACACGCCACTTAAGAGGAACGCACGGCGTGTTTACAGAACTCATATTTCAGGTGCTCCCTTTGCATTAACTGGGGCGCGACATCACAAATCTGTCAGTAGTTTGTCCACCGGCAAACCATGAACATCGATTTAAAAAAATAAAAACGACATTTTTGAGTGGTACAAACAGGGTCGATTTTTGTGGTTTTGTTGTATAGTGTTGTTGGCGATGGTGTCGAAGGGTGTATTGCTGTCGTACCACGGGGTCGTGTGGGCCGCGGCCGTGGCGCTGGCGCTGTGGGCGTCCGCCGCGCGCGCCGCCGTGCGCTACGACACCGCCACGCCGTACACGCCGCCCTACAACAAGCACAGATACATACCGCTGCAGTGAGTATTTCTCATTTCATTTTAGTTATTAAATGTAAACCAAATCTATACTTATTCTGATTCTAGTCAAAAGTAAAATGAATTGTTATCGGCATCTTAATGAAAACGTTTACAGTGTTTTTGGATATCTATAAATCAAACTTATAAAATCAAAAATAACGGATGTAATGCATCAAAGTACCTGTCGTGGTATTTACCCAAAAATAACATATCATTAAGAGTACTTAAGCTGAGAATGCAAACTACTCGCTCGCTTTATAATGCAATTATGTTCTTCAGAATAACGTGGGTGTGCATTAAACTTTTAGAACTTTCTTGACTAAGCATATTAGCATTTTCAAACTTCTTAAAGAAACAGTTTGATGTTCTTAAGTACTGTTACTTTGAAGCTTAAAGTACAACAAACTCTACATTGTTGTATTAAATGCATTATTTTTTCTAGTGGGGAGTCTGAGCCCGTGTCAATGGATTCGGTGGATGCAGGCTCATCGTACAACGGGATGCCGATCTCGGAGTTCATCCTGACGGCGTTGCGGACAGCTCTGGACGTGGTGCGGAACATCAACAAGCAACGCGCCATCGCCGCTACGAATAGTAATACCACTGCTGTCGCGGTAAGAAAAAAAATCGTACAATATTATGAAAGCGCTCGACTCCTAGACATGCCCAAATGTATAAAAATGATTTTTGACACTTGGTCATCATTGCAAATTAATATATTTGAGTAATCCCATCTGAGTATTGCTCAGAGAAATGTTTACAGATCATTTTGATTACATAGGTAGTAGCCACAAAAAAAGGAGGAAATCTCAAAACTTCTGGTGGCTACGAGGAACTTGCATTTCTCATATTTTCTGATACCGTTCCGCTAAATGGAAGTTTGAGGCTTCCATCCAACTTTAAGTAGAATCAAGACGTAATAATCGCTAAAGTTCAGAGATCCAGAAAAGTGTGCAGTTTAAATCAAAGTAGTGGAAATTAAGAATTATGTTTGGTAGAATAACTTAACATTTTATATTCTTTTGCAAAAAAAGAGAGCACATTCATTCATACCGCATTTTCATATCTCATCATATCTTTGCTGAATCGATTTGCTTACGGCAATTAAATATTGCTTCGCCTAAAAGTATCACACTGATAGGCCCCGCTAAAACCATAATTATATAGCAAGTTACAGATAAAAAATCCGAACGATATTTAAGCAAATTGTTATTACATATACTAAATATTTCCTTCGAAGATCGTTAGTTAGCGGGCTCCAATTAATGGATTTGGATGATCGAGCGTGAAGCACATGTAAAATGTAGTCGGAACCAAATAAAACAAGGTCATGTAACGTGACTTACTGAACTAGGTGACCGACTCTATGGTGCTAACTCGACGCAGGCGCATCTTATTTAGACAACCATTTTGTGTCATGGTTTACACGAACATGTAAATCGAAACGAAAAATCTTTCTAATAGTAATTGTAGTATATTATGTAGAGTAAAGTATTTTAATATTACTTTAAAATGATCTAGAGAGTAGCAAACTCTGATGAATTTTCATCTGCTTTTTAAATACCTCTAGCTTTCCTATATGCTACAGTATTTTGATATTAAAGAAATGATGGACGATTGGATGTAATTAGTTACTTTTAAAAGTAAATGGTTATAGGTAATAATTATATTGTTTCTGGATTACATTTTGTGGGTGTGATTCTAAAATTGTTTGATGCTAAGACATAAGCTCTAACTGTCCATTAATGTTTGACTTATGGAAAGCAAATAGCAACTTGTCGCGCGCATGCACCTTCACGATTGCTCTATCTTTTTGTAAACTCTTTGAGATCTAATAACCCTTCATAAATGTTTTTCTTCATTAAAAAACTAATAAAACGAGAAAAGGCAAAAGACAGTTAATAATATTTTAATATTTTTTGCAATTTTCACACTTACAGTTTGATACTCTTGAACCAACAGTTATTTAAGTTTTAATTAAAAAATCTTCATAGTTACTATATTAATATTTGAATATCAGTCTATCCAATTTGAAAAACTAAAATAACAAAAGTTAGTTTGTATTTACTTAACGAGTCACATACAGTGCGAATCGTTTCATGAAAAATATGTAAATTTATTTATGAAATCTGATATACATATTTATAAGGTCGCCACAAACATCAATCTAGATTCAGAGGACAGACAGACACAATAATAAAAATGAAATAGGTGAATTGCAATTTTAAACAAAAACGTTTTAATTTGTGATAGAAAATTAATCTCTAGAAGAGAAAGTACTGAAGCAAGTTAACAGTTATTTTCATACAAAAGTAATAATGCTAACTTTGGAGAGAATCATAAGTTTCGAAACTTCCTGGAGTTAGCTACTTAGTACAATCGATAATCGAAATATTTTCGGATGAAAAGTTTTATTTACCATCGTAACATTTGATATACCATTTATAGATTCAGTTCATTAGCCTTACAAAACTATTCCTCCTGTAAATCTCTCCTCTTCTCTCCGCAAATAAATTGGGCGCTTCAGTCAACTGACCCCTCAGGATTTGTCTTCGTGGATAGTTACTACAGTAACACATTACCATTTCCAGTTACGACAAACGAAACTAAAGAACTCCACGGTGGGCAGCGGGCGAGGCTTCGACGACTACTATGATGAGCACCATCACTACGAAGAGCACACGACGACTCCCAAGCCCATGAAACAGAAGGCCCGTTACACCGACCCCTGGGCTGGATACTACGACTGGATCATCAACGAGGGATCCTTCAAATTCTGGAGTGTCTTCCAAGTAAGTACTAAGAACCTATTCTTTAACATTAATTCCAAAACGTGTTGTAGAATCTTAAATTGCAATCTCACTCTAGGTGGATGGTTCTAAAACGTCATTCGTAGAGAAGAACCGGCAAGAGTTTTTATAGTTTCCTTTTTCTCATTTCTACTCGCAGTCAGTACGTGGTGATGAATGCTTAATCGTCTACATATATGGAAAGCCTAACTGTTGATTGAGAACATTTCAATCTTCTCATTAATGATTTTTCTCAAATTTTGATCAAGTCGGTAATGAGTTTCAACATCTACGTACTTAGGACAACGACATTTATCTACTTATCACAAGTTGAGGTTAGGGGCAGAATATCTCTAAAAATACTGCTAACGATTTAAATACTTAATTACTACCTAGTTTAACAGTCAGGAACAAAAACATGTCTCTTTTGTTTTTGACACAGACGTCATTTTCTTCTGAGCGCGCAAAAATAGTTTTGACCTCAAAAGCAGCGTAGCGCATCGTAGCGCGAAATATATTGTTGTTATTAATTTCGTAAGAAAAAATCGGTATTACGCTGTCGTTTGACTATCAGGCGGCAGTTGGAAGACATAACATTGACATAGTTTTGTAGGGGCTATGTGGTGGCCGTCGCTGCAGCCATGCCGAGACCTTGCCAGAGTCGTTACTGCTAAGTATTTCCTAGATCGAGGTTTCGACAACATTACGAGTATGTCATGCATGTCAGCGAGCTTAAGCTCTGTCCACATTACCGTGTTTCCCACGATCAATGTTTTTGTAACAAATAGGACCAATTATCTTATTGATAACGCTTCGGTTCGGCTGCTTGTCGAAACGTGATATTATTTCCTTGGCCTCGTCTTAAGTGCTTCTTCTTTTAAATGTTTCCTGATTTTTTTTCTTATTTAACGATTATGTGGTATGCGATAGCAGTAAAGGGAAGATATCTTTAAGCTTCCTTTATTGTAACTCGGAGGTAATAATTCAAGTTTATTTTAAAACAGTCTTTGTGTAATAATAATCATAAAATTTTAAACATTATTTTATCGTTCTCTAAATGTTTTTTCGTAAGTTCATCATTCATATATTGTATTTTTTGCGAACTACTATTTGCCAATCCTAAAATTTGTAATAAAGTGGAAAAAAATCGAGGAAAGATTTGAATAGAGGTGTAAACATGGCGTAACGATTCAAAATGGTGGTCACGTCCCCGGGTGGCGCGGTGTGGTGCGGTGCGGCGGTGGCGGGAGGATGTGGTTCCGGAGCGAGGCGCGTGCGGGTCGCGGTAATGAACCCAGTGCTAAGAGCTTGCTCATACGGACGAACCTTCCCGCGCTATCACAACCGATCGGACTCTACAAATGTTGCGATTTAACTGACGTCATTTTGAATCCTATGAAACATCTAAAAGTAAATAGGAATCAACCTAAATGATTGTGAATAGTTAACTATTATAAATTATTGATAATTTAACTTATTTCCAATTTACAAACCATGATGCTTATAAGACACACATAAGTTTTATTGACATAGACAGCAGAAAATAACGAGAACTTAAAATTGAGCTGCAATTAAATTCATAAGAGTTATCAAACTTCAACTTGTAATATTTCGAACCATATCCACCGTTCCGTGTTAAAATTAACTTCAAGAGTACAGTTTGTTATTCAACTCCAAGGGTTGCTAACGAGTATAATTTATGTTTCCAGCTCTTCACGGCCGGTTTGCTCCTGTACGCCTGCTTGTCTGCCATCTACTACGCGAAATTCAACCCTATTCTGCCGGACTACGACAGAGAATACGATGACTACTTCTTGGAGCGTACGGTTGGACGGAGCGCCCGCAGTCTGGACCAGAGTGAGATGCCGTCAGGTCTGAGCTGGATGAACCCTAGGACCTTCCAGTTCATATTAGATGCTATATCTAAACATTACGAGGAGGAATAGAACTTCATTAGATTTAATTAATTTGTTTTAATTCGGGGTAACGACGACTTTAGGTTTTAAAAGAAAGTTTATCAATTCTTCTTTGCTCTCAAATGATTGTATGAAATTCAATATCTAACATTCATAATTTTTTGTCCAATTCAGAGATTTTGTTATGATAAATTACTTCCGAGAAAAGTAAATTGTATAGTGATTTGTATTATTGGCTTAGTTCGGTAACCTTTTGTATTTTGTGAGGCATAGAAAATTTTTGTACGTCTTTGTTACCCTGAATTGAAATTCTTATCGAATTTGACTGAAAGAATGCTCAAAGTAGGTCTACTTTTGTCGAACAAAATGGTTCCAGGAGAACGATCTGAATTACAATTATGTTTAGTATAGGGTAAGAGCAAGGAGCCCCGATTTGACGGAACTTAAATGTAAGTTCCCATTGAATCGGGTCTTCACTTCTAATGGAACATTTTTATTGTTTAATTTATTGTTAAGATATTTTATGCTCAACTTTAGTTCCTAGAAACTTCGAAATAAATCAACAATGCAACAAAGGAGTTTTATTGGGATTTAACGGTGAGATAACTTATATTTTATACGCAGAGAGCGTAAACCGTGCTATATGAGGGTGTAGAGATGGGACCATGTTTATGTGACGTAACACTCGAATCGCGGGAAATAAACGTTGAACGGCGAAACCTCAACGACTTCGGAACGACGACGTGTACAGCTAGCGAAGTAGGCGGGTGGGAATTTATAACATAAATGTAGAGTAACGCTTCTTAGCAAATTGTGTGATCTTTATATCGTTAGCTCGGGATTGTAGCTTTTATACCTGTTTGTTATGTAAGTGCACGTTAATTGTGTAACGAGTAGGTGTGAAGGTGTCGATAACATCAGCCTTACTGTCACCTGACAGACCGCAGGCACCACAGTGGGAACCTCTATAGTTATCCATTGAACGAAACACGTGCTCAGCATACAATTAATTTATGTATATTTCATAGTAATTGATTTTAACATTAATAGTCTTCATAAATAGTAACAGCTGTTGTATTTTATATTCTTTTTCTCAAGAAACATGATTCTATTTCGGTAACAAAGTGAGTTTATTTTATAATGTTCTAGCAAACTAGCTAGATACTGGTTGTCCTGTCAATACGTATTTTTATTGGTGTTTTAAAGTCGTGATCGGGTCGTGTGTCTGTGTGCGTGGCTGTTTACGTCGGTCCGGGCAGCGTCCAGGGTTCGACGCCCGGCCGCGACCACTCGCTGCCTAGGACATGCACAGGATGACGCTATTACTGCCTTTACTACCACGACTTTCCTTGCGTATTACTACTTAAAATATCTTGTTTTATCGCCGACAGATCGTGAGTTAGCGTTTAAACTTTGGCTGACGAGATGGCTGGACTTGAACTCTGTATTGTTTTAAACTTAAGGAAGAACACACGTGTATTTTTTAGTTTTAGTTGTTGAATGTACGCTTCTAATAATATGTTTCTTATAATATGATCTATTGCTTCGGACATGTATTAGTCCGGAGGGCTCGGGGCGATTATCCTCTGTTATTAATAAGTATTTGATTGCCACTCAACTGTAACACAATATGTGATGACTAAGCGAGATACTCCGTAAATAATTAAGTATCTATGAGTTCACCGTCCATATGCCTTCATTGTCTGCGAAGTTAATTTAACATAACAAGTACGTTGTGGATGTTTTTTATGTATTTGTATTTACTGCGGCCTTGTCTGTTTATAGCTGTGCTATGATTTGTTGATAATACTCATTTTTGTGTTTTAATACTAAGATTAATTTTAATTATTCAATATTTATAACGATTACCGTGAAGTTATTGTTTGTAATTTAAATATTTTAGATATAAACTTAAATGTTGTTTTGAAACTAAATCGATGTATTGTTATCTATGAAAGCTTCGCAGACGGGTTAGTTCAGATGATGAAGACATTAGTTATTGTGCTTGTACACGTTGACTCGCGGGCGCGGTGGCGGGCGATGTCACGAAATATCAAACATATGAGGTGCTTCCGAGTGTTCACGTTCAAAACGCACGTGCGGTCCAACTAGCGGGCTAACTAGCGACTGGCGCGCGCGGCGAGCTCGCGACAATTTCAAACGCTTGAGACCTGTGTGTGTGTTCACGTCGAACTAGCGGCGGCGCGCGCGTTTCACTCGCGACGTCAGGTCAGTTCAACCAGTTTGAATTTGTCGCTAGATGCGATAGCGCGTTTTTATCATGTCATTCAGTACAGAAGAGAAATCTTGAAGGATGTTCCCTCAAAATACCATATAAAGTATGAAATTCACCATACCGTTCTCTTTCTTTATTAATTTCGTGCACACCAATTCTAATTTTTAGCATCTCCCACTTTAGGTATGAATTTTCGGTTAAAAATAAAAGATCGTCGTCCATGTTTACAACCTCTGAAATACGTCACGATCGCGCGAACGCCTGGCGTTTAATGTGAACACGAGCCCGCCACGTCTCCCGCGCCCGCGCACGCGCCCGCGCCCGCGCGTAGCAACGTGTACAAGCACATTGTGCCTCCCCGTGCAAACAGGCTGGTGACAGTTGACCGACAGTCATTTGTTTTTGAATGTGACAGTTTAGCAAGTCGGCCAGTCGGCGGCAAGTGTAGCCGAGTCACGCAACGATTTGCGGTTCGCAACGGCTATTATCTATGTAGAACATTACAATTAGTGCATATCTATTAGAAACAGCTAACCGATAGATAACGTTACCGTATAGATAGCGATCTTTAGGCGATCAATTAAGCTGTGTAGCTGCTCGGCGGCTCACCACAACACAGTTTGGGAAATGTTCCTGCGGTCGCGTATTGGGCGCGATCATATTTTGCTACAATTACTTAGAGCTTCGGACGTGTTGGTGTGATCCGGGGGAGTTGGGAAGCGCGCTGGCCGGCAAGCTCGGGGCAGCGCGCGCGCTCCACTCGCCGCGGCCGGGTTGCCGCGCCAGTTCAACGTTCAAGTGCAGCGCCGGCGCACATCCGACGAGACCGCGACCGTGCGCGCGCGCCTGTCTCATCCCTCCAACATTTAACGAACGAATCATAAATAAAAACTATTTGGTACGCAGTTGTTCTAACTAACATCGTTGAGGCAGACTTTGTCCAAGTGTTCAGTGTGTTTGTTCTCGTTTTATACTGTTCGTCCTGAATGCCTGTGCTCTTTTTGGGGTCGAATAAGAAGGTAAATATCTTTTTACAGTTACACTCGATACAGTTAAGACATTAGTAAAGGATATCTGTTTACCGCAAGCATTTCAGCAGCTTTTCAAGTAACAGGTATATTTATTTATCAAGTGTCATAATATAATTTTTTGTTCATAATTAATGAAAATAAAAATAATGTTTGATAATAGACTCATTTATAACTGTCAAAAAAAATTGGCGAAGGCTTATTTATTATTTAAAAATATGAAAATCTCATTGAATGCCTAACTTATGTATGTAAACAATAATAGTGATCATATGTCACATGTCACTACAAAAGATTACGTGCCTACGTAAAATTTAAATAAATAAATGCTACCGCTCGTAGCACATAAAACGTTCCTTAAAAAGACATCAACGATACATTTTCATCGCATCATCGATAATTAACTTATTAATTAGAGTAATACCCAACTTTTCGCAATATTGATAATTAATAATATCATTTTAAGTTTCTATTTATTAGTATTAAGTCTATTTTCGTTTATAAATGTTCGTTAAAAGTTCATAATTTAGAGATAAGTGCTATAGTTTAAGAAGCACAGCTTTTCAATATACTTACGCATGATCCGATAACTATTATTCTATAGGTAAGATATACCAAGACCTTAGTTAATAACAAGTTTAATTACATCACAATGACGAAGACACAAGGTTAATTCATTAGTACTTTGTTTACACAAAGATGCAATCTAACATAGTAAAGCAATCCACATTAGCTCCATAATTTAATTAAAATACGTCGTACATAGAGCCTTTTATTAAAGGAGGACACGTGTCAAAAGATAAAATAATTAATACAATTATTATTACAGTTATTTAATTACATGCTTGTCTTAAAACCGGTTACATGAATTAATTAGTAGGTATCAATACTTTGATATAAATTGTTTTGTTACTGAATAAATTAAGTATAGCTAATACTAACGATAATATTCCGTGGGAAAACAATGTCAGCTGTCTAGAATTAGATGGATCGCCATTTCTTTTTAAATAGGTAAACGCGAAAATATTAAATTTTGAATTTTTCCAGCCAGCAATGATATTAAAACAAAGTGTTATTAAAATTATTCTTAAAGGTAAAAGAAGGTCGAGCTAAAAGAAGGTTGCCTTAAAAAGATGTTCAACTCAAGAATTTGACAGGTTGGTTACTCATCGCATTGTTTTGTTATCATTTACACAATGATAAAGAACCAAGTGATTGTTAGACCAAGCAAAAAGTATTGCTTCGGATTCCCCCGCGTTTGCAAAGGTTACTTAACGGGACATTTCGTTTGCTATTCAAACTTAAGACGTCATTCAAAATCGGACAACGCGGTTCAATACCTTCACATACTGTTATTCAATTATCATGGATTTTATTGTTAAACACTCCTTATAGAATCAGTTATTATAAAGCTCTTTATTATTTGTATTGCTGCTCACTTCATACCTCAATCACCTGGATTGTAGAGTTCTTGTAAAAAATAAGTTCAAGTTTTTGCGATTACGATTATTTTTGCTATTTATCAGTGAGCTAAAAGTGAAGTCATGATCTATAAGTACGACAGTTATGAGTGATGGCCGGCGGGTGACATAGCCCAGTATCTTTTTTTAAACAACATCTAGATGACGGCGGTTAACGCGCGATAGCTTCTTATAATAGAGACGCAAAAAACTAGAAAGATGCGTGCAAAAACGAAGGCTTTGCAAAAAACTTGAAAGCTGTATTTGTCATGTACAATGTCTCGTAACTTGTAGTTTATCAATTGATGGTTTTATTTAGAAAAGCCTACTAAGCAATCACGCTTTTGCGTAAGTAAATATGTACTGCAAACTCAAATGCAAAACTGTTTAAAACACAAACAATTGGGATAACTAGAGCCGCACAAGATGTTGAATAAAAAGAACATAATGTTTAACCACTAAGTAATATTAGAATGTCTTATGTACTAGAACAGCTTATAACACAATTATGCTTAGCGACTTATAGTAGCACACAAAAAAGATAAAGAATAGTAGAGTTACGATACGATAGCGAAGATATATGTCATTTAATCTTATTTACAATAATTACAGCTTCTACTACTCATCTCTTTTGACACAAAAGTTATTCAGCACAATCACATCAGTAGGCCTGACATATCAATCAATAAATACTTCTACCGTACAAGGAAAACCGTATCCCATCTGGTAAATAAAGGTCCATACATCAGAATATACAAGAACTATATTAATATGATTATGCAAGTAAAGATCAAGACCGTAACCTTATGGAGTTATGATTATTATGAATTTATGACTCATACAGTACTTATGGTAGCAACCTGTTTTATATTTGGTCTAAATAGAATTAATATGTACTCACTGTGTAGGTTATATCTTTTTATGCCTGGCTGATAAGTAAAAACGTTACTTGATTTACGATATCAACCAATAAGAAAAAAAGACTTTAAAATCTAAGTGCTTGTTCATAACTCATTTGTTCAGAAGGTTAAAATGTGAATAAGGGTTTATTCGAAAAGTTGCTGTCAACAGTGATTTGTTTTTAAAAATATTTTTCGTCTAAAATAAACTCGAGTTTTTATAAAAAATATCTAATTGTGCTTAGTTGCTTTAGATAGTTAGGGGCTCAAAAGTAATTTATACAGCGATGAGGCTTTTTAATCTCTTAATCTATTAGTAAAGCCTACGTATAAACAGAACTTATAAATATAACAAAACAAATTGCAAATCATTCCCATGGCACAGCGGAAATATTTATGCATCCTTACAGGATGTTCAATGTTCATAGAAAACCAGACAAGTGATGTCAAACAAAGCGTCAAGTCGGTTCTATTTCCTTGCATTCTTTAGAACAAAGCAATAGATAGCAAAGGAAAGTACGCGATAACATACACAATAATCTCTTAAAGTATTGTTTTAGTTGTGGAAGAGAGACGCCGCTCTACGCCCTGTAATGCGTTGTCACGCTTCCACAACTGCAGTAATATTACTTTAAAGGTGGTAGGCACCCTGGTGTACAGTCATGAGCAAAAACATGTATACACGACCAAACAGCTGCAGTAGATTTCTCATGCGAAATTTCTGAAGCTGTTATGGAACATTCCTGATATAAAATGTCAATTTCATACATCATTAGACTAGGACTTAAACTTCAACTGTTTAGTCGAGTATACATGTTTTTGCTCGTGATTGTACACATGTGTAGGTGTTGTCAGTGGCGACAGTGCGAGACAGCCTGCTACCTAGCGGTAGTCAGTAAGTCACTGTTATCCGCCGCGTGTTACAACCATGCGATGATTTAATGCAGATCACACGCACGTAATGTTATGCAAACTGTTCTTGCACAGGAACTGAGTATTCTAATATCTATTTCAATAGCCTTAAGGTTTGATATCAATTGCCATCTGCTAGGACGAAAAAATACTCTAGAGGACACTCTTGTGTTTCATTGTTGGATAAACTTTATTAATGAAAAAAGTAAATTAGTCTACGCGTATCTTAATGCAAACTTAAAAAAAAAGAACATTTTAAATAAGATATTCTTTGACTAAAAAGGTCTTCATTCAACATTACTAAGACACGGAACAAATACGCCTTCGCGACAAAGTTTAGAATTTGTTTTATCACGAATTAGCGTCCCGTGATGTTGCTAATGAGCGCACGACAAGCTTTGCAAGGCAGATGTACCAGCCACGAGCTTCTCGGAATTAGACAATTGGCAAGTGTACGGAATTCAAACTTCGTTCAATATATTGGCGACTAGACTAGGTGTTTGACATGTGTGTACTTAATACTTGAAAATATATATAAGTGAGATTGAATTCTTGAGGCAAAGCAAATTATATTTCATACAGTTTTTTTTTATTTCTTAAAACATATTTCTCAAAATAAATTCAATACAACATTGAAAGAACATTTATAAGAAGATATGATAGAATTATCATTCACATTATACGGAACCCATTCATTCTTATTCTTTCTGTTCCAAGTCGTTTGAGGTTCGAAACAATGTATATTTATGTTCCCTTGATCCCTTCCATCCGTCATCTCAACACTCCTTTCTGATTTATATTGTTTTTTACCAAGTCCATCAATCATTTCATACATTTTCATAAAACTCCCAAGTATTCGGACTAAATAAATTTTCATACTTTTTCAGTACTTAGATAGGTATTTTCAAGTCAACATTTTTTTAAACATTGGTCATAATTTGGAGGTCTTTACATTTACTTAGTCACGCTTTGTAAACCTGAAATGAAATAACTGTCTTATCTCATAAAGCCTATCTTAAGCTTTTAAGGATTTTTCCTGGTTTTAATTAAGTTTTCTTTGGCTTTACCAAAAAATAACATTTTCGTTCAAATGACTTAAAATAACACAACATCTACCGTCATTAATCAGATTCCTTTTCGCAATAAACAAAAACCTTTTAGGATTATGTTTGACAAAGCGAAAAAGACGGGATTTTGGATTACTTTAAAGCTTAATTTAGTTTGGTGGGGAGTGGGAGTTAGTCACACCCTCAAAATCTATTTTGATTTTAAATTATTTTAAGTGGCAGATACAACATGGTTTTCATGATTAAGTTTTTTTTTTCCATTTTGTTGATGGATTTTCATTATCCACGTAAATCCTGAATCATGCATTAAGACTGAGAGTGAATACCAACATCGATACTATTATTACTACTGAACTAAATGCGAAATGGAACTCAATACCAACAAAATTTCTAAAATCAAAATCAAGTCATTTACTCAAATTGGGCTGCAATGTAGCACTTTTTGAACGTCAAAATGATAATAGACAGCACCCCATCGCCCACCCTTCACCGCTTCCTGTGCTTTCGCTACGGGAGAAGAATCGGCAATACAAACTCTCAAATAATAATCCCCTTACACGCCAATAAGTCCACAGAAGTAGTACAAACCTGCACTGAAGCTAATACTTCCAAAACACAACAGCTTCCCAAATCTCAATACAGCAGTTAGTGTAGTGTCGGTGTCGGTGACGTCACGCGGCGTGTCGCCGCCGGGCGTAGGGCACGGGCACAGCGAGCTCCAGATAAGAGTACAGTTACAGCGGTTGCGCGTCACGCATGTCTTGCAACAGTGTCACACGATGCCGACAAGTGCAAGCGAGCTTTAGTGATGATACTAGTCTTATTAAAATTAATGTAGAGTTGCGGAGTTTATGTGACTTAGGTGCTTGTGACGAGCTTCCGAATGACGATAATATTGTAATTGTAATATAAAGAAGATAATTTAAAAGAAGTAAAAGAAAGAGGAGAATTAAACTGTAATTAATTAATTATTATTGTTTAAAGCAATGTACTTTTGAAATGAAAATGTAACTTAGGCGCTTGCGAGAAACGAGCTTCCGAATGAGAATAATATTAAAATTGTGACTTATTAAGTCTTATTAATTATTACTGAAATTAATGTAGAGTTTCGATGGGCTAAAGTTCTACTTTAAACCTTGCAGTATTAATTAATTTACTAATAAAATGTCTGTTTTAGTAGCATACTATCCTAAATTATGTGGAGTAGATGTATCTATCATAACAATTGGTCTGTTTTACGAAATCTCCAAAGAGCTATTTTGCCTATACGCAAAATATTCATAAGAACGTTTATAAATACTGGTGTATAATAAACCAATAAATAATACTCAACTATTATTTCACAATTAAGTAGTCATCGTATAATATATTGCCAATCGCTAGTCAGTCAGTCCGTTAGCGGTCTCGCCCCTTGTATGTCAATTTCCACAACAGGCTTAGTAAAAAACCATAATTAATTATTTCTAATAACGAACTCGTTTAAAGAAGTTTTTATTTTCAATGGAACATATTGGTGGCCCAATATTTTACGAAATCGAGTAGAGTATCAAAAAATAGCTTTTACAAAACACTACACAGAGCTTTGTGAATTACTGACTTTTTCCGTCATACAAAATTCTTATATTATAACTAGTAAGTTGTTCAAAATTTCTCTTCCAATGAAGTTCTATGAATACACTGTCATTCACTCAATACTGTCGCTATATCGATAAAATATTCAAATGACCATTTAACCTAAATACTTGTATACAGTTGCGATCAAACGGTGTGATCGCATTAAACGGCATTAGTTAAGTAAGCTTAGATAAGTAGTAGATTTGTATAAAACCAGCTTCTTACCTAGTTCAGAGAGTTTACCTACACATCTTAAAGTAATATTATAGAAAATGTCTAAGCATGAAAGCGCTCTATACGGTGTAGAGCGTCGTCTCCCTTCCACAAATGCAATAATGTTACTTTTAAGATTTGGTGGTACTAGTAGTCTACGCTTTAATATCAACGTCAAGTTTAAGGGGATGCGGGCACTTCACAGCAAATTGTCTAACTTTGTCTTCAGATTGCTAGATATCCGTTGCAGTTACTTGCCATCAGATATCCTTGCCAAGTAGTACATTAGCAAACTACAATTCACAAAATGTTTTTCAATTTTCATGGTACTTGTATAGGTATGACTCTTCAGAATGCTCGTGATTTTCAAGAGACCTATTAAATTACGAATGTATGAAATGCCAAGTCGTAACGCAAGACACTAAAACTTATGCTATCGTCAGCCAAACATCAGTGGCTAGATAAAGAAATATGTATGTTATATTGATCTATTCCTACTTGATTAAGGCTGCTGTATTCCAAACCGAAATCTTTCTACCGCCCATGTAACAAGATATTGTGAGAGGAGCAATTCTATTAAACGTATAGAATTACCGGCGCGGCACCGATTCTCGTTTGTTATTTTTAAAAAGCTCCTACTTTGCATGGATTCTTTTTTTTCGTACTTGTGTTGTTAGTGCTTTCAGGTACCTATATTTTATGAGTATGTTCTAAGAATTGACCGATAACTGACTGACTAACTCACGACTTCAGTTTTAGTATTTGTAACTTTTAAGAAAAACTTTTGAGACGCGTGTTTTTGGTGCAAGGAACATGTTTTCGATTGCATCTTCGATCCTGTTCAAATAACTTAAAATCTTCAAGCAAATATTGAGTCAAGCTGCAGAGTTATTAATTGTTCTAGTCGTGTCCATGTATTAGGTAACATAACGCAACTGCACGGTAAACACGCATAATTGGTGATGACGTCACGCGAGGCCAGCTGATCACGGATCCTCCTGGCGGAGAGGCCGACTGGTGCTCGTCACGACGCGGACAGTAATCATCAGCCAGCAGGAAACGCAACAGCTTCTGATTACAATAATCGCTGCAAGAAACTCCATAAATATGAAGGCTTTAAAAAACGTAGAGACCAACACTTGAACAAACAAACCAATGCTTTGCTAAGCTATCTACGAGTATTTGCCTATTCATTCTTATTCAAAGTTCGTCAAATGTAAATTCATTTTTTCCTCGGGTTGAACAAACTCTGGATGGGACGGACCTATACAAGTGTACAAAAAGCGTTATTACGGATCGATATTTGCAATTTGAAAAACAACATTTGAGATATAAGCGCTGGCAAATCATAGCAATCATCATTATTTTCATTAGAAAAGTTCGTGGATTCTTTCAAGTCTCCGAAGCTGTTTCCCATTTTTTGTGAGCTATTTATTAAATTCTGTTAGCGAAATAGGTATTCGCTCCAGACAAACAATCTGAAACGTTTATGATATTAAGGTTTCTCGGTAATTTTGACCTCCAATTTTACTTTTGGCAAAAAGTTTCTGCTGTGAAGAGAATAAAGTAGATGCCAGAGTCTAGGATTCTCGGAGTTCTTTAGTGCCGTATATATTTGCGAGATCCGGACCGATGGCCTAACTTGTTCGGAGCACGTAGCTTCATCTGTTAAGTTATCCCAAATTCTACTGCGACCAACTCGAGTTAGATCAATACTTGCGCCCCATTTACAGAGACACTATGTGCCTACTTTACTTCCAAATTCTAGTAATGGAGTAGAAGTTAGACTCCTTAGACCGTCAGTTCTATTTATAGTATAGTATAGCATGTATACAATAAACATAGGTGAAGAGCTTACAGCATGTAATAAATAAACAATAGATTTACTATGTTCATAATCAACTAGTGTTTACCCATTACACGGTTGTAAATATTTACATTTATAGTGTTGTTAATAAAAATAGCAATATATCTGCCGGTATAGCGATGCATGCAGGAAACTTAACATGCAGCGCACTGCCTTCAACGGTAGACAATAATTAGCCGGCGATTAACTGCCTGTTTCACGGAGTTCGCGTCTAACGCGCTTTGCACACACATCATGACGGATGAACCTGTCTAGTTATGGCTAGGAACCGTCAACACCAAGACATTACGAACTTTGAACATGACATGTTTATACAACCAAAATGAAACAAATGAAGGTTCAGAAGTAAACAATATTATGTGACGAACACAGATTTATTGCCCGAAAAGGCTTAGAGACTAATTCGACAATATTTATATGATAATAAATTATAAACCTATAGCAAAAAAAAGTTGGGTAGAGATATGAGGCGTGATTAAGTGGCGATTAAAGTATATATACAGAGGCTTTTAAAGACTGATAAATCCTTTGTTTGCTGAGTCTCATTGTAAATACGTTCCGCGGATCACTAATGTATGTAATTTCAAAGCCGTGATTTAGCAGCATTGTATAATGCATTAGCACGAGCCTGTAATCAGACACCGCATGTCCCGTTCTTGTCCGAATTCCACCACAATTCGTGTTACCTCACCCACATTTTATACGACTATTTAAATTAACTTGACATATATTCAAAAAGAAAGCTGTACAATCCGCAAATTTAAAATGCTTAGAACATTAAAGAACCTGTATCTAAACTCTTGGAATTCTGAACCGGTTTGCAACTTGTTAATATCCAATCCAGCTATGTTTAATATGTTTGTCACAGGCCTTTTTGAACTTGAAAAATAATTTTGATATGAATCACCATGGGAGCTTTTCTTTACTTATCTTTCATTACATTTACAATAGAACAAAGTTATAGAGTATAAAAGACAGTAGCCTGTCTTTATTTGAATGTACGATTGGCACGATTTCCTGCTCGGAGCGAACGTCACGGCACTCGCGACGCGGCGCGCGGCGCGGCGCGGGCGACGCCGGTGTCGACGCAATGAAAGGTGACATTGACATTGGCCCGCGAGGCCGCCCAGCACCTGGGATACATTGAACCTGCATTTTGTTTACCAACACCGCGTGTATACTGTATAGTACATGCTCGTTTTTAAATCGAACTCTACAAAATTCTCAGTACTAAATCGCATTGGAATATTCGCAAAAGGTTCTGTTCCGGTCGCATTTTATTGGCTATTCGCCCCCGGCAAGGATAAATTCTTTATCTAACAATACTGCTAAGTATTTAATAACGATACTATTGTATCCTTTATCATCTCAAGACCATACAAACAATACAAAGCTTAGAGAACACCATGGTCTATATAACTTGTGGGGTATAATTATTAAGCGTACGATCCGCACAGAGCGGTTGATAAGCAGTTCCCACGGTGCTGTGAGTCAGCACAGCAGGCCGTGCAGGACAAGGTCCGCAGCTTGAGCAATACATACGTAGAAACGTGCTAACGATGTATAAGTGCTGTTGCGACGTGCTGAGCGGAACATAAGGGCGTTATACTTACATGATGAAGTGTGAAACACAGGAGACCTCTGATGTTACAGATTACAATGAATAAGCAGACAAGGTTACACGCAATAGTTACGTTTTATTAGTAAATGTATCTGTCATGCATAATATGATACAGGGCTTTAGAGTAGAACATACCATAATTTAAAACTGGATATACTCAGCAATTTCTTTAAATAGAACCAATGGCTGTATTAAAATTATAGTAATTATAATTTGTGCTCAATGACGTCACTAACCGTCCAAATAAAACGCGTTATCACCGCCTAAACTTTTTATACTCCATCTTGAATCAATCGAGCCGAAAAACTGAAGTTGATGACCAAACGTTCTGATAATAATCAACAATTAATTTTTAACAACCTGTTCTTCATTCTTCAATAAGTTGACTGAATATAGACATGAATTATTATTGAACGGTGTTCAGGAAAAACAATATTGTATAATAATCACTGATCCGTTGATTGTGGAACAATAGGGCAGTGCAACGGCTGGCCCTGAGCGGCCGAGCTAAGGCCGAACGCTCAATCAATTAGATAAAAACTGCGACAAAAACCACGTTTCGGTACATACGTAGTACTGCGTGGTATTCCCGTGAGAACTGTCGCAACTTGATCAATTGTTTACATGTAGTATTATAATTTATAGTAAATCATATGCAAATCTTTGACAGCTCGACTGTTTTATGACTACGTAACGTAGGATCTAGAAACAACAAGGTTATCTAAAGGTCTGTAACGTTGATGCTTTTTACGCTTCCGACGAAAAACTAGTAGCGACGTATCATAAAATAGTTCGTTCATTCATTAACTGTATTTTCGGCTCATTAGTTCCGAGTTTGTTGTTGTTATAAAAACTGGTCGTCAAAATTAGATTATCTATTCAATAAAACTTGAATAAACAGCAGTATAAATGCAGAGGCCATTATAATAAATTACAGGTTTATTGGTTCCCGAACTCTTTCGTTGCTTTTAACGTTACGTTTTAATTGACAAACATTTTTGTTACGTATGTACAGTTATGTCACGTCACTACGACTAGTTCTCGGCAGGTATTTGACCGATTAAAATTCGTTAAATTATCACAACGAAGCCGGAGCGAGGCGCTCTCGAGACTTTATGTAAATATCACTCAGTGTACACTGCACAACGCGGCTCTCGGAATGTATACTTTAGGACTCTGGCTTTAGTGGAAGTACTCACTTTGTCCCGTTAGTGAGTATCTATTGCAAAAGAATTCACATACCTAATTGAATCGAACCTACAAGTCAAACGTACAGGAAATCTTAAGAAAAGATATTGCGTTTATAACAT
This sequence comes from Chrysodeixis includens, assembly GCA_941860345.1. Lineage (NCBI taxonomy): Eukaryota > Metazoa > Arthropoda > Insecta > Lepidoptera > Noctuidae > Chrysodeixis > Chrysodeixis includens. Next base: position 5,289,670 of record OW796091.1, on the reverse strand, counting down.
ACGTGTAATGTTGTTAAGCGTTCTTCCTAACATAAAATCATGTACAAATCCATCCTCATTAATGCATGACGTGTCATCATCCCGTGTTTCAATGCTATGCATGTGCCTGCGTCTTTGCAAGCGACCGCCATTCTGTAAGCATATAATAAAAGCTCTCACAAAACCATTAGCATATCATAAGGGTTAATGATATAAATGTTGTGTCAATTGTTGCAGAATAACGCGGGCGATATGTGACGCTCGTCACGGTTGATCGGGAGTATTCGGGACCAGACTCAGTGCGTGTGTTGTGACGCAAGATGCATACGATGGACACGATGGGCTACGGCCACAAGAAGTACCGGCCGCCGCTGTCTCCCACCAGCTTCTACCAACACGACTATTACTCGAGACACACGACACTCCGGCCGCAGGTATGTGACTACAGTTATGCAGTATGCTGCATTTAAATGTATAACAGTGCATATTTATAAGTAGATAACTCTATTGTACGGTGGACCGAGCATAAGCGGTTACCACAAAACGAAATTAACTTTACCGTTTTGATATAAAAGCACTGTTAATATTTAAGTGTTACGCTAATGTTAGCAACTCATAACTGTAGGATACCATAGATTAGTTAAATCGCAATTAGCAGTATATTTATCACATGTACGATTAAACTTAATTGCTACCTTTTCGCGTTATCAAATCACTCATAACGATACTATGTCTAAATTAATCTTAATCCTATTAGAAGAGCCAATTATCTGGAGTCTGCGTATTGAGCGAGTGAGCAAGTGAGCGTGGTGGCCTTAAATGTGGGATGATCGGCATAATCGGAGCGATATTGAATGGAAAGCTTAGGGCCTTAGGGTCCCGTTACCGGGCCGCGGCCGGACAACGGTACACGACAATGATATTAACGTGGAATAGCTACACCTTGCTTTAGTTTTGGTTGAAAACAAAAAAAAACGAGAAGTTGAAGATGACTCTCGTGGATAATCGACTCAGTTGGTGGTAATAGTGTTTGGAAAGAAACGTTATTTTCAACCCAATATAGACAAGAAAATGTCTTATAGGCAAATATGAACGCGTGTGTAAACGTCTAATTATACGTACATATTTACTTAAACCAGTAAAGCCTGCTTATATTACCTACCTAGTTTATCTATGCCTACCCAGTTTATCTAGCACTCATTCATATTCATACAGGTCTCATTTTTCAAGAAGGTGATATTTTTGTCCGCCATTAGTCATCCTATTAGTATTTTAATAGGATGACTAATGGCGGACAAAAATATCACCTTCTTGAAAAATGAGACCTGTATGAATCAAGATTAAGTATGATAGTTAACGAGTCAGAAAAACTTATGTAAATCTAACTAAATAAGGCACTTTTTGGTAGCACAAAAAACATTTATTCTATGTAAAAAAGCAGAATTAAGAATATTATGATCTAATATCTTGGGAGGTCGCCGAGACAATCGTAAATCATTCATCTTACAAATTATTGTAGAGCCTTTGTAGTTTCTTAATGACACTATGCCATACGCGGCAATAGTCTTATATTAACCAACAGTATATTGTAACTTAAAACCAACCTTAAACTCATGGTCATAAAGGGCATTATTGCGTGTACATTTTACAGTACAGTTTGTCTAATTACGTCTGTCATTTACTTACGCATGAGACAATTATGATTAGCGTATCGTGTTACGAGTGTAAAGTTGTCGGAAGTGTTCATCACAATCTGTCAAACATAATCCGAGTTCACGATTAGTTTGACAGCTGAGACGTTAATTTAATTGGGGAACTACAGCAGGTACTTTAGCAATAATGTGACAAAAAAAAGATATTTCTGCGTAAAATTATACATATTGTTACAAATTGAAATTAAATACCAAACAACCAAAGAATTTTAATATTTGAAAATAATCATTGACAGAAATGACATAGATTCGAAATTCGGGCAGAGCTTCTTGACTTGCCGGCCGATGAAAAATAATGACGCGCACTGTCAAGCGTCCTCCTTTTATAGGCTGCCGTATTTTTCCTCTAACAATATATATTCTGGCTGCTTTACTGATATTTCTTCCGTAAAAAGAAAATATTTATTCCTAAAGTTATATCTTAATAGGTGTGATGCTTGCAAAAAAGTTTAGTATATAGACACTTAATTTATGAACACGATTCATCAAAATTGACTCACTGGTCAAGGGTTCATGGTGTAACATGAAGAAACGGTAAATACTCGTATTTACAAACCTTGTAAAGCATGAATGTTTTGAGGAAATTGACAGCAGATAAATAATAATAATATACCTACGCAAACAAAATTTCCCAATCTACTACCTGTAGATTCCTTTCCTCCGCTCCTCTTTCCTTATTTTTTTTAAATATTGTATTGATCATTTGAAAATTCGATCTTTTTTTACAATTTGCTGTTTGATATATTGCATATAAAATCAAAAGAGTTTTACCAACTCACATTGTTGGTAATAACCTAAAGAGCTTTAAGCATGTATACTGTATAATTGTGTCTGATAGTAATCTCGTGTCGGATAGACGCGAACTGTATATTGTTTTAATAGCATTGTGGTAACACGAGCGTGATCAAAGGCCCGTGCATTAACTTAATGAACACAGTTAAATGCACACAATAAAAAAACATACAAAAACTTTGAAGATTTGTGTACAAGCTAACGTTTTGCTTAATGCATTAAATTGCCAGATTGTTTTTATATTTCTAACTGTATCGTAAAATTAATTATTGGAATGCTATTAGTAATTTTATTACTTACTAGCTGTTGCCCGCGACTTCGCTCGCGCAAATATCAGATTTAGTGGCAAAAGCATAACCCCTCTCTGACGCAGTCGGTTAAAAAGTAGCCTATGTGTTATTCCACGGCGCCAGTTAACTTCATACCAAATTTCATCAAAATTGATTTAGCCGTTTGAGCGTGAAAGAGTAACAAACATCCATACATCCATACTTACAAACTTTCACGTTTATAATATAAGTATAGATTTCCTCTAAAGCTCATCGCTTGAAAACTACGCATTAAAATGTAACCAAATTAACGAGACACGTATGGTGTGTCTATTAAGAAAACCATGTATGGACAGACGATTAATTCCATTCATAAGTGATGGCAATACAATCGCGTTTCACATGATTACATGCAGTAATAGCTATAATAACGCTACAGTGTAACTGTTACGTTTTGACACGAGCTTTAGATCGCGCGATAACGAGGTAGGTAATATGACTGCGGTATCGGCAGGTTGCGCCCGCGCCGCTGCGCCCGCGACGATCGCACGGTGTCGTTCACCGTCACCGATGCCTACCGTTACCTTCGGAACTATTCATCTCGATCGTATCAAATTTCTTGTACTTCCTCCTTATAATATCGTTGTAATATCTTCGACATTTATAAGAAAGGAAACGTAACCTTTTATGCCGTAAAACTGCTATTACCTTTTGTATTGTGTACATAAATCCTTTACCTAGTAACGTTATTGTAACTCGAATCGTATATTTTTAGACTGTTTATCCATCAAGATTTATACATATCTGTTATTTTCCTTTTTCTTCGGATCCGTAGCCATGATCTCAGTAATCCGATAGTACGTTGCCCGGCTTACGATTCGGATTTATATACAAAAGGTTCACTATTCTAAAAGGAGAACATAATAATACATTTTCCAGTGCTTTGTATGTCATGAAGAAATGTATGTCGTTTAATTGACGTCAATGTAGAGTTCTTTCATCTTACCGCAATAGCATTTCAATATAAATGATCGATCGTGAATTTAATAGATTTCGAGAATTTGGTTATTAGTAACTGTAGCGTTGCAAGAGAGCTTAGTGGCAATCTGGTATTCTTCGAAAAATCGTGTTTAGTACAGTGATCATTATCGATTCACCCAAATCTAATAAAACACCAACTTTTATTCGTTCCGGTGCTACGTGACTACACTCTCTAACTCCATCTCGGTTAATTCTGTAAAGGGGCTTAATCCACTTTCGATCTGAACTTAATCCTCACTTTCTATTCAACATCACCTCCAAACGTGTCACTTTGTTTTATTACTTCGAACTCGAGAAAATTTTGTCGAAAAACCGCATTCGATTTTAAATCGATTACTCCCGAATAAAGTAAAAAGTATGAGTTATCTCATGCTCTAGTGAGCTACAACGCTATGCGGTGATTACCGCGGGCACGGCGAGCCTCTTGTCTCTGACACTAACGGTGCGACTCCACATAAATGATGCTCTTAGTAAAGCTAACGAGGCAATTTGCTCACCAAACATATACAGCCAGTACAAATAGTGTACTGTTTTGAAATAAGAACGAAATTGTGAGAGATCTGAGTCTTTGATTACCCTATGCTACGTTTATGTTTACAGAGTAAAACAGCAAAACGTTGACCACTTTAGATAAAGAGAAAGAAACATCCAATTTTGGCATTACTTCGAAAAGTTGGACCAATAAATATTTAAATTGCCATTTTATATTTCCTGCAATATAACTAAATAATTATAGAAGGTAAAATAAATGCCCGATTGACCAATTCCGTGGTCCTAAATTAAATGTTTATTTTTGAGAAAAATATTAAGATGAATGAACCCTGTGGAACGGGAACACCCAGGATTTGCTCGCCTCTGGGCGTAATACTTTATCCTCTCTCAATGATATTTGTTACGTAACACAATCTTGATAAAACAAACATTCAATTTGTTTAGTTTGCCCTTTTTTGTGAAAACTTTTTACGCAGATTATATCATACCAATACAAATAACACGTAACAGTATTAATAAATAATAATAGTAATCCTATATGTCAGCCTTTTTAGACGTTTTTCTAAACAATTTCCTTATTAGATTCGTGATTAGATCATTGTAATTACCGTCACGTTTCAAACGTGTTAACTTGAGCATCTTCGTCATTATAATATGCAACACCACTATACATTTTTTTTATTTCGACATTCGATGGTTAATTGCTATAAGGTTATTGAATAAAGTGATTAAATAATTATACGGAAAGCAGAGGGCGGTTCCTAGTACCTACATGTTTAATAATGAAGAGCAAAGCCATTACAGTTGGAGCGTGTTTGCACGTATCATAACATCAATTAAGTATGTACTTTGTTCTAATAAATGCTCTCCGTACCGTTAGAAATTAGATAAAGCTCACAAACCGAATCGAACGCTATTCCATGAATTATTTACATATGTTATGATGTAAGATGCGTGTGCGCACGAGCGCAGCGCGCGGGCACGCGAGACCGCATCTGTGGCGACTCTTGCGCAGAAAAACCAAGGAAGCGCGCCTGAAGCTTTTAGCCGACGTGGCTAATGAATAATGATGAATAAAGCTTCCGCGTGCTCGCTTAATTACTTCTAACACTTCGAACACCATGCACCTTCATAATAACTATTTTATTTAGTATTGTGCGGCCACGCGCCGCCGCCCGCGACCACCGCCGCGTCACTGCCCACCACGCGCAACTGTTTATATGTTACTGCAATTATATAATCGTGACTTAGCCGTGAGCTTGCATCTACAATATGTTTAGTAGGATAGTTTTTAATCTTAGTTAATAGCTTCTGAAGTAATAGTTCTGCCTCACTGCAGACGATATGAGTACGTTGAGTATAACCTACTATGATAATGATTTTGTTTTAATTAGAGCTTATGTTAAGCTCTTTGAGGTTAAACTTATCAAGGAGGAGTTTTGTTGAGCATGACACCGTTAGAAAAAACCGGTACATTTTATATAAAGTGTACAGTTATTTCTTGAGTTTGTTTAGAGCCCATTCATAACGATGCCCTCCTAATGAGAAAAATGTGTTCTATCAGTCATGGGCGAGCCTGGGAAACACACATTGTCCGAATGTCGGCTGAGCGTTGAACCTGGGGTCGAGCCAACGGTGCCGGCACACACAACCAACACATTTGTGTCAACGATCTCACTTTTGTACTTAAATATTCAACAAGACAACTTTTAACATCTCATTGTGAACCCGCTGTCCCGTACAACAAATCGATCGGAAACTTGTTTCTTTCAAGAATTTTGTTATTAACGGTATTGAAGACTTTCTCCATTATTCGCATTAACATAACGCACTACAATCGGAACATCCGAATGTGATCAAAGACTTCGAACAGCCAGTAAGGTTCAACGTCGCAAGGTTGTTAGTGTTTTGTTATAAAACATGATTGAGGCAAGAAACGAAATATCAGAGCGATCAGATTTTTTGGGCAGTTAAGTCTATTAAGACAAATTGCTTTGGGCTTTCAGCAAAAACAGAATATAATTCATTGAGCGGCCATTGTAGCTCAGTAATGTGTTCCATTGAAGGGCGCGCGTGCGTGTCGTTATGGCGCTAAGCATGCTAATCGACGACTACCCACAGTTACACGTTCTGTTTTGTTAACACGAATTTTCTGCGATAGTCATCATTATGATTGTTAATAATCCAGAAATAAGCATTGAATGGCTTATAGAACAATGAACAGTTAAATTGGATTAGAAACTTTGTTATCTAGTCAAAAGAGAATTGTATTACTTAATTATAATTACACTCTACACAGTGCGTTAATAACAGGCTTTAATTATCAGTATTATAATTAAAATTGCTTCTCTTCTAAAAAATGTGTTTTGCTTTAGTCAATAATTGACTAGAACGAAAACAAAGTAATCGTTATACTATAGTGCAGAACATAAACCATCGTTATCATTGATGGCATTTCTCAAATGTATAGAAGTCATGTACATTTGAGCAGTTTTTATCATCGTCCTTGTGAACAAATGACATGCTATGAACGTATTTAAGCTCGTGGATATGTCACTAGTCTACAACTCTATAGGGACTAAATAGTGCATAGAGATAGAGATAGATTGGCACTCGACGCGAGTAAACGACTGGTCTATATCGCGTAATGGTATCCCATTTCTCACGGGAGTCGTAGTTAGCTTTTCATCTGTTTCAATTGGAATAACACGACCATTTGCCTATAGCCTATATGAGTATGTGTTTGCAAAGTTCCAGTTTTGAATTCATTTCTTTTAGTTTTGTAGACCTGACCAGAACATCAATTTGTCTGCGAATTCCGCCTATGCGAGGTAGTATCGTCGTTAATCAGACATTCTATGAATTTTTGTATGGTCTTGAAATACTCCGAATCATCAAATATTTTTACTTAACATAAGTTTTTTACGTAGTTTAGTTGTAACTGCAATCATCGCATTAAGTTATAAATTTAAGTTAAATTTTAAAAACATAAAGATCACAATTGTAGATTAAACCCCTGTGTAATCATATTGAAATTGCAGGGGAATAAATTAGTTACCTCAATACACGTAGGTACATTTTATATTCACATAATCGTGTTTCTTACCTGCATAAGGCATTACACGAGCCTGCGAAAAAAAGGAATAAAAAGTTATTTAAAATAATGTGCAAAAAAGGAGCTAGTAGCGTGCATTGCGTTGTATTGCGCTATCGTCCTGCGCTATCAGCCTCGCTTCGGCCATCTTTTTGTGCAGTCTGAGGTGATGTGCGAGCAGGATAACGTTACACAACATAGAGCATTGTCTCCCTTCCACAACTGCAACGATCTCCCTTTAAGTGGCGGTAGTAGGCCCCCTGCACACTAAACTTAAGTCGCGTAATTACATCCGACGACGTGACTTACTTTTATGTAATTTTAATGGTTACCCGTACGCTGATTGTTATCTCGTTCCAACAAAGTATTTTAATACCGTAACAATTTTATAATGATAGATGCGATAACTTAGTTTTGTTACCTTACACCACGTTTGGTATTTATTGCAGAGATAAACCGTAAAAGTAATCAAAGACATTATTTTTTTTGTTACACAAAAAAAAAAAGCATTGAAAATCGGTCGCTCATCAATCGATGTCAAGCCATGGAGTGTTTATTTTAACCGTAACTACTCGTACGTTTATTTTATGTGGTGTACTACAAATAAACGAATAAAATGTTTATAAATAATATTCTGGCCTTTCGATCTACCTTTTTCAATGTGCAAGAGTTGAAGCCAACCTATTTTAACGAGTAAAATAACAAACTCAAGCGGAGCAAGTGCGTGGCGAGGCGCGTGTTGGCATTCTGTTGTCATTACGCCGTGTTACGTGTAGCGGAGAGGTTTGCCTTGCACTTGGCGGGACCGGCGCCCGCGCAGCGCGCATCTTCAGTGCAACAGCCGAGCCCGCTCACACAGCCTCGAATCGGGTCACCGAATAAAATACCCACGCCAACCGGTTCTCAACTAGCCAGTACTCACTTACTATTCACAGCCGATTCCATAACAATTTATATCGAACGTCGAAATATTGAATATTGAATAAAAATACCGTATCTAAACACATTCACTGTTAGGTGATAACTTAGCGGATGTGTCGATGGGTAAGATAAAAGTTATTTATTAACTTAATAGTTGTTATCTGATTGGTTATAATGAATTGAATGAGCGTGTCGTAAATTAATTGTTTATACTAAATAAATTCGTAAGATTTATTGTTGCCTTCGTGAGTAGATGTAATTTTTACTATTTTATTTGAAGTCACGACATGTTAGTAAAGTTGGTGTTTAGTGCATGTTGCCACTGTTGCCAGCTATCCTAATAGGGTTCCCATTGCGCTCAGGAGCACTAATCTGATGCGCGATAATGTGAAGCTTTACTCGCCTTTTTCTCCGTAGAAACTCGTTAAGAGTTTATATTTAGCCTGGTATTACCTGACAACCAGTCCTGCATCCCGGCTTGTCTACACCTACCCCGGGTCCCATTCCTAGCGTTAATTAAAATGATACAAAGCTCTCACAAACACCTGCACCTGTTAGCTATTCAGGCTCAAATGCATTAAGTTGGAGCAAGTGACGTAATTTCTTCATGCTAATGTATTACCTGACGCGAGGAAGGTAATAGAACTAGCGTAAAAGACAGAGAAAACAAAGCTGCAAATGATTTTCACTTGTTATTTATGTCCATTAAGGAATTTAAGAACCGTTAACTCAGCAGACAAAGTTAACTCACATTGTAGCGCTTTTGCCTTATAGGAAAATGTGGTAAATTTGTAACAATTTATGTCGTGTCTAAACAGCTCAGTTGTTTCAAGATCAATATATTATAAAGGTTCGCAGTAACACACGCGCGTTCTAAAATAATTTATAAATAGCAGTGAGGCAGAAAGTGGTCGTGAGCAGTAGGTCAGTGGGTCCAGGCGTCCACCTTTCTCCTCGATAACAAAAAGTATATTTTACAGCTGATTTCGTGATACTGTTTCATTCATCACTGAGACACTAAAAGAAAGTTTTGTTATAGTAATACATTGTTTGGTAAAAGTCAGGAAGTCATTACGACTGACAGGCACACATGACATTATTATCTCCGCGGAGGTCGTAAATGAATTTCTAGACAAGTAATTAGTTACGCACATGCAGACTTTTCTAAGCCTACTTTTTGGTCTACTTTGTGTGCAGGAGTTATTTATATTAGATTTTGGTCACGTTTTACCTCTTAAATTACTGAGTAATAGAAATTTTGTCGTTTTGCAATTGAAAGTGAACGTTAACATAAAAATATTAATATAAAACAACCTACAACACTACCTTTATCAGTCGTACAAAACTGCGGTGAAAATACTTTTGTGGTTTATTGTTTCATGCTTCCTAACCGCTTTGTGACTTTGTGAGGCTTTGAAAACACTGGACTGTCAAAAGGTTTTTAACGGGGGTCTTCTGCGCAGGGTGCGGACGTGCGTAACGCCCCTAAAGCGGCCATTGTGTACACCTCCACAAAAACAAGGCAAAATCGTAGAATTTGCCAGAGAATGCGCCATCTCGAACTATAAATAGCTTTATATTATTATTCTACGTTAAATTTTAGAAACTAGGCAGTGTTTACTGCCTGTTGGCGGAATCGAGGCTTCTCGGTCGCCAATGTTTATGGTAGGCAGATACACGGCCAGGCACGCAGGAACTCAGCGCAGTGTTGCATGATAAACAACTTAGCACTTGGAAATATTACCAGTCTCAAAGGCGAAATCTTACATAGCCACGAGCGAAATGCAAACAAAATAACGTGTCTTTTCAATTAAATGTTTAACGAAATTTATCATCATTCAGTCGTAATGTTCCGCAAAATTCCTATTATATTATAACAAAGGCCCCTCTTGAGGATTTCTGTATTGACCTGAGTGTAATGTTATAAGGAAAACATCTTCCGAAATCATTATCACAATGGAGGGAAAAAGATAGATACTTATAGCATAACATCGAACACAATCTAAACATACTTGCGTAGATATACATTACGGTGACTGACCTCCGAAAGTATGTGTAGCCATATTCTCCAATAGATCTTAGTCAACAAGACTTAATTCAGAATCTGAGCATTGTCTACAGACATCACTCAAACTGAGTTTTATCTTAATTTTATGGAACATAAAAACTTCGAAATTGGAAACGTCTTAGTTTGGAGGTTTGCAAGGAATGGAGCTTTTAAGCATCCAGAATGTGATGATTGCTCTCGTAAAATGTCGAGCAGGCATTTAAGGAAAATAAGCAATTAAAAGATAACAAGGATTCTCTAAGTCAAAAGTAATTTAACAAAGGGTAAAAAGTAATATGAAACTCTTTGTTCTATATGATATAACCTGCCTGTTTCCACTTAGTTTGAATGGAAACGGAAATTTTGTTACAAAGTTTGCGTATTCAGATGGTCGTAGATGATTCACTTGTCATAATGGTCTGTAAAGCGCGGTTGGTCGGATAATCTGCTCAAGTAACGTCGGGGCTCAGAAAATTGTATTAGCAATAAATATAAGCGGCGGTTGGCAATGCAAGGCTTTTGACCTGAGTGAGTTCAACGATCGCCGCGACGTGGCTAGACCGGCCTGCCACCATGCTAATTACGACTTATTTCGAGTAATTTTGAAAAAATACTTTCCTACGTCTCATTATAAAAACTACATCAATCTATACGAGTGTTTGATTTCCAAAATGAATATTATTAGTTAATATTATCAGAATGACAAAACTTCAGAAGTTCAACATTCGCTTTAAACCAAAGTATCTACGTAAACTAAATTCGTTTCAGAATTCAAGGTAACTTATCATCTCTACTGGCATGTGACGTAAGATATACGTATAATTAGGTACAGAGGTTCTCATGTCGAACCTCCTTGGGGGACTTGTACCTACATGTTTCCAATACCCCGTTTAAGTACCTCGGATGGGCCGATTACATTTGATCACAGGCATGCATTCAAACTGGGAACTACCGAACACTGTACTTTTGCAGTTGTGAAAAAGAGACGGAACGATACATTTTATAGAGCGGCATCTCACTTCCACAAATGCATCAGTCTTGTTTTGAAGTGGTGGCAGGCCTCCTGGGCACTGAATACCCCAACCGGTTATTTATTCAACGGAAAGTAGGTTTTATGATTCTATTAACGTTTTTAATTAGCATACTAGTTAAGTTACAGTTATTCGCCCAGTTTGTTGTGTGACATATTTATTAATGTAATGGTTAACGAGCGTATAAATTTTAATTCTAATGAAAATACTTGGTTATCTTTAGAGATGTCTACAACCCATTAAAGTGTAATGTGTTTTCGATCAAATAGATAATATCTTGAGGAAATGCTGTATACGAGGAAATGAGGAAAGTAGTTTTAGTACTGTTTGGTAGAAATTGTAGGATTATAAGTCTACTGTATTATGATCCTTATAAAACAATTCGTTCCGTTCCAGGACTTACAACAGCAATGCGGACTCAGTCCCACTTTACGTAATAAATACATCCTCCTTACAACTTTTCAGCCAACGACCCAGTATAAGTTATATAGCTAGAATCTTGGCAACGATTCGAGGGTCTGTTTTGACCAGAATTATTTAGCTATTCTCAAATTTATGAAACTTCTTAAAATGTACGTAGGTACTTCCTGTTAAATGATAATTTGATTGAAGCGTTTAATATCATTAAATTATACATGTGATTTAATAGGTAACTACGTGTAATATTGTTATAACAAATACAGTTACTTTAAAGGCATTAAGTATAATAATAATAATTTTCGAATTACTTACCGACTCCAAATTGTAGAGCGTAACTATTCACACGTTCCAAATCTTACGATCCAAAATTTGACAGATAAACCTCAATGGGCTCCATTCATACTCTTTTGTTTATAGTTGAATAAAAAAAGACACAATAAAACGTCAAAACAATATTGTAGTTCGCGTCCAAGAAGCTATTAAAAGGACATTGACCTATTAAGCGACGTCCTTCAAAATTCAAGACATGAATATCGGCTAATGTAAGTTTAGACTTGTTTGTTTTAAACGGAAAATATTTCGATAAAAATCCCTTTAATACCTGATTGACCTAAGCTGATGCAAAGGACATAATTCACATAAAAACGATAAACAAAATGTGACGATGTTTAAAAGTGGTAAATGAAAGATACAAAGAATATTCTGTATAGGTTTTACTTTTATTTAAAGGGCCTACCAACCTCTTAACGCTTCCATTGAAGAAAAACTTTATTATTTTAGAGGCTCTACGACTATTTCTCACATAACTGCAATATTAATTACAAATTTGAGTGGAAACGTTAGACCGCCAGGACTTAAGACAGACCGACGTCATTAACCTAACAAAACGGTCTTAAAGAAACAATAAGACGTCCATTTTAATTCATTAGCAATTAAAATTAGCATTACGTTACACCTCCGGATATTACTCCTCGACTTCAGTCTTTTTTACTCTCTTGAGATAACATTTAGAATTCGTTTAACAGTATTAAAAACTTTGTAAAGTGAACACAGATTGAAAACGAAACGCAGGAATTCAAGTTATTAAATTATTTGGTCAGCAAAAGTTCGACTGTAACAGATTTATAGCTGTTTTGATAAACTTGTTTGGTATACTATGATTTATGTAAGAGACATCTCAATAACTGCCAAAAATGCTGAATTGTATTAAAATTGTTAACTGCAGAGTTTATTTTTAATACAATTCATCATTGCTACTAAACAGATTATTTGAATAAAAACAAACAAGCAATAGTGGTAAGTATTTTTAGATTAAAATTACGGAATTTGAGTATTTCCGTAATATCTATACTATGATAATAAGTACGCTGAAACTCACACCTCAAGCCGCGATTTGAACATCCATTTATCACTTACTGATGAGATACTAAACATGATGGATTATAAGCTATCACGTCACTCCTCTTCCCGAAAACCTTCGTAACTTTTATCATACAAAGATATCTTACTAATATTATACACGAGAAAGTTTGTAAGTATGGATGGATGGATGTTTGTACTTTTCACGCTCATACGGCTGGATCAAGTTTGATAAAATTTGGTATGGAATTAGCGTACACCATGGATTAACACACAGGCTCTTTAGCCGACTACATCAGAGGGGGTTATGTTTTTGCAACCATGACCTACATCTACACGAGCGACGCCGCAGAAAAATCTAGTCCTTTATATATTTAATATAATATAGGTATATACAAGATTCGACTATATCATGTTTGTTCTATTTCAATTTTTAATTACCAGAAAATTGAAAATCATCAAGGTTCTGTTTAAGGAAGCTATAGTAGCGATCACGCTGCATATTTATTCAAATATTCATATTCGTGATTTACAAAATAAAGTTAAGAATATACAGTAATTATGTGTGTTTAGTTCTCACTGTTCTCACGTATAATTTATCAATTCTTGGTATAATTCACCAGAAGCTAACATTTTTGATGCCGGAAACTTAGTTAATTGTTTAATATTAAGCCACTGAATATGGAATTAAAATTAAAATACAAAAATAATATTCAAATTTTGTATGTAATTGTTCAAAGGAGATAGAAAGTGGTTTTTTGTTCTACATACTTTTAAGGAGACGAGAACGGTCTTTCCTTATTCAAAGTGACCCTTTTTTGGCTCGTTGCTTATGCTCGGTCACTGTGTCATACACCTACTGACCACGTCATCGAACAAGCCTGTGTAAACAACGTTAGAGCTACGAAACAGAAATAAAATGTATAATATTTTCAATAGAAATACTGTGTTTAAAAAAAAAACAAACTAACCGTATCTACGCATACAATAAAAACATTGAGGTGAATTTAATAAAAAACAAAGATCGAATCTGAAGTCGGCATCATTGTCAGGAAATATCAAAACATTTTGATATGCTTGAAAACACTAATTACTAAACAAAATCTGTTATTAAAACGCCTAGTCATATCAGAGATGACGTAAACACTTAACAATTAACATTAAAATATAGTTTTACCTCCTTTTATTTAAAATACATTTTCTTTAAATATTCTTGTAATGTTATTTGATGGGACATCTATTTCGTTACACATCTATGGTATTAATGCCTCTCTTTAAATGGATTCCGGAGTACCTTGGCCGTGGGAGGACAGTGGGTCACTGACCGAGTCCTTGACCCACAACACACGCTGTCTAGCCCCCCTATCACCATTCTTTTTTTGGTTACCATGGTAACGGTGAAAGCATTACTCTAATTATTATTTTTTACTTCATATGGTATACGTATTATGATTTGATGATAGATATTAAGGATTTTTTTATTTTATGTAAGTTTTACGTTTATAGAAGTCCTAGTAATTAAAGGTTAATTTTATGGTTGGTAATATTGAAAACCGCAAGCTTTCAACGTTGTCTTTGCCAACATTTTTATTTTGTTCGATACATTTGAGAGAACACGCTTATATTATAAATTATAAGTTATTATTCTTCGAGTTTTTTTAATGAAAAGATATACCTTTTCATTAAAAAAAGTCGAAGAATATCACTGTTGAATTATAACTTAAAGTACGCAAGTATAATAAATAAAGAGAGGTAAATTGATGAATCCGTTAATCAGTATCTCACAGAAAATATGATTACAGCTTTCTGGAAACAGTAATAAATAACCGATAACTGTTGTTAACATCTTCACAAAGTTACAAGATAATTACAAAAGTGCGTACCTCGATACAAAGAGTTTTTGTTAGTTAAACACGTGCGAGACTTGGCGATACAATGTTGCTACACGTTATTATCAATCACTTCTGCTCACCTATTAGTTCCGCACTCGTTCTAATTCACTCAGAAACGGTAAATTATTTTAAGAGCTATATTATTTAGATGTTACGATAATTCTGTGAAGATTGAAGATTCGTTTTATTTGAAACTAGTCTTTAATGTCTTTAACGTTTCAAAAATATCTAAAAAGAGCCTATTTGAAATATCAACCTTGAAATATTAATTTAAAATTTATGTGGGTGATTGTGGTATTTTCTTCTCAAAATAATTGAATTAACTAGACTAACTTTTCGAGTTTCTGAAATAGGAGAGTGGTTTTCGACATCTTTAAATAAACAAAGGTCGAAATCGCTCGAGATGTCGACCCTAGAAAGTAAAAATAAAACCATTAGTGAGTAATACAATTCTCCGAACTTTACTCTTGTATGTATTGTAGATATTTTAGGTTACTTTCTAATTACGAGAAAAAATAAAACTGAAGAAAGTAAAGGAGTTTCCGGTTGTAAAAGGTCGTTTTACAGTTTATTAATCTGTCTCAAAAATTGTTTTAAGATGATTCATTTTAGTTAACTAAATATAGTTATTGTTTCGCAGAGATGATATGAATGAAAGCTTGTATTATCGTTGAATTATTGCTAAAAGTACAATAAACGAGCAGATAAATTAATGATTCTGGTAATCAGTATCTTTTAGGAAATATGATTATAGCTTTTGATATTTTATTATCGCAATAACTTTCATCCATACTTGCCTGAGAAAAATGCATTAAGTAATACCAATTTCAAGCTTCAAATATGCAAGTTATTTTAATGTCTTAACCAAAGCCGTGTTCAAAACTGCTATTAACATACAATGTCCGATCGTGTGCTGTAGAACAAAAACCTCTTCAACTTCTCGTGAAATTCAAAGTCAAGGATGGTTATGCAAAACAGTCATTCAATAGTATCTACATACTCATATTAAGAAAAAAACAGGATTGTAAACCTATAGGTACAAAAACAGAATAAAAAAGGAACACGAAGTGGCTATAAGAAATACCAGTGTCACCTGTGTGTATATTTGAATATCATTTGAATTGATAAAGGCACCATTACTTGGGTATGATACCTACTTACTATGGAAAATTGGTTCCCTCATATTTGTACTGCGTTTTTTCTGAGAGTCTAAAGGTGTAAACATGATAAATTTTATTTTAAAAGTCACTTATAGTGCGATTATTTTCTCTGTTATTATAGGATATAGCAAACCATTTGTATAACAAACATATAGCAATTAGCACCTTGTTTTATTACGCACAGCATATAAAATCAAAGATTCTAATAAAAACTCTTTATCCACAGCAAAAAAGGTTTTATTTCGCCTCTATATATGTCAGTGGGATTGCGTTTGAATCTAGAATGCTGTAAGGACGGGGTATGTCCGGAATCACAATGATGAATGAAGCCGTTCATTCAAGCGACGAAGCTGACACCAAGATGGGGATCAGAGTAATTTGTGCTTTCTCCAACAAACTAATAATCTTCATTTAAATATACAACGTAAAAACGGCGATGTAGAGAACGATTATTACTTTGTAACACATTACACAGGCTCTCGAAGCCAATAAAAACGTGTGATTACTCGTATATATTCCAAAGCTTTACTTATAGCTACTAAAATAATTAAATAATGCAGAAGCTATTTCGTATTACGCTTTGTAATGCTATATGATTACATCTACACCTATTTATGTTACAATGATGATGTAACTTATATAAAACAAAAAGTATACATTTCGATTGCGAAATAATTGTAATCATTATACGGTGTTATAAGATTTTTCTTTTCAGCATTACAAATGGAACTTTACGGATAAGCAATACAAATTAACATATTTTTGACATTATCATAATATAATCCAATAAAAACTATTTTAAGAATTAGTATCTTATATTCCCGTGTCACAATGTTAATTACCGTACTCCTCTGAAATGACTTAACCGATTTTTACCAATTTTTAAATGCATATTCAACTCGAGAATCGTCTACTATCTATTTGTCATCCCTATTTTTTTTTGCGAACAAATTCGCGGGCATCAGCTATTAACTAATTAAACAATTGAATAACCTGTCCAAAACTTGACCCTGAAGTTATAATAGTTTAACTCTAAGTCAATGAGATAAGTTATTTCGTTTCGTCAAGTGTTCGTGCGGTTGCGTGCCGCGCGCCGTGACGCAGGCAGTACCGTTAGCCGACACACAACGGGCTGCGTTCCTATCCTGCTTTCTATTTTAAATCCTTGCTATCGTGATTAACTTGTTGTTTTATATTAACATGCTTGTGAGAGATACGTAGCTCGCGTCCACAACGGTATTTTGAGCAGTTTTGATTGAATATTAGGTAAAGTGTAGGTATAGATTAGATTTGTCTAATGAAATAGATGCATATTATATGTTATCATAATAATAAAGATAACATTGGTTGATTCCTTCATTTCTGATTTATAGATCAGAGACATTTTAAGCTATGTATTTCATTTGTTTCATACGACCCCTTAAAATAAACCTGATACATAAATAACAAGGCATGCTTCCAAAATGTTTTAACAAGTAGAACTAGAAAGTTAGTCCTAGTTTTAACATTGTAGTGACTGTATATAGATTGTAGATGCACTACTTCAAAACAAAGGCAAACACACCTCCACATTTCATTCCAATGGTAGGAAAATATGTCTCGTACATTTCAGAATAGATAAGACATGGTTCTTATTCAAACCGAGTTATTTTAGCGATGCCGACGCCGTCCAAACAAATTCTTAGCTATTGATTTTCCGTCCGAACTTGAAGAGCTTGGACAAACAACTGGCAAACAAGTACAATTACACTAAAAGGAATAAATTATTCTCTACATCTACATGTAGACACTATACATGTGTGGAAAAATTGCTGTAAAAATACATAAAGGCTTTTTTAGAGCTTTTTTAATCCATTCGGACCCAAATAAGTAGTTATTTCTATTGTACTGAACGATATGTCGATATGAGACCAAAGCAGCAGGTAGAGCACCATTTTATACGAGTTTGATCATTATTGGCATAAAAATAAAGTTTATACTCGTCTGTTCCGGTGTACACAGGTACGTACAAAAACAAATTCTAAGTTAGTTTTGAAATATTCGTCACAGGTCACATTACAGAATTTGCGACTTGTTATGAAGCGTTGTAGAATATTGATTTAGTTTAAACTTGACCCTCGTTCTTGTAAACATTAGTTCAGTCTGTTTACAGGCTATAGCAAACTTAACTCTGAATATGTTCAGACTTTGAACACGTTACATAAGTTAATGTCTTGCCTCCAAGTTATTAAATTAAGTTACGCACTTGAAGTCCCTTTAAATTCAATATTGTTCGACCCTTCAAGAAAATTTACGAGCCGTACTTTTACCACATTTAATATTTTATGTCGCTTACGCAGAATTTGACCATTTTAGGGAGTTGGACTGAGATTTAGTTGGAACCACATCATATATAAAGCTCAAGTCCACTCGTAAAATCCTTTTTTTTTTTTTTTTTTTTTTTTTTTTTTCCGGGGTGAAAATCTAATGATTTCAACCCACGTCGAGGGCACGGCGTGGGGATATGTCGGACTCACACCGACCAAAAACACCCCGGGCCCCTTCTACTGCCAAAGCCAGAGTCGCGGGATCACTCGCGCATGCCCTACACGACTCTGGCAAACTCGTAAAATCCTGACAAGTATTAGTGCGACAAATGATCAACCGCTACATTCTTTCTCGATATTACTAAGTCGAATGGTACAAAATCGATCAAGATGATGACAAACTTATTTATGTTAGGTCTTGATGTCCATAAAAGTGGAATGATATGATGTCGGCGGGCGGAGGAATGCCGCGAGTAATCTGCCATCGCCTCGTCATTACGCCAATCCGAGTGTTATCGAGCAGAAGACTCGATCGGCGACGGGCGTTTGCTCTGCATTCCTCACTTTATGGCTACGTTCCTCTGCGACATTACATATAATATAAGGCGACAAGTTACAATAAAATACCTCACATGATACAAAACCAAGATTTCTATCCCAAGACGCGTGTTGAAAATATCTCTGTAACCCTATTTTCTTAAGTGTTACTTTGCCTCATTCAAAAAATAAGTAGGTTCGACGAAAGAGTTTACAATAAATCAGCGGTTGGTCATGATTACCATACTGGCACACTGCCTACTTTCTTGGCCACATAATTATTGCGATCGATTAACTTATAAAAGTTTTAGGTTAAGACAGACTGGTGAAAAAGTGGGATTGAAAGCTTATTCATCTTAGTCATTTGTGTTTTCATGTCGCTTTATAATGATCTCTATCTGTTTGTATGAGATCGTTGTCTAAACAACGCAATGATAGATTTTTATAAAAGCTTTACAGGTGGTCTCCAGTCCAACAAGTAATATCTTTACTGCTGTTCTTTGCTTACTGCAAGACTGAACAAAAAATATAAATGCTAAGAAAATTAAGAGAAAACCATTTTAAATGTAGGTTGTACGAGATGAATCTCAATACAAGCTTTTTGCATATACGCAAAGTGAAATTGGCCTTTACAACAATTACTAATGACACTTTCATTTAAATAATCACTTGTCGGTCTCGAAGTTTCTAAGAAGTTAATCATTATGAGGCCGCTCTGAAGCGCTTTTAATGAGAACAGCTTTCAAACGCACAAATAAGGACAACATGAAATTAAAAACGAAGATTACTTTTACATGTAAAAAAATTATGTGGCATAAATTATAAATAATTATGTGTCATCATGAAATAAAATATTTCAGCTGAGGAAAAACGATCGCCCAGATTCGGTCGTATTTGTGTGCGAGTTTAACTGCCGCAGCTGTCTCGCGATCATTCAAATTTCGGTATTCGTGAAATGTGAGCACCTAGACAACGCACATCATATTAAAGCGTGAAGCACTAACTAAGAAAACGATTTGAATATTACGAGCAAACATCCACGCGAATTATCACGGCACACATAACCTTGATACAGTTCAAAAACTTCGTCAGGATTTTTTCGTAAGTTATTAGTAGCATTTATATTCGCATGTCAAGGTTTTTTGTCAGTCATGTCAGTGTTCGGGTGGCCACGTCGAGAGCCTGCTAATTGCTGAGCTACGAAGCCGTTGAGACAAACATACCATGATTCATTTTCCCATAGACACGTTGGCGATCGTGACTTGTTTTGTTCTGCGTACTACAAATATGTATTACATGTCGTCTCTTCCATTGATTAGTATCTACCTTGCCAACCTGCCTACCTGATGTTCAAGTAAATTCGTTGAATGTCGCACAGTTATTAGAAATATGTCTTTATATTTTGTAGAAATTAGAACTTTTTTTCACCTTTTAACACTGATTTTAATATGTTTTATTATACGCGCTTAACTCCACGCTGCGACTAATATGGTTAATATATTATTAGTCGCTTTGTTTTTATCATGTATCTATCAGTATATTACGTTGCTTCTGGCAAAACACGAAGGTTCTTCAAACAAAAAATCTTCCTGTATCTCACTGCAGAGGAAGGTTGACAATAAGTCGGTGTCAGGAGCAGCGGCCAACATGCAACAATGCTTGAAGACACAATATGGTAAATTAGATAAATTAAAAACATCAAGTAGGACAATCTAACTGACTAGTCTTGTCAGCGATTAAAGTTATTATTTCGCTGACAATGTGGCGTGACTTTACCTCTTCACGCTCACATTTTTCCGTCGCTTCACCACGGTGTAACACAGTTTTATTAACACATTTACAATTTGCATCAAGCTATAGACATGTAAAACATGTAACCAATGTCTCGCACATGAGTATATTATGTTTGAATATAAATACACGACGTATTTCCTCGTTCTTTTACAATATCCAACAAATTACTCATTACATAACCCATTCAGAACAAGTCTCTGCTTTAAATGGTCGTTAATGATGAGTTGCAATTAATAATAATTCACCGATTATGTCATTGTAGCGTACTTGCGGAGACTGAACACGAAAACCGTACAATGTGAGCGTGACGGACAATTTGTTCCCGCGTTTATGCTATTACTGCCCACCCATGACCTACAGCGCGCACAAGGGAGCCTTGTACACCTATTATTATTTTAAGCTAATAGATTAATATGCGAAAAATCGCTGGGTAGCGTAACGTAGGAATTATCACGGTTTTCCCGCTGTAGAGAAGCAAATACCTTAAAACTTGTAAGTGAATGAATAGTAGTCCTATTCGTATACACACAAATACCTGCGGAATAACAAAGGAGCATTTGACTCACAATATAAGTCAACGCTCAAGATTGAATTCACGTCGAATGCCAAAGAATGGCTCATAGAGTGTAGAGCGCTTTTGTTTTTGTTTGTTGTGTAAGCTCAAGTTTGCTTAACTTAAGTAAGCAAGGGCCGGTGGTCAATGAACAAACAGTCGGATCTCAGGAGCAACTATGTAGATATTGTGGATCTGGGATGAGGCCGACACAAGGCCGCCCACTACCGATACCTGTTTACAAGGGTATGCGTTATGCTCATCTTCATGCGCACTAATTATTAACTGCAGTTGTATCTTAGTTGTAGCAGTTTTACTACTAGTAATGAGTCGATACAAATATACTTTACGGATAATTTTGATGCTGTAGTTTGGTAAAGAAAAATAGATCACCCAGCTTATCTCTTTGTGGACTGGTGATGAAAACACGTACCGTATACAGGTTTAAATGGCTTGTATTCATAACTTTATTACGTTCTAGTATCGATAATATAATTAAAATAAACCTTTACTACTTGAACTATCGAAACTAAGAATTTCAATTGTCAAATAGTTTGCTATGATCGTAATTAAGGAAAGCAATGATATTTTTTTTTATAATTAACAAGCTTGCTATATTTATTTCTACTTGTTTACATGAGGAAGTTACAAGTAAATTCACAATAGTATAGTTAATAATTGTATTCAAAATTAAGTTATCATAATTAGTTACATTCACACAGAAATTAACGTTCTTCACAATAACGTGATTGATTAGGCATTTTTAAGGCTGTTTAAAGTATGATATAATACTTCAATACAATGTTAAGTAAATATTTAGTTACGTAATACAATTGTTTGAAATATTTTACCCCGGCGAGAGTTCATGGGGATAGGACGGGTCAGTAGAAGTTCATCAATTTTAATTGACGTGGTTAATATTCATTATAACTTTGGGCAGAATAATTAAAACGTCTTTGAGTATAATTTTCAATGGTTATTATATTATGGTTAGAGTATCAAAGTTTTTTTATTTAATTCTATAGTCTTAGAAACGTCAACATTTATTTACCTATAAATTTAATAATAAATTATTTAATGGAAAATGTAGAACTATGTGTGAAACAAAGTGAAACAATTTTTCTGTCTAAAGTAATTTGATAACAGTATTTTAAAATACATTAGTATCTTAAATTGACTTTTATTACTGTCACGACAAACTTATTGCACATACTAAAATTGTACTACTAAGTACTAATAATTATATTTATTAACATATTGAACTATTAATTATTTAATTAAGAGAAAAGCGTGTGCAATAGATCTATTCAAAGAACCTAAAACATATTTTATAATTCCTTTAAATCACTACTTACTGGGTATCAACTACTCTAGTTGCAGAAACCAATGCCAGAGCAAAAATATACGGAAAAAGGAAAAATAGTTCAAGTCTTAGATTGCAATCAGCGTGTAATTGTAAGTCCTACTAATATTATAAATGCGAAAGTTTGTAAGGATGTATGTTTATTACTCTTTCACGCTCAAACGGCTAGAGGGATTTTGATGAAATTTGGTACGGACTTAGTTGACACCCCGGATTAACAAGTAGGCTACTTTTTAACCGACTGCGTCGGAGGCGGACAATGTTTTTGCAACTATAACCGTTATTCACGTGGGTGAAGTTGCGGGAAACAGCTAGTACTATTGTATAATCAGAAGTAGGCTCCACAGTACACGGTCGACCTGAAACTTGAGGGACCTGAATGCATCATCGTCAATAGACATTGACCGATTGAGACCACGGTCAGAGTATCATACGCACAATGGCCTGCATTCGTTAGCATACAAACTTATACTATGTTATCGTTTAATTTATAGTTATATATTATATTTATCCAATAAGCCGGGCAATAAATTTGTAGTTTTTATTTAAGAGATACAAACACTAATTAAACTCTACCAAGCTCCACTTTAAGTCCTTACATGGTCCATACATTTCAACATAATGTGACACTAATATTTCCTAAATATTTTTTAACGTTACGTGTCTTACAACTTTGAAAATTGTAATACATAAAAATACGTATATTTGGCTACACAATGTACACGCCAATGTATAGAAAGAAAGCTCTACAATTGCCTGCCTATGCACGATTTTACCAGTCTACATAGACATACGTGCAAACCACAACTCGCAGTGCTTACAGTACGGGTGAAAGTATTGATTTTTAGCGAGACGGACACGAATGTGATCTACTATTTCAATTTCGTATTACACAGGTCCCATGGTGTAATGGTTAGCACTCTGGACTCTGAATCCAGCGATCCGAGTTCAAATCTCGGTGGGACCTTTAGTTTGAAAAACTTTGTTTTGTTTTAATTAATAAATATCTAAAAATTAATGAAAAAAGTTTGAACAAAAAATCTGTTTGTCAAGAATGATCGAAAGCTTTATTTATTGCATTTAAGTTTGTTGACTAATAGTTAAAGATATCAATTTTAAATTTTAAAATAAAAGAAAAACTATATAGCAAATAATTTCGTTTAAGGAATGCACTTCGGCAATACTACAAAAAATGACAGGCCAAGTTGTTTTCCATTTAACATTGCTGAACTGTAAATTAATCAATGTACCAAAAAGTATATTTAATTACCCGTTGGTAGTTTACTGGGGGACGTAATAATGCTGTTTGGTAGGGTTCAAAGCTCTCATTACCTCTTGCGTATAAGACAGGCCTCAATTTTCAAGATGGCGGATGTTGCTTCTCCGCTAAATTAAATATCTTAGGTATAATTATAGCTCGTCAGTTAAGTTAGCGAAACTTTTGAAATGTTGTAGTAATTAATTAAACGATCAAAGTTTTTCTGACGCTGTTATCTCGGTTATTTTATAAACATTTTCCGTAAATCACTATCAGACTATTAAAACTCAATTAATAAAGTGTTGCTTTTTATTTTATTCATGATGAAGTATATCATTTGCGTATTTCCATGATATGGTACGATGATTAATAACTAATTAAAATGGTCACTCGAATAAGGCATCTCTTCTTTTTTTGTAGTCCTGGAAGAATTTGTTAAATATCTACCACAAAATCGTTTTCAACGTAAACTTTCATCGTTTTTTTTTAATTATGTCAAACGTTTTATAATCACAGTTGCTGCCAGCGTAATTATGCGACACAAAAAAGACGCTCAACATTTTTGCTTCATTGTCATTCTGGAGCCGCTCTTGAAAATGATGTGGTACATAGCCAAAATATATGAAAGTTAAAGTTAAATTACATGAATATGTACAATAAAGAAATACTGCTATCTTTTCTCCTGTTGCCACCATTATAAGTTAGAGTTTCGCGATAGCAATAAGCTAACTGTTTCAATAACTTGACTATTTTAACAACTCGGTATGGCGGTCCCATGGTGTAATGGTTAGCACTTTGGACTTTGAATCCAACGATCCGAGTTCAAATCTCGGTGGGACCTATCGACAGATAGTTTTTGTTTTTATCTCTTCGTTTTTGTTCACGCCTCGTGTAAGTTACAAAGTCAAAGTTAATTCATGTCTCCAAGCAGCAAAATTAGCTTCGTGTATCCAAAACAACATTCTCAAGCGTTTCGACGTGGTTTTGTAGATGGATGATTAACGGCGCGAAGTGACAGGTGAAGTAAGAGGCGGGGTGCAGATGGATGGCCCACCGCAGGCGGTTCCCAGGCACTGCCCACGTTCCCATCGTTCATCAGCCCTGTAATGATCGCGAAATTCGCAACATCCAAAATGATCCCTCTCAACTTATATCGGACAACGTACTCGCACAAATACTCTTACCCACATCTCAATAGTCACAAGGAAAATCAATTTTGCTACATTGACGTAAAGTCGCCGTCAATGTCAGTGCTAAGACTGATTTGTGGTCAACTATACATATATTACAAACGTACTTGCCAAGCTACTTACAAAAAATATTACCAACACAATATAATATGAATACATTCAATGTTACTCGGCTAATTTATTCTACGTAACTAAGTACTGGAAGCTTAAATATATGATTTCCTCATTTTATAACAAAGACACGACATAAAACGATGATATCAGTTTTTGAGTCAACTAGAATAAAGTGTGAACCTTGAGTAGATGACAAGATGTAAACGCTGTCAAGTAAAATAAGAGAAACTTGGTTGTTGCTAAAATGATTGGTTTGTGCTTGGATAGTCACAGAGCTATACTTATTTAACACCTTTATTACCATAAATGATAACATACTCGATGTGATCGTATTATGTAAATCGCTTCAAGGTAAATAAAAAAAGTACTACGAATGTTTTCTATATAAGTAGCTGGGCGTAATAGGAGATACAAATTGGTATGGATGAGTGAGGAATATCTCCTACTTCCATAATGGTATTAATAATTAGGTAGATATGTGCATAATATTACACTATACATAATATAATAACTACTCTTGGCAAAATAATGTAACTGTAACATTGAGTCAAGAATCTTCGGACTCTATATTACGTTTCTCGTTCAAACTTTTTGAACACACATGACGTATCCAATATTTTACATCAAATTAAACAAGTGCATTTGCGATACTTACCTATTGAAGTTTGTCACTTATTAATTCATACGTACCCACATATGACGTTGTTCCAACATTTCTAATACCTGCCACTTACACTGCATATCAATCAGATCAAAACGATTAGGTTGTGGTTACCCAAGTTTCTGCACTATGGTGTGTCTGTGCAAGCAATGACCGTTTTGACATACTCTATTAATTTTAATCACCGTTGGCCATTGAACACAACTGACTAGAAAACGATGGAATCGACTCTATGTTTTGTAGTAACTGATTAAAAGTATTGAACATGGATAGAATAGGGTAAAAAAATTAGTAAATCAATACTGAAATCTGATGGCAGTAATTGTAAAAATACAAACAATTGTGTGTCTGGAGCTACCACATCTTAAAGTAAGATTACGAGTATTTTAGTCATAAAACAGGCGTTACACTGTTACACACCGTGTTGTGCGATAACAGTTAGTTATTCCTGCCCTAAATTAAGCACTTCATTATAGATAGCAAATAACATTCACAAAAAATAACTGTGTATTAAAGATTACTCTCTTTTGTTTTAGAGCGAGTACCGTTTCGCGGGTGGAGGGTACCCCCGCGCCGGCGTCAGCAGCGGCAGCGGGCGCAGCGGCGGGCTCTGCTCGGCTGCGCTGGTCGGCGGCGCACTGCTGGCTGCGGTAGCGGTACTAGCGGTCGCAGCACTGGCCTTCTACATGGGCGCTCTCAGACCAGATAATGGAGAACGTAAGCATGACAATCACAAACGTAATACATCTTGCAACATCGCCTTTAAGATATTTGTTTAAGCCTTTTAAGAAAAAAGGAAAACGTGCGGGCAATAGCGCTAGTGAACTTTTTTACGGAGAGATTGACTACCGTAACACGTGTCTCATATTAACTGATGTAACTAAAACATGACTAATGAAACCGCGATACGCAATTACTGTATAAGGTATTATGTTATAATACAGTAATTTTGTTATTGACGGCCAATATCCAGTGCAGATTAAAATTCAGATGTATGTACGAAAAATAACAAATGTGTCGGGTATAAATCACTCCAAAATTTGGTTTCACACATTGATTCGGGGGACTCATCCATCATACATTGGACAATAAGATTTATGTACTCTTTGACTTACCGATATCAAAGGCCAGCTCAATTTTGTAAATTCTGTGTGTTGCTTTCTTTGTAGATGTACCTATAGCACACAGTTATCGTTCTTACTCGTGTTTACGTGATTGACGATCTCCCTCACATTACGTCTTACCTATATTCTGTTTGTGCATGTAAGTATATTGTACTTACCTATAGCACCTGCTTATCTATTAAATTTACTAGGCAGGTATTAATCTATTTCCTTTATTCCAGCAATAATGTCGTTCGAGGGCACGTTCCGAGTGACCCGGGGCGACGTGTACGGTGGCGTGCCGGGCAGCCCGTCCTACCGGGAGCGGGCGCGCCGGTACAGCGTGGCACTGCGCCAAGTGTACGCCGCACCGTCTGCACTGAGACAAGCCTTCACCGGCGCCATCGTCACAGGCTTCGGCGACAGAAGATTAGACGTACATTTTAGACTTTATTTAGATAGAAGAAAAATACCAAGGTATTTATGGTTACACAGGTTATAACTTTTGTTGATTTAACAAAATCGTAATTTACATTGACATGTATTTTTGTTTCAGCACCGTTTCGAATATAGAGGAAACGCTTAAGAATATTTTAATTCAAGACCTTAATTCTAAACATCCTGCAATCGGTCAGAGTATAAAAGTCGATACGTCGAGCATAGTCATAAAAAGGGATCTAGAACACACATATCACTCAGAATCTTACGTAAAGGAAGCTCTAAACGAAAGTATGGCAATAAGTAGTCCAAAAGGTTCCTCTCCACCAGCAGGAATAGACAAATCTCTTCAAACTAGAGTTGGCGTTGTACGTAAGACCACTGTTAAACCGAAGCGAGATCCAGATGAGCCTGATATTGACACAGAAAACATCCCAGTAGTACAGGGCTCGTTCCAAATAACAAAAACTGAAGCTGACATCACGGAAAATAAGAAGCTAAGCTCTAGTCCACATAAACCAACAATTGCTAAAACATCTACAACAACGAAAGCGCCCGTTACTAGAACGACTGTTAGAACCACCACGACTAAGAGAGTTCCTACGAGCACACCAAAGACTCGACCGTTCACTATAACATCTACACTCAATGTCAAGACTAGAACAGAGCCGACGCCTAAAAAAGAAACGAGCACTCGGCCGCCAGTTAAAATTACCACTTCTACAACTTCTACTTCTACAACAACGGCTTCATCAACTGTACCGCCAACCACATCACCAACTGCTACCACAACGAGTAATGTTTCACAAATACTCCTTGATCTTCTGACAAACGAAAACCACTACAAAGATTTACCTAAAATCGATACATTGTTTACTGTACCACATGTTATTGACAACGAACCATGGCGACCTATAACCCAACCGTACTATGAACAAACAAGTAAACCTGTCGACCCGCCTTTGGAAACCAGTAGCGATATAAACGCTGAAGACAGAATGGGAGTGGCTGAAGTGGTTGATGACGTTTCAATTCTGGAAAGTATTCTAAGCCCTGTTCCACCAGTAAAACAAAGAGATAGAATAACGCCTAGGCCTATCGGACTACACAACGTAGATCCCCATTTAGGGGCCGAAATATACGTTCCGGGACCTGTTTACACAAGCTTTACATTGCCAACTTACGCACCACCCTTGAAAAACATGGAAACTTTGGGCTCAAGCTATGTTAAACCACATCCTATTCCAGTGGACAAAATAAGTGGAGTTGTAGAAGTAGTAGATGAAATGGATTTTGTCGATGACGATGATGGAAAACCAGTGGAAAGGCCTCCAAAAGACAAACAAACCAGTGTTGCTATAAATGTCTTACACGCTGATAGCATATACGATGACACTGAGAAAGTATCTATTGATGGAGCATCAATTCTAAAGAAACATAATACTACTACAAGCACAAGTAGCACCACCACCACTACCACTACCAGTACCACCACTAGCACCACATCAACGACTACACAGGCCAGCACGACCACGTTAGTAGCAAGCAGCTCTGTCAGTGAAGACCCCGTGTTAGAAGTAGTAAATACAACATACAATGCAGACTCATCCGAAAAAACTAGCAATGACACATCAAAGGAAAATTCAACAAGACGTCCTAACAATAAAGTCTCAATTATTCCCAGTACTGGTGCACCACATCTTACCTGGGAATTAGTTAATACTTCCACAAATGATAACGAGACATTTAGCAAAAATTCACCGGAAAAATACTACAATGACACCTTGCAAGCCATAATAACAAAGAATGACGATGTTTTTCCAAATACTACTCCGAAGTTCTCAGGCAAAGTTTCGATGCTCAGAAATTTAACTGAGATCATCAAAAAATATTCACAAGTACAAACATCACCGAGGCCTCAAGAACATGTAGATATGGAAGTTGAGCGACACAATCATAATAAAATGACCGGGTCTGTTGAAGTAGTGCCTGATGACGAATTGGAAGTTACTACCGCTGGGGTAATTACACTGCTTCCTGCGAAATCTAATTTGGGTGTCAACCGTCCACTTAGACCAAGACCACAATTCAAAACTGACCCTCAACCAGTAAAAGAAAATTTACGTAGTTTTTTTCGTAACGATCCCGAAACTCAAAAAATAATTGATAATCTAAGCACCGAAAATTACTACCAAAATCATGGGCCAACAGAAAATTCTGATGTAATAACAGAAGCAGAGAAAGTGGAAATGCTCAAATTCACAACAGTGGCTGAAAGCCCAAAAGAAGTTATTTCTTCAGAAAATGCCCCAATGAACAGCAGGTTTCCAAAATCAAGTGATGACCTAAATTTTTCCAATGATAATAATGACCCACTAGGTAATGCAGACAATAATACTACGAACGTTCCTGAAGGTACCTACAGAGTGTCTTACCATGTGACTGGAAGCGTAAGCAGTAAACGTGCTAACAAGACTGAGACTCTTCCTGCCTATGAACTAGCTTTAGAACCTGATGTTGTTTTAGAAATACCGATTAATCAAACGAATGCGCTGACGATTGATAAACTAAAGCAGCTCGCAAGTTTAGCTACGATATCCGACTCTAACAATAACACGTTATTTCGAGCACCGGGAGGCGTAATCTCAACAAAAGCAATTCCCTCAAGCTACACTCTCAACCAGGCTGGATTTAAAATATTAACAAAGACTTACAATAAAACTCCAGGTAAAGACGAAAATAGTTTTGATAAGCCAGAGAAAACATACAGCAAGCCTCACGTTACGAAACCTCAGAAGGAAAAAGAAAACGTGAATATCAATCAAGACATCCCAAAAGAAGGTGAGTTGTTTTACTACTCTTTATTTACAAGTGTCGCTCTATGAAAAAAATTGTTGATCAGATTCATCTTACTTGTCACTACACTATTTTGATTTAAAAACATTCACATACTAACGTGCTCGCTGTTTCAGAATCATGTAACAACGCAACATCGTTCCGATGCTTGAGTGGTTTGTGTCTCCCCCTAACATCTCGCTGTAACCGCTTGCTGGACTGCCCCGGCGGCGAGGACGAGCGAGCCTGCACCTGTGCTGATTACCTACGAGCTGACTTCTCACAATCCAAAATATGTGACGGCGTAGTCGACTGCTGGGACTATTCTGATGAGAATAAATGTGGTAGGTGATCTTCCTTAATTGAAATGGATAACTACTAAATAAATTTTGATTTCCGTAGTTTGAGTCTTTGAAAGTTGTAATATTTTATTGGATAAGAAGAGTAGAAATACAACAACTTATATATTTCAGAGTGGTGCAAGGAAGGGCAGTACGTGTGTGCTAATGCTCGTCAGTGCGTGGACATGGCACGTGTGTGCGACGGTACACCAGACTGTCCCCTCGGTGATGACGAAAAGAGCTGCGTAGCACTCACCGAACAACTAGAGGATAATGAGATCGTCCCATATAATGAAGAAGGTAACTACAGAAGTACAGACCTACTTACTTTCTATTGTTATTTTTTTTAAATTTACAAGTCTTCCTCTTAATTTTTTTGGAGAAATCCTCTCCAAAAATCGTATCTCCAAATTTAAACAATACTGCAATATTTATGTTTCTTTATTTCATTTATCTAGGTTACGTGATGATCCGCAAGCGTGGAGTCTGGGGCCGTCTGTGTGTCGAAAGCTTTGCTGACGTGGTGAAGAAGGCGCACAGCTCTCTGAAGTTACCGGACCTAGGTAGAGCTGTATGCAGAGCCATGACTTTTGAGTGAGTTAACACTTTTTATACGAGCTGCTATCTACAATTGCAGAAATGTCACTTTCTATCTCAACTAGATAGAAAGTGACATTTCTGGAATTGTTAAAAAGGTACTTAATTTATTTCAGCCGGTAGTCCGCATCACTGTAACTCGTAAATCCTTTAGGGTTGAATAATTAGAACATGCTTGGAACCTTGCCAGAGAAATGTTCAGTTTTCCGCCATTCCCAACGACCGGCGTCTTCCCTCCGGAAAGACTAAGCTCGCAGCCGGAAACATAGTTGTTACGGAATCCTAGTTGTGTCCTCGATCTAAGTACGGCTTAGTTTCTGTTCTTGGGTTTTAAAATGCAAACGTTTTCGCTCACTCACCTCACGTATTTACATTTTAATGCGTCGTTAAGGATCATGCTGCCTCAGCCACATTTAGACATGTTTTTCAAGATCAATCTTGTTTAAGTAATAGCTAAAAAAATTAAAAGTTTTAATTTTGTATTTACTACAATATAGTTTTCCATTGTTTTCAGTGACGCAGGTTGGGCTCGCGAAGCTCGAGAGGGTCGCAAGTCAAGTTCGGCCGGTTACTGGGAGGTGTGGGACAATGCCCATGCGGAAGGTAGTCGCCTCTCCTTCCGACGCTCTTCCTGCGCCAAGAAGCGTGCCCTCCACGTGCGGTGCTCCGGATTGGACTGCGGTATACGACCACATGCTGACGCTCAACAACCCAGGTAAATAGGAAACAGATTTGCTAAACATTGTAGATCAGTTCGTAAATAGAAGCCAATTAACTTTAATCAATTCGATATATGAATACAGCTAGGCAAAACACCTTAAAACATTATTTTAGAGTTCTCAAAACACATTGTGACAAAATAGCTGCACCTTGAATGTTCATATTTTGTACTAACTCACGTATAACTTTAGTCGTCATGACAGTAGAAACAGTTCACGAATTGTGTACTAACAATACCAATACTGTAATCTGCAGACCAGATATTAAAGCTAGTGTTCATATAAGAGTAGTGGTAGTATGAGGCTATGTGGCTATGGCTAGGGAGGTAACTGACTGGCACGTGCGTCGGGGCAGGGTTGTGGGCGGCGACGGTGCGGCGGCGGGAGCGTGGCCGTGGCAGGCGGCGCTGTACCGCGACGGGGACTTCCAGTGCGGCGCCACGCTCATCCACGCGCAGTGGCTGCTCTCCGCCAGTCATTGTTTCTACCAGTGAGTACTCTTTTTTTAATGCTTTCTAATACAAAATGTTTGATCTTTTACTGTTAAATCAAGTTTATTATATACTAGCTTCTGCCCGCGGCTTCGCCCGCGTGGTAAAGGGACAAAAAAACCAAGGTCTTTTCTTAATATTTTTTCCCGTAAGAACCTTCTCCTAATAATAACAAATACAATAAAAAAAGAATTAGTGAAATCGGTCCAGCCATTCACGCGTGATGCCGTGACCAAGGAAAACGGGTTTCATTTTTATATATATAGATACCTCAGAAGTGTGGCGATGGCATCAGTCTAGCTGTTTTAGCACACAATATATATTATAACGGAACATTTCTTGTCTTCCACAACAAGAACCTTCGAAACTTTCTTTACCTATTATAATTATTTTTAATTAAAATTTCTCATAATCTTTAGGGCAACGGAAGCTCACTGGGTAGCAAGACTGGGCGCGCTGCGAAGAGGCGCATGGCCCCGTGGCCCGTGGGAGCGAGTATCCCGTGTGCGTCAAGTAGTGCTGCACCCGAAGTACGCGCCACGCGGGTTCCGCAACGACATCGCGCTACTTCGCGTGGACCCCGTGCCACTGCACGCGCGACTTCGCCCCGCTTGCCTGCCCCCGGCGAGGGCACAACCCCCCGCCGGCCATCACTGCACTGTCGTCGGGTGGGGACAACTGTATGAACATGAACGGGTGTTCCGTAAGTTTGAATTATTTTTCAACTTTTTCCAGATGAATAGTAATAGCTACATACCGGCTAGTTATTCTGAATACAGCTTCTGAATCTTTGACTATCAGAATAGTGGTTCATAGGGAAAACTATGAATAAATCCTTCTATCCACTAAATTCTATCAGAAATATAATAATGAATCTTTCAATTAAGCTAACCATCTGGGCAATGGTAGACCTTTTGGAAAACTATACTGAAATATCTGTCGCAATGCCACATATTAATATGCTTTTGTTACTCCAGCTGACACGCTACAAGAGGTAGAGCTGCCGGTCATATCGACGTCGGAGTGCCGTCGCCGCACGCGCCTCCTGCCGCTGTACCGCGTTACAGACGACATGTTCTGCGCCGGCTACGAGCGCGGCGGCCGGGATGCCTGCCTCGGAGACTCGGGAGGGCCACTTATGTGTCAGGTAATAATAAAGTGATCATATTACCATCAGCTTTATCATGTGAGGAAAAGTAAATTGTACCTACTCATCTTAACTACGAAGCACTTTTCTACAATAAATTGCTTTTTTCTGCCATAGACTATTTAAAAACTATGGGATAATGCAAAGCTATATTCTTGTAGGTATGCCAAAAAATCTTATTTCGACACATTGCTTTTCAGGAATCGGACAAATGGTACGTTTACGGCGTAACCAGCAACGGGTACGGATGCGCGCGAGCGAACCGTCCGGGTGTCTACACGAAGGTGTCAAACTACATAGAGTGGATCGATGGAGTGCTGAACACTTACACGCCGACGTTGAACGACACCGGCTCGGAGGAAGACGACGATAGCGACGAGTTCTACGCCGACCTAGAGGCCGCGGAGAACAGGAGGGCCAGCAGAACAGACACCTGCAAAGGGTTCCGCTGTCCCCTCGGCGAGTGCCTGCCCGCCACCAGCGTCTGCAACGGCTTCCTCGAGTGCTCGGACGGCAGCGACGAGTGGCAGTGCAGCAAACTCTCACCAAATAACTCCAGTATAGACCCCGATTAACAGCATTTAAACAGGTTTAATTACTTATAAGCCAGTACTTAGACAGTAGGGTAAATTTTCTAAATTCGACTGATATTTTATAAGATATCTGTAAGTTACGTAATCTCTCTCTAAAATGAGACGAAGTATTCCGATTGCTATAATATTAAATTTCACATAACGCTAGACGATTGCTACGCCATAATTATTATAATGTTATTTGGGCCTATCTGTATATATAGGAGTATTGTATGTGCCCAAATTGTTATGTTTACCACTGCACGATAACTGCTAAATTGAATTTATTTATTGAATCACATGGATCGCCTTTTCCGTCTGAAAGTGTTTTTCAAATGGACGATGTGAACCATGGTACAAGCAAAATAAAAATGTAACAATTTTATCTCTTGTTTTATTTCGTAATATAATGTTCCTTATGGAGAACTAAGTCTTAATTAGAAGCTAAGTTAAAAAAGTATAAATAACTCAAGCTACAATAAAAAAATGTGTAATCTTAAAATAAATTTAATCTCTCGACAAATAAATTAACAAAATGCAAACTTTCAATACAGTATTATCTTTAAAATAAGGATGATATAATAAATAATAGCAATTATTTCTTATTCACAATGTCGACAAATTATTATTCATTAATTGAATACAAATTACACTGATTTACATTTTAATAAAATAAAAAAATATTACAATCACAAAATAAAATAGCATGTCCGAAGTTAAAACCTTGGGTGAGCTTTCCCATTTGAGAATTCAAATAAAATAATACAATGATCACATAGAAACAATACGAGTATGAAAATTAGACCTCATCCATGTCAAGCTTCGGGGTTTTATCATCGCACAATATTAATACAGATAGCGAAAGTCGAGAATGCAAACGATCGTTTCTTCTGAAACTCGAGACAGTCACACACCTTACAGCTAACTTAACTAACTCCCGTACCGATCGGTACTCCAAGAATGTTGCCTTCTCACAAGTCAAAACTCCAAAATATTAGTGTAAGGAACATCTTTACGTAACACACAAAGGCCAGTAAATACTTGAGTTATAGTTATTTCTACGTCGTATTAGATTTATAATATTAAATACTACAATCGAGCACAATGAGCAAGAAATGAAGACAGTTCTTAATTAAGATGATACAAGACTAAGAGACGCATGGACTCGAGAACGTACGTCGCGGTGATGGCTGACGATGACGGTTTGTGCTTGTCATAGCGAATACTTCGAGGCGAATCATGGTAGTGAACTAATATTGAACTAGACCGTGCAAAGTATTACCTTAATTAAATAAAGACTCGCCTTGCCTCGAATTTATAATGAAAGCTAGATAGTGAACGATACAAGGTTCCCGAGTATACTGGACGACGGGTACCGTGAGGAAATAATGCGGTGTGGTTTGGACCTGTTGAGTACGTACAAAAAAGTAAAAAAGAAGCTCCTTTTTATTAATCTTTGTCTGTAATAAAGTGTTGTATAAATGAATATCCAAGAGTCCAGATCTCTCACAGCGTATTATTTCCCGTCCGGTGTGGTCATCCTTATGAGTACGCTGGCAGGGCTTAGCCTGTGGACTCGACGGGCGTGGTGGTGATGCCGCTCCTCGCCTTGTTCAGCAGTGTCTTGAATTGCTCCGGCACGGGGTATTCCGCCTACACACATAAGACAATTAATAAAGGACCTATGGAAAAAAAAACACGCCGTTGTTTCGTAACGTAACAGTTACAAGTTGATGGTATTCAATCGAATTAAAACGTATATCAAATAGAAATACATTTTCCAATACCAAAGATACCCGTACAAGAGAATTATTTTGTTGTCAATTTATTACGAAATCCCCCAAAAACTTTAACATAAATATTACACGTAATATTAATTTATTCTCTCTATTTATATCTTAATACAATTTATTATTAAGCTAAATGTTAATTTAATTACATTCGCAACGTAAAGCAACAGTCCAGTATTTAGCATAATTACTTTTTCATTATAAATAGCTTTATCGGTACGAAGTAGACGTAAAAAGTTCATAATTTACTTCGTTACCTTCTTACGATATTTATTTTTATATAGCGTATAAATCCATCGCGGATTTATTAACAGTATACTGGCTACAAGTAACAAGAGTTTAAGATCTTAAAATTGCTCAAAATCGATTTTCCGACGTTTGTTTGGCAGGATGTTTGTTTAGTTGAGATTAACGATACAACAATGGGAAGTTCGTATGTGTCCTACAGAGTCAGGAAATTAGAAAGACTGCAGCTAGTTTAATGAAACGGTTTTTGTAGCTAATAAGACGCTATGTGTGGTTAAGTCTAAAAGAAAGATATATTTAGAGCCTAACAAAGAAATTGGTTCCATTTTTCTTTATTCAAAAAATGCTCTTTCATTTTTTTAACAATTCTCCCCTTTTTAAGTCTATTTTAGATCCCACTGCTTGACAAAGGCCTTCGCCTTCTCATAAATTTAGCTTGTGCGACGTCTGGCCACATGTGTCTCTATTTATTCAACAAATAAGTTCATAAAATAATATTCGGTAACACTTACATAGTCGCCGTTGCTCTTGGGCACGAGCACGTTCATCTCGGAAGACTTGGAGCTGACGATCTCAACGTCCAGAGACTCGGGGGACAGGTAGATTTGACACCCGTCCGTCTTGTCGATCGATACCGTTGGCACCTTGCCCAGTACCTGATCAAAGGAAATAACGTTCAAAAAAATGTTGTAAAGGAACTTTACTTTCAAGTACCAGAGGGGCGTGTTCTCAGGTAAAACTCCTCCGGTAGTTTGTACGCGACGCTGTCGAAGACTTCGGCCACGAGTAATTTATTATTAGTTTCAGTATTACAAGTATACAAATACACTTGTCTACAAATAAACTTGTCTACAAATACACAAATACAAACTACAACGTAATTACGATATGAGGGATGTTAAACTCCGTCAAATTGTTTAAGAACTTTTTCTTTTTAATTTGACAAGAAGTTACTTTTTTGAAGGAAGAATATATACGACCTTGTGTCACGACGAAGTTGTCAATGTCAAGATTTAAAACATTTTCAAAATTACTTTTCGTTATTTTCGCATATTTAATGCCTCGATGCGTAAAAATAGGCTTTTGTATAAAATATTATACTTTTAGATGTTGACTTTAAATATAGTATTGGCAGCGGTAATCTCGGCTCTTCATTTGAGAACTCTTCTGAGTTCAGAAAATCGGGAGTACCTCCCTACAAAACCCAAAACTAACGGTGCTGCATGGGGCGTCAGCAAGATGTGGAACTACCTTATGGATCACTACGGCGTACCGTTCGCACAGTATTGTGTCAGTGTAGCATATTCCGTCTATCTTCGAATCACGTTCACCAACGCGGTTGGTACAGAGCTAGATTTACATCTTCAATTTTATTGTCAAGCATTCATAATATTTAGATATTTATTTTTCTCTGCAGACAATATTCATCCTCAAATATGTACCCATGGGATTTTACATGTTTAGATTTATACGAGACATGTACGTGACGTCTCGTGAAAGGATAAAGCAAAAGCAAATCGAAATGGAAGATATTCAACTCCAGGTGGTATCTTACGACGTGTTGATTATGATTAATATTAGTAAATGCGGATAGTGTGAGTTATTGTGTAACGTTTGTGGGTGGTAGATTCAGATAGTGAACACGAAGCTAAGCGTGCGGGACGCGGAGTTCTCGGAGCGCGCGGAGCAGATGCGGCGCGCGGCGGAGCGGCTGCGGCGGGTGCGCGCGCGCGTGCGGGACGTGATCAGCGCGGACGAGACGCTGCGCCGCGCGCTCGATAGCGCCGCCACCTGGGAAGCCGACTACGACCCGCACGTGCACGCCGCGCCGCAGGAGGAAGGTCGCTCTTCACTCATACACCACCCTTATTACGTAGTATCGTGAACTCGCACGGTACATCACTGCGAGTTTGATCGCATTGGATTGTTTAGGTCGTAGATCATTTTTTCTTTCAGACCGGGAATTCATAGTGGACTTATTAAAGGAGTTGAAATACGACCCTATGCCGTTCCTCGAGAGGCAATCGGAGAAGATGGAATGTCGAGAACGCCCCCAGACGGACACACCGGAAAACAGCGTGTACTCATCACTCAGCGACGTCGACGTCAAACCAGATTGCCGCGTCAAGATAGTGAAAGTTACTAATGTTTATAAAGTCGCCTATCTTAAGCATTACATCAAGCAGAAGAGACTGCGCAAAGCCACTAAACAAGCATTATTGAAGAAGAAAGTAAGAAACTGTGACAATTTACTTTATCTTGGCCATAATATTTTATTTACTTAATAATGTCTAATTTATAGATGGAGAGCATAAAGAAATTGTTAGAAGACTGGCAGAAAACTCTTAACATGGTGATAAACAGTAAACTGACTATACTGAACATAGATCCCCATCCCATGGACGTAGCCTCGCAAGATGCCATGGGAGATTACTCCAAGCCGCGCGAATCTTCAGACTCGGACAGTGATTTTAGAAATAGCTGTTCAGATATGTGGTGTGATGAATACAGCTTCAGCTGGGCCCAGAATCCGTACAAACCATATTCATCCAATTATGAGGCACGTATTTTAATTAATTTGACTTTAATATTAAAACTACACGGAACAAGCATTAAGCATTTTCCGCCTGTTTGGCTATACAATTTTCCAACTGAGTAACATAAAAATATACGCACGCACGTCTTTCTTTTGCAAATTACAATAAATCTTCACATTTGGTGTATTTGATATTCCGGAGGTAACATTAAGAAACTGCTTGTTTCCAGGATATTTCCGAACTACCCAGAGAGTACGACGCTCAAGACTTCGGCGACGTAAAGTACTCCAGTCAACCAAGTCCTAAAATGATATCGATAATCGAGGAGACCAACAGTCAGATTGCCATTGAAGAGATTAAAAGCGAGTTTGGGGACGACTACGATTGCCGTGACCTTATCGTGGTATAATATCACACTTTTATAACTATTTTTAATGCATACATTGTGTCAGTCACCTGCTTGTTTCATTTTACAAGAACTACACTTCTTAGAAAAATAATTTATGTATCACATAAACGCTTGACGTATACGGTTAATGCACCATTGGTCATTGGCATGGTGAACTAGTGACCTATGCCACTCGGTCACACATGCAATCAAACTTTTAATAACTGAGGATTACAATTGGCATTTTACTTTTAAATATGTGATTACATATTTTAGACGCAAAATTATTGTTTGCTCCGTCTCAATATCCACCTATACAGATTTGCGGCTTCAGAAGTAAGTGATCGTTTAGGAACGAGCGTAGGATAATATTGAACACATCTGGAGTTTGAAACCGCGCTACACAAGAGGCATTACGAGTCTCTTTAATATATAATAAGCCAACCAGAACGGAAATTTCCTTCGAGCAAATTGTTATTTAAAAGCTGCTAAAATCTTACGATAACAATAAACGACGCTGAAATGTTTAAATTAACGAACATAAAATAAAATCTACATCTATAGTAATCTATACGCATCGATGGCTATACGTCGCGGTCGTATTGTTAATATGATGTACCCGTAGGTACAAAGAGCTTTGACAAAGCGCCGTACAACAAATTCCAATTTTACATATTCACCTTAATTACCGAGGACAAGAAGAATTCATAACCAAAGTTATAATCCTTTTTTCATCTTCCTCCTGCCCTTCCTCCAGATGTTCCAAATTACTTGGAATCGGCGTAACACTTATTATTTTTCTAATGGTACAAAAACGTGAAAAATCCAAGACTGACCTGCATCTGCACCGACTGGCAGTTGACGAACTCGATGCTCGACACGAGGTTGTCGAACACGACGGCGCACTTAGTGCAGGAGTCCAGCACCACGCCGTTGACCTTGCCGCGGACCGTGAGCGCGGAGTCGCGGCAACGGAACATATACACCACGTTATTCATGTCGGCGTTCTCAACGACTAAGTTCGAGTTGCCCTTTTGGTACTCCTGTTTGAGAAAGGAAAGTCGATTTGAAATAGCTTGCTTAAAACAAGAAGAATTCATAACTTTTAAGTCACGACAATAAAATATATTGAAAGTCTGTTCCCTAACTTAGACAAACAATGGTGAAATTGATATACAACGTTGATAAAAGCGAGAGGCATTAAATGAAACCACATATTCTGTATATCATTATAAGGCTACACAACAAAAATCAAATCAATGTAAGCAATATTTTTATAATAACTTTCGTGAGGATGATTCATACTTAAAACGTTATAACGGTTTACTCACGCGTATTTATCGGGATAGCCCGACTAGTTTCGGACCCAACCGGAGCCAACTAGATAACTATGCCTATAAAACTTAGTCACCTAATCAGGAAGATACAGCATGTTCAAACTAAAAAAAAAAACTAAAAAAATATCCTGTGACTAAACTATTGCTTACATTGATTTGATTTTTGTTGTGTAGCCTTATAATGATATACAGAATATGTGGTTTCATTTAATGCCTCTCGCTTTTATCAACGTTGTAGATGAAATCAAAACAAAGTAGGTAATAGTTCATTGTGAAGTTATTGAGCTTCGTCAATAATAGTGAAGTTCATTTTCTGATTCACCACAAAGATATGTATAATTAACTCATTTTATCTTTCATGACATTTAACTATTTCAACTTAACTTTGTATCTTTGGGTCAGGTCAGGAGTACCCTAAACCGACGGGCGTGTATGAAGCGACTGATGAGTGTGGATGAAGCTAAAGTTGTATGCCAGGATCGTAGCAAATGGAAAGATGTGATCTCTGCCTACCCCCAAGGGAAAGAGGCGTGACGTTTATGTATATATGTATGTTGTATCTTGAACTTAACCTGAACACCTGTTTTTATGACAGTTTAAATGACGTTACTCAACGTAAGCCTCCCCGGCTTACGTTGAGTAATAGTGTGATATGATGATGAGGTATAATTGATCAACTTACGATGAGCCACTTCTTGCCATCGCGGGTGAAGACGGGCGGCTTGTCGGGCAGCGTGCCGGCGCCGGGGCGCGGCAGCTCCTTGGCCGCGACGGAGCCGTGCGAGGCCGCCTTGAAGGGCGCGGGGCCCTGCCGCAGCCCCGGGTTCTTGTGCGTCTGCATGTCCGGGGTCACCTTGCGGAGACCTATATAGGATGTCACGATTCTTACATTTTTGATAATGGTAATGTTTGCCTATAGATGGAACAAACAACAGTTTTCGTTCACAAAACTGTATTGTCCTAAATAGTAGGGGGCACGCGACTAGTCCTTTAACCAGTTATACCTTTTTTGCCATGATTATGTGCTAAGTTGTCGAACTGATAAAACACCATCACGGGGTCTGATGGAAGTTTGTTATCTCACTCAAAATGACGGCCCTCTGAAAAAAAAATTGGCCATGCTGTCCGCCAATTACTGATATACAAGCTGCTAATGTTATTCTCGGCCTGTTTGAGACCTTAAAAACGTGGGAAACTACTGACAACGACCATGCTGTCTTACAAAATGTTTAAGGTTAATAATGAATATGCATCAAGAGTTATTCTTGACCAGTTTCGACGCGTTGATGATGATGCTGTTTTGATCGATCCATTACTTGGGGAACCTGCGTAAAGCTAATAAACATGCAGTCAACAACACAAACATGCATTGAAAATGAAAACCCTTGAAATGAGCGAAATTGTAATTCCTAGTGATGTTGCCACCTTGGTTCACCCATATATTTACGTGAAAACTAGTATTAATGTAAAAAAAACTACGAACCATGCTGTCTACGAACTATTGGTTATTTCATGTAATTGATGGAAACCCAAAAGTTAAATGTTATTGACACAACACAACATGCATAAAAAGGATGACTCTTGAGGAGAGTACTAACTGCTGGTGATGTTCTCGCCCTGGTTGATCTGGGCGAAGAGTGCGCTTCGGTCGTCGACCGACAAGTCGGCGAAGTCGCCCTCGGGCAGCAGCGGGGGCGGCGGGGGCATGCCGCCGGGCGGGGGCGGCGGGGGAGCGCCCGCGCCCGAGCCCTTACCTAAACAACAATACTAACATTTACAACAACCGTGAAGCTTTACAATAGAACCCAATCTTTTACTTAAAAATAGTAGTAATCGGAATTTAACGACTTTTTCAAAATGAAAAAGTGATCTCGAGAGTTAACCGTAATTGGACTTAAAAAAAAATTATAACAGATATTCCTAGAATTGAGAATAATTTATTACTTCAGTAGATTTTCTTTTACTTGTTACCTAACCACGACCTACAGGTATGACTCTGTAATTAACACTGAATAATAAACAATTAATTAATAAACACGTCAAAGTGCTTTTAGGATTTCTTATTTTAAATAGGGTGGCGAGACCAAAACTTTGAAATTGAAGGTTCTAATGAGTTTTCTTTGTGTTTTAAATATATTATTGTAGCGCCTAATCTATACACCGTGTAACATAATTAACGCACATCCTGAAACTACTTTGTTCAGAATCGATAACAGAATCCATTTCATTAATAAAAATAAATATTTTTTTTTACCAAAAAAATATTTAGAAATAATTAAATTGTAGACACTATTTTCATAAAGCACTCGAAGTAAACGAAAATGAGCCTTAAGTCGATGCAATAAGGCTATAAGGCTATAGGCTATAAGTAACGTATTGAGCAATAGGGCGCCCACGCGTTTTGCCAATTATTTGTA
The DNA here is from genome assembly GCA_941860345.1 of Chrysodeixis includens. Taxonomy (NCBI): domain Eukaryota; kingdom Metazoa; phylum Arthropoda; class Insecta; order Lepidoptera; family Noctuidae; genus Chrysodeixis; species Chrysodeixis includens. The sequence continues at coordinate 5,246,727 of OW796091.1, read as the reverse complement.
CAAATTATTCTGACAATATGTAATAAAAACAAATATCTAAGAAAATGATAAAAATGTTTCAATACATTAATTGTGGATAAAAAAGGATATTCTTTTTGGGGTGTCTGTGGATGTGCGTTATTTCCGTTACACGTTGTATATATAAAACTCTTCCGTTACTGACTGACTGACTGACTGACAGACAACGCACAGCCGAAACTATTGGTCGTAGAAAGCTGAAATTCGGTATGTAGGTTCCTTGAGATATGTAGGGGTGCACTAAGAAAGGATTTTTGGAAATTCAACCCCTAAGGGGGTAAAAAGGGGTCATAACGTTTCTATGAAAAATCTTATTCCTTGGGTTTATAAACTTGAAACTTAGCATAAACACGTATATGGTCAAGTAATTAAGTTTGGCATTATATTTTCTTCCAAACTACCCTCCAATCGAGATTTAGGGGATTGCGATTGGGTGACTGATTGACTTTCGCTCAGCCATAACCGCTCGGTCTAGGAGTGTTAATATTTTGAACAAAGCTTCTTTTACTGACGGAAGTGAGCATTAAAAAAAGATTTTTTGAATAGCAAGCCTCTAGGTAGCGGGCGGGGGAGGGGGGAAGGAGATAACTGATACTTTTTATTCTTCTAGACGATAAACTCCAAAACTACTTATCGTTTTTAAATATTCACCATTAGAAAGCTACATCATCCCTGAGTAACTCAAGCTGTATAATATGTATAATTCCAATTGTAACAAATTTTTGGCCTATGAAAGAAAGTCCTGTTGAGATCATTAAAAAACACTACAATCCCAAATTACACGGGGGCGAAGCCGCGAGCGGAAAGCTAGTTAAACATAAGTTAACAATTTAGTTCAAATAGTAATGTGGTGTGTCAGAGGATTCATAAATTAGATTTAGTTTAGTCAAAAGTGAAGGCGTTGAGTGTTAAGGCGGGATCAAAGGGTTCATTACAACCTCACCTCAAATTGTGTAAAGGGGACAAAAGGCTTAGAGATATTCCCCGGTATTCATCTAAAAATTTCCTTCTGGTAAAATTGTAGATAAAAACAATACGGTAAGGTTACAGTTTAAAAACTGATGTAGCCTAAGATATCCCCAGAATCGGGAATTTTTCACCTTCAATTCAGCTTCAAACTGAAATTCTTGCATTACACGCGAGAATTAAGCAATGCTTGAATAGAATACATGAAGTACCCCAGTGCATCATATTTGCGTAAGAATTGTACTCTTTATTTTAAAACTTTCATTTTCACATGTATACCACGAACATGCTTTGAAAGAAACAAAATCCCGCGGGCTGCAAGTTCTCAAAAAAAAACAGACTGTAGACTGTATACAAAAATATACTAAACATTAATATCAAAACGCTTTACTTAAAAACGATATTTGTTTAACACGGGCGTCAGTGAAAACCCTTACACATAAAACGGGTAGGATGGGACATTGAATACGAGTGATTTAACCCTGTTTAACGTTACAGGATTAAATATACAAAACCTTTGTCCAATATTTAGATAAAGGAATCCGACGTTTGCGTTATTCCTTTACTTTGGGATTCGTTAAATACACGTAATTATAGCTGTAACCTGTCCTGTTCGTGCAAATAAGAGAGAGTAGGCAAAAATTTTTATTTACGCAAGAATTGTGCTCATTTATGTTCGTAATTGGACGGTTCACAAAATATGATTAATTATCATGCTTAAACTGATTTAAAGTAATATATTAATATTAAATTATACCGAAAGCAAGTATAATATAATATATGATCAAAAGCATATTACGAGAATTCCTGATGAAAGATATTAAACTATTAATTTCCGCTGAACAATATTCACAAGTAGCAATTTGCCGTAATTCAGCGTAAAGGCGCACATATAATAGGTGGTACATATGTATAGGCGCCTTTCATAATACAAGTCGCGCAGATGACATTGGACCGGCAGCCGCGTATTAAACATTCACAAGCTCAGCACACTCGTGTCAAATTCAACGCGAGAGTAACGTTACGTTGATGAGAATTTCATCTATGTGAAACTTTCTTTTAATACTTTTGTATTTACACTCGATTAAAAAAAAAAGGAGTATTCACAGCATGATGCAAACAATGCTTGGTTTTAAGAAAGAAGTACCGAAAACTAATACATACATTGGATTTATCTTCTTAACGAGACAAGTCTAAGAGTAAAGCTTAATACACACGTACCAAAACCTCTCGACACCCTCGCGACAAAATATAGTCAAGCTGCGGTTACGTGTCGCTACGGCTTTTAGACGGTTGCGTTGTGGTAACCAGCAAATGTGGTTGTTTGCGATGGTGCCCGCCGCCAGTGCAATATATAATAACGCTGGCTTAGTATCAGCTGTGTACCTTCCACCTAACAGTTTACCAGACAATAGAATCTCATCAGGATTTAATGCAATATTCCTACGGCGCAGGCTTTACATCGTACGTGTATACACGTAGGGTGTAAAGCCGGCGCAATATAGTTAAACCGTGTTCTACTAAAAATATTTTACCAAATTATATGTTTATATCATGAAAAATCACTGGTATTTTTTCCTAAGAAAAAATACTTTAATTAGTGTTGCCACCTAACCTTACAAATTCCTATTATACAATAATCTGACACGCAATCTAGACTCACCAGACCAGACGAGCCCAGTAGTGTGGTACTGCTTGACGTAGGCCTGCAGGTCTGAGAGCAGCTGCACCCAGGCGCGGCACCAGTCTACGTGGGTCTTGTCTTTCTCCTTCCATTCCTTCAGCACTCGGTTGGTGTAGAACTGGCCGGCATCGTTCATCTCCTTGACATAAGGCGCCGGTGTCGGGGCCACGGCCACCCAACCTAGAGCGGGAATGCTCTCGGAAATCGCCGACAAATGATTGAAGAGCTTCGAAGCTCGGTTCTTTTCACGGAACTGCTGGATAGCAGAGATTTGCTCGCTGGTAGGAGCGAGGAGTTGCATCTCATCCGCTTGGGAAGGCTTGCTCCTTGTTGTAGCCAGTTGGATGTAGCGCAGCTGAGCCCTGATGAAGACAAATTATTGTTAAAAATATAGACCAACAGACAAAAACGATACAGATATAAAGCATTTGAAATACCAAACCATTTTGGTAATTTATTACAAGTACAGACACATTTGGGGAAAAAGTTTTACGTGGATCTTAGCTCATTTTAATAATTCTTTAATCATAATAAAATCGTAAAACTTGGCAGCATACCATCTGGCTTATGTTTAGTCTACTATGCAAAGCAGTTTTGTCTAGGCGTATCGTGTCTGCGGGCGCTCACCGGGCCATATAAGTACATCGTTTTATTATTACGCAAAATATTATCGAAAAGACCTTTCTTACTTATAGGATTCGGGATGATGTTGGGTATCGGTTAAAGCGTTTGTAGTGTCCTCGTAAAAAGTAACAACTTGGCATCTTAAGATGTTCCTAACGTCACAGATGATCTCATAAAAATGAACTTGTCGTAAAAACTTGTGTAATACATACAAATTGATATCCGAGAACTTTTAGAGAAGTTCTATTATGACGTGTATTAAAAGCGTCGACATAATTCGCAAACTTTGTTAATTTCACATGAATTCAGTGGTTTACTTTAGTTTTGGTAAACATACAAGTTTTAATGGGAAATAATGTCGTATAACGGTATATCTTACTGGAAGGCGGCATTCACGAGGTTAGCGTGCGCGGCCACGTCGCCGCCGATTTGCTGCGACAGCTGCAAGTATGCCTGCAGCGGGCCCTGCCACAAACACAAACACAAACACATTTATAACACAAATTAGAATGGAGAAAAACAGCTGCAAAATAAACAGATGGCAAGTTAAAAATAGATAATATTAAAATACAGTGTAACCTGGTTTCTTAATAACGATCAGATCCGGAGACACAGATAACTCATTCAATAAACATAAAAAAAAACGATACTCATCAAGTGATTGGTCGTTAGTATTGGTCAACCAAATACTGGTGATATCCGACTAAGATAAATTTGAAGAGCCCTACAGAATTAGAGGTATTATATTATAATATTTAGTCATTATTTACTGTCTATATAGTATTCACAGGCCCATACTAAGTTTAAAAAACAATATCTTCCCTCAAATCAAAATCTAGATTCAAGCTAGATCTAAATATTGCAGATAGGCACAATAATGAAGTCAACCCCGAGGGAACTACACCACGTCTCGTTGGCCTCCAATTACGCCAATTTAATATTGATGAACTCAGGTTCGCCACAATGGTATCACAAAAATTTCTTGAATTCAGAACGAAAAAGCTGTTACCGAAAATATATCAGAGCAGGCGGAGCGTATAATATAATCGTAATATAAAAACCGTACCGACTCAAAAGCTTTTATTAGACATAAACTTATAATTAAAACTGCCATAATCCGTCCAAGTAAAACTGTATTTTATTATTCCTGAAATTTTGTTCTTATTGCCCTGGTATATAAATAATAAGTATAATGGGTTTTCACGACCTTTTAAAGAAAAGAGCTTTCATAAATGTTATGTCCAGGTACATTTTTTATTTTGATAAGGGATGGCGTGATGAAAATGGAGTCATAAGACGTTACTTTAATAGACGATATCATTGGTGTGATCCACTAACGCTTTCTTTTTTCGGTCTCCGCGACACAAGGATAAATTGTTTATAGCAGGAATCGTGGCAAATAAAATAATGGTGTTTTTACTTTTACGCTTACTAAGTAAACAACGTTAAAGGCCATTCCTGTTATAATGTTATAAAAATAATATTATCGGCCCGTTAACTATGCCAGACGATCAAAGAGGCGATAGTTATAATAACATGCAGTATGATTTCATTTATAGTTGTAGTTCAATAAGTTTATATATCTGCTATATCTCAAAAGCTTACGTTTAAAGTACTAACTATAAAGTTATTTTCGTTTCTGCTCAAAGAAACATAATTATCAGTCTGAAATAAAACTCTACAACTTATTCAGTGGCACAAAGAACAAGTAAGAGAACGAAACCGGGGCTACCATTTAATGCACAAAGGCTCTAGTTAAAAGAAATTGGGAAAATAGGACGGATACATCCTTTATGGTCGCGTTTGAACCTTTGAAAGCGATGCGGTGCCACCCGACCGTTATTAATTGATACCAGCACACTTGTACGTCTCTTGCCTAACTATCTTAACTATCTAGATCCTATGAATGAGGCCCCATTATATTTTAAATTGGACGGTTACTGTAATACGAGTATGAGAAACGAGGTAGATATAGAATGAGGTTGAGTCTTTCGAAGACAGGAAATATCCATGGTATAGAGACCGCAGTTAATAGTGTTTGCAAAACACTAGGCATTATTATGAATCATTCAATTATTTTTAATATCGTTATTATAATTCAGCTATTCTTACTTGGATATCCATAAACAATACAAGGAAAAACAACTGAAATGCTGTCAAGAATGACCACTCGGGGACTGCTCCTATGACGTCAGGGTTAACATGTTTGACAGTTATTTTTTACGACGCCCTTCGACTATTCCCAAGTGATAAACAAAAAACTACTTCAATATTCTATAATTTAATTATAGTTGTTGTTTTGTAACAAGCCTATAGCATTTCGTACTTGAATATGAGTGAAACGTTTCAAACATGGTTTGTTGAGTTTACATTTACTTCGAATAAAACTTTGTGGAGTAAATACACTTCATTGCGGTGTTTCATTTTATAACTTGAGTTGATATTTGTAAAACACTTGATTCGATATAAAACAAGTTTCAAAATCAAATCAAATATTTTGCTACAACACATGTATGTCAATCGATAACTTTAATTGATAGCTATGACAAATAAAGTTCAGCACGGGATCATCACCACATAGGTTTATCTATTATTTACAAGTGATATGATTAATCATCCTTGTATCTTTGTAAGTCGAAGAGAAGTCTTCATTCAGTTGTAGAATAATCCCCACGGCTTACCTCCACGTCTTAATATTTATAGAGTTGTGCAAGTGAGACGCCACTCTACGCCGTGTATTGCGCTATCTCGCATCTACAACTGGTACCCTGTTGAATATTTTTACTATATGCACATTGTGCAATGAGCATACCTGTACAATATCCTGATAGCCGTTGACGCTCATGTTGTCGGTTGGTTCAAAGAACACCGGTTGTAACGATGGTTCAGAGACGGGAGAGGGCGCTGGCGAGCGCGGCGGCGAGGACGTGCGCAGCAGCGGCAGGCGCTCCAACCGGGAGGTCACGCGCTCCAGGCGCTCGATCAGGCTCTCGAGATCGGACGCCGGGCTCTGAGTCGCTGCGGCACCTTCGACTTCGGTGGCTGCTGACAAATATATCATATTAAATTATTTGAATATTATAACTAATCTAGATACAAATGTAAGAAAGAGGGCAAAATTTGTAAAGTAGGATAAAAGGTAATCTCTGCAATTTTTAAGTGCTATTTGCTATATTTATTAAGCCGAAAGTTACCAATAAAGAGAGCATAGGTTCGAAGTTAATCAAAGACGAAGAAGAAGAGTTTAGAGGCCTTTGGCCCGCAGTATGTCAACAAAGTCTCAAATAAATATGAAAGTATAGTTTTAAAGCATTCAGAGCGTTGCATAAAGAAAGTATTGTAAATTCTGTAGCTCGTTACGCTGAAAAGTGTTATTTTCACAAAGAAGATAGCTATTTGTTACAATTTAGTATATATGTAAATATCGCTCAAACGGTATAACTATAGATATAGGAATAATCTAGATTGACCGCGGAATTATAAGCATCATTGTTGTTTTTATCTACTTGGAATGCAAATTCAATATTCATACCGTTATCACTACCTACGTGTTTCATGCACAAACATATAATAAAATAAACACTAAAAGCTTTTAAATAAATACGAAGACACTAGATATAAATAACAACTGATCGTGATCCGATAAAATATTTAAAACTCTACTTTTTACATTCTGCTATTTTCGTCCGCCTCTCAGTTGTAACAAATTGTTTAAAACGGGAACCTGTTTCTATGTTAACGTTATAAAACTGAATATTTTGTTGCACTCCCAATTTTATTCATAATATTGAATAAAATTTACGTACTAACATCAATCTTCTGAAGTTTTAAACTTTAATCAAACTCTACTTTTTTACTTATCGCAAACCATATTTTTATTATTTTGCTAAATCGATAGATTGTGAGAAACAACTGTTTACCAGGTGTTGAGTCTCACAAGCTGCCTGCTCCGGTAACCGTCTTCACCATTACTGCCTATACAATATGTATTAAATATCATGGTCCTATAACCCTTGCCGAAACGTGGTTCGGGACATAGAAACCGTACGTATGGAAGATTAATATACACCTACCTACTATGCTTGGCAACAATAGCACCCTAGATACAACTTCTTTATAGATACCATCTCATTACCATTTACATTGATTTCAGTTTGAAGTTTTCGTGTTATTCGTTATTTTCTTTAGAAATACTCCTCTGAATACAAACCACTATCTCAGTCGAATAACAAGCCTGTCATAAAAGGAGGAAAACTTCTAATTTATACCTCTCCGAGACCAAAAACAGAAACGGACTATAGTTACAAAAACAATCATAAATATAAACCAAATGAAGGTAAGCAATGTGTAGCGTTAGCAAAATATTTTAATCAGACCCAGTAGAAGGACAAGTCCAAACGGTTCAACTTTAGACATAAATGTTAACGTATAAGCAACTTAACATTTGTAAGAGTACTCCAGAGATAACAGGTGCTCGAATAAATTAATGAAAAGGGTTGTGGTACATAAATGATGTCATCATCATTACTATATTAGTGTGTAGGGCGGCACACCTTTATTCATCCAAAATGTACGCATGACTAATTTCCGGTACAACCCATACATACATAATTATACCAAAATACATACATCGATATAAATGAATAGAGGATAACATTAGTGTAAAATTGCCATAGTGTTTTAGAATCGAGTAGAAATTATGTTCAGACATTTTCTTGTAACAAAATCCCTGTAACACAATCCTTGCCAAAACTTAACGCCAGCCAGCCCCTTTAAATAAGCCGTGAGAAAAACAATCAATAACGTGAGGTATGCCTGCTATGTAATATAATATCTACCTATAGCTCTATTGTAGGCCTCTCGAGTTATTTCTCCTATGTCTCCAATATCCGCGTTCGTTTCCTCCGTACGGATTTTCTGCGCTTCAAACATCTTAATAAGATGCTTCATGTTTCTTCTATTGTCCCCGGCCATGATTGCAAGAACTGTTTAAATCACTACACAAAACTGACTTTTTGAGGAAACACGAGTCACCAGTTAACAAGCTGACTGTCCGCTATCGACTGACTCACTAAGATATGATATTGATAACAAATGTCTTTAAAGTACTGTAATCGTGTAAATTATGTTTGATAACACGGGTGATACCACGAATATTATGTACTGTTACTCTCAATAACTCCTACATATTAACTGCAATATTGTTAAGGAAATTTACTTTTATATTTGTTTGATTGATCAGTTTTCCTGTTTGCGCTAGCTGCAGAACTATAGAACTCATCTCAAACATCGTATTCAGCTAACGGGTTGTGTGTTCAGTTAACATAGTAAATGTTTACAGTTAAACATGGTACTTAACATTAAACGCCAAATGGATATTAATAATGCAGAAAATGTAGAACTATCACGCAAGCAAACAGTAATCTCGGCTGTTCTTACTAGAAACTTGACAGTATACCGGGTAACCCTAAGTCAATATCTAGAGCCCCTATCAGCACGGATTTGTTATGTAAAGAGATATGTGAGTAAGACTTTCTTACCGCAAAACCTTGATACTGTTATGCAATGAATAGCGAGATCTTATTGTTGGCCCAATCAGAGCTGTATTGTTTGCTTTCACAAAATTACACGAAATACACTTTGAAAATAAAAACTCGCACATTTATTCCCATGTTTTGCTGAAATGTAATTTTATATATTGAGTTTTTACGCACGAAAAGATCCTACGCCGCTGTACAAAATTCGACTCGTAATCCTCATTTCCCAAGTGAAGTGAAATATTACAAAAGCCAAGCTTATTTACAGTCTAATTAACATTATTCTTTTAGAATTTTTAAGGTGTAAGTAAACAGTCAACATGAAAGATAAAACACATTACATAAAAATATACTTATAATTTGGGTAGACGTAATAATTAGCTGGGGTGGTATCTAATTAAATAGCGTAATGTATGAGCACTGAAAATAATTGCTTTGTACAATTAGGTACTTATGCCATTATAAGGGAAACCAAAACGAAGACGAGTAAAGAAAAACGCTTTCAGTAGGTTTTAATTATGCCGAAACTTAGTTACACACGACGGTTAACCAATCTCTGAATTTTGTGTCAAATTTAAATTAATTGTACTGTGAGCAGAAATTAGAAATTATAATGTGAACGATTGTTCCACAGGAGCGAACTTTAAGTGGCTATTAAGTCAAAGGTATCGATGACACTTGGCAGTTTTTCGGAAGAGGCGGCTAAGCGACTCTTTCCGCAGAATGTTGAAGTTCTCATAGTGTAAGTAGGTGCTTAACACTTTGTTAACTGATGTGAAAAAGTTTGCCCTGTTAGAGATATTATGTATGTTAGATTTAAGTGTTAAATATAATTATCCTGGCTGCAAGTGAAGTGAGGTTGGTTGCTGTAGAAGTTGTTATGTTGTAACCTTTGCATTTCTCATTCATTAACAGATAACATAAATCAAATCTTATTCAATTTTGAAAATAATGAGTATTAAATAAAAAAATACCAAACAAGGAGAACCCAAAAAACATAATTTAGTCCATATTTGAAAATATCTACCTCGGTACGGTATGTACCGAGGTTAAGTAATCTTGTAAAACAGCCTAAAAAAATATTAAGTCATGATTACCAAAAGCAAAGTACAAAGGCTTAATTCCAGAATATTATGTTCCACAGATATAACCTTCATAAAAAGTTTAGAAATTCATAGTACTAGCTTTTGAAAAACGTCTTTACTAATTTTGTACGCAAGGGGACCTAGGCACCGAGTCAGTTTAAAAAATTACGCGTCGGCGTTATTCAGTTCTCGTAAAGGCCTTTCATTACTTGACAGAGTATATGGATGCTATGTAGGTATAGGAGTGGCACTGTGTGAATAACGTCTGCCTAAGTAACAAGAAATAATTTAACGTTCAAAATTAAATATGAAGTAACATCAAAGATGATTCTCGGAAGACACCTTGTAAATAAAATAATTTATATTACAAGAATTCTTACACAAATGTCGATATAAACGATTTTAATACACATCAATTAATCGAATATACTACCTTCATACCGAATCTGTACAAAATAAAAATCAGCGTATATTATTTCAGCATCTGTTGACGATATCCGCCATACTTTGAAAGTATGACGTCATTGTAAGCCACATTTCTTCTTAAGTGCGTTGTCGTCTTCGCAAGGGCGGCATTAACGACGAATTAAATACGAATGCCGAGACACTAGATGAATTATAATGTTGCTGGTAGGCACGAATAGTTTCAGGGCGTGGTTAGGCAAATATTCTGAATTCTGCTTCTTTCACAATAGTTGATAGAAACCACAACGTAGTTTAAAACAAAGTCGATGTCACTGTCTCTCTGTATGTCCGCTTAAATCTTTAAAACTGCGCATCCGATTTTGAAGTGGGTTTTTTTTTAATAAATAGAGTGATCAAGAGGAAGATTTATGTAATATGTATAATACATCTGTATTTCACCCCTGCGAATGTGGGGCGGGCCGCTATAGTATATGTGTATATTCCTTTTAAACTCATCTTAAACCAGAATATCTCCAACAACCTTACATTAATTTAAATTACATGTTATACTTTGCGTTTGGGTACGTAAAAAGAGCAAACATTAACTACACAGCTAATGGATTAAAGAAGTAAATTACGCTTTGTCGAGCCCGTTACATGTGGATTCTGGACTGCTCATATATAGGGATGTTATTTGGGTCGCTCTCGTGTTCGAGACTTCGAGTGCAAACACCGTTGAAACGGTCGCGTTCGCTAAACCATAATATACAACGAGTGTGCAACATAAATAATGTTCACATATGCGGGAACGGCGCGGCTGTTAGGCGCAAAGTATAAAAAATGTAGTTATTCACATATTTTATGACATGAGACCTCATTTTAGACTTGCGATATAAAAAACGTAATGTAAATTTACACACACGATCCAAGGAAGCTATAATCTTCGACACTTAAAATAAGTACTACCCTAAAGAGTAATTGTTCTATTTCCTTTAATTAAAATGTAAATGTCTTCTAAGTATTCAATTAAAGTTCCGTAATTTGAATTAAACTAAATCCTTGACAATTAAGGGACCTTAAGTTTCGGTGATCAACCGTCACTACGCCTTAGGCAATAAATGGTTACATTTTACTCTTGTAAACACGTTTACTTTAAGTACTTTTAGGACCAGATAGCCGTTGGCAAAATTCCAAATACTATTATTGGTTAAAACAGTAAACTAAGCAAAGATAGCAAGAATTAATAGGGTCTCAATTTCTAAAGACCACTCCTCCCTTTCATCAAATTTTCATTAATACAAAACAAATGCCGACGCGGTACCTAGTTATTTTCGACGTACCATAAATCTACTAATCAAATTTATTTTCTTTTTGATTTTATAGAGATAAATCTAATTTATATTGTTTTCTTTGTAGCTGTAATAAAAACAATGTAAATAAACACTAAACAAAGGCCTGCCTAACTTTCTCTCATTGACGTTTAATTTAACTAACTTTTTAGACGATATGAGTAAGTAATAAAACATTTGATATTCCAAAAACTCATATCATTAAAAGTTCACTGCTCCCTGAACTTTTGCAACAGCTCAGCTAACAAATAAGTCGGCCATTAATTCGGGTACCTAACGAATGGTAAAAGTCAATACCCTAATTAATTTTGTTTATCTAATAAAGAATATTTTTTAATTCTCTATTAAAAAGGAATTGATGGTGATTCATTTAAATTCTAGGTATTTATTTATTTTACACAGATTCCTGACCATTAACGCCCTACATCATTGAATTAACTTGTCTGAATTGCTTAACTAGAAATGAATTAAATCAACGAAAATTATTTTCTAAGTAGATTCAAAACAATAACGATACAAAAAAGTAATTAAGTGCTCATTAGGTGCTGGGTCCATGACTAGCTGTCTTATTAGATTTAAGAAATTATTAATGGTCTTATAATTAATAAGTACGGGAGTATCTAGTTATTTATTAGCAAAATGAGGATAATATAATTCCGTGTTATTTATACCTTTCACGCGCGAACGATCGCGTCTAACAAGACGTGAACGAGATACCAATTATATATATTTAGGTTTATATTACAGACGTATATTAATCTTGTAATCTATGTTTATTGTACCATACATATTTCAGTTCTGGTATATCAAAACCACACTGTATGACACGAAACCGCAGTTAGAATTTGTGTATACGAGAATAATGAGTATATTGTAAAATAATCTGGACTTGTACAATCCTTTTGTTAGTAATAATTTCATAATCCATAATATTATAAATCAGACCAATACATAAACGCTAACATCATTCAATGTTATATGAATTCAATAAGCATTCAGCTAATATACTAGACAATAATAATTACAACACAATGGAACCAGCCACTAAATCGATATGATGTTTTAATTAATGCTATTACAATTAATTCATTTATTATGAGTGAATAAATCGATAACGACGATTGTGTACAATATAACAACCACAAGTTTACGAAGATATATGAACAAACCACAAAAATAATGTATTTTAACGACTTAATACTTTATATGTATTACTTTTGTTAACTGCATGTAAGTTTATGTCTCAAGATTGCTTACGAATTTTCGTACTCATCTTATCCTTTAACTAGCTGTCACCCGCGGTTTCACCCGCGGATCATCTTAAGTTATTATAAGGGAAAGTCGGGTAGCCCCGGACGGCGGGTAGCCCCGGACATTTTAATTTCTAAGAAACTAAACGCATTCCATGGATATATTATTATTGTCAATGTGTGTAATTGAGAATAAAAACAAATACCGTTCAGTTGCGGCGTGAGTGCCGTGTAATTTAATCTTGAGCGAGTGTTTTGTTCCGGTCAAAAAAAAATCACTGCTCCTGTCAAACTTCATCGCAAGTTATCAAATACATTAAGTAAGTGTTTCCACTTGTCTATTATTCAATTTTGTATAAAATTTGGTATATTTGAAGGTTATAATCACGTATTATAACTATTATTAAACCATTTAAGAGTTATATTAAAAAATGTTGCATGATAACGATCGGGTACCCCCGGACACGAAAATGTCGGGTACCCCCGGACACGGATTTTCGTTTTGAAATTCGTAATATCGTTTTAACAAATATCAAATTTAGTTTCATTTTGCTTATTTTATGGAAAGTATACTAATATAAGTATAATGCTGTTACAATTGTTGTAGAAAAATAAAATATGCCAAAATTTAAGCCGATTCGATTTCCAATGAACCTTCAGCAGCCCTATTGAAATTAAAATCATTTATTCTGTAAGTAGGACAATTTTATCACTTTTACATGTCATAAATACGTTTCGACCACCAGTGCCCTCTATTAGTCATGGGTTGCCTGCAAGTGAGCCTGTGCCGTCTGAGATTTATTGAAACAGCTGTCTCCATTTCCTAATGCATCAAAAAAACGCTTGTTGACGCGGGCGCCAAAAACCCAAAAGAGCGAGATTATAACATCTTCGCCATTTAAAAAAGAAGTAGAAGAAAAACAGATGAAGAAAGGCAATAAAAAAAAACTGATAACCAAAGTAAAGGCGCTAAAAAGACGTTGAAAACAAAGAAAAACATTCTTTCTCAAGACCGAGAAAAAGAGACCGAATGCATCATATGCGGCGAAACTTTTAAAGAAGACTGGATTCAGTGCCAGGAATGCAAAGACGGGGCCCATAAAGATTGCATGCATGTATATAGATGCATCGAATTCTTATTATAGTTGTGACGTTTGTAAGGCTAAAAAACGATTGAGCCACCATTAAGTATTATGTCCGGGGCTACCCGCCATTTCTTGCGATGCCAAAAAAATAGCACCTAATAACTCTTACTCTATTTCGTTACATAATTTAATTTGATTACTAATGTTTAATTAATATGATTAAAGAAGGTCCAAATTTTATTTTAAGTACAGATTAAAGACAATAATTTCGTTAACTTATTTCTTATTTGCAATTCATTCAAAGTGTCCGGGGCTACCCGAACTTCCCCTACATAGCTGTGCCCGCGACTCCGTCCGCGTGGAATTTGGAAAATATCATTGTTTCATATTAACTACATAGTACTTTTTAAGCGACTTTAATAAAAAGAGGGGGTGCTCAATTCAACTTTATTTTTATACGCAAAAACAAAACTTCAACAACACCAAATCTTAATAACGAACAAATATTTTTCAACACAGAACATCGCGAACTTAACACCGCGATTCAGAAAAATGACGTATTTGCACAACGCCATCTATGGGTGAATAGATAAAACGTCCACACAAAGCGTGTTAATTGTGCTAGCGGCATTTTGCTTTTTAGTAATTTTACATTATCTCCGAAACTGTATGACCTATTGATATACTGTAAATGGCAAATCATATCTGTATGATGTCGTTGTGATACTGAAATAATTTATTTTGATCATAATTAATATTTTATTGCTTAAATAATCAACCAAAGTAAGACGATTTTTTTTTTTACGTTAAAAGACGTATAAAAGGTAAAATATAAAAGATAGAGATATGGTGTCGCGGACTTTTTTGTAGAAATCATTAAGACAAATCAGATTGCCATACATTGTTTTCAATTTTAAGCAACTGTTTAGGCAGCGCATGCATATGTTTCTGTTTTATGAGCAATTTTTCTCCGACTTGCTAGACAAAAGTTGTGATATCTCGGTTAATATACATGTTATAAAAATAATTTATAGCCTATAGCACTCAGGAATAATGTAGCTTTCTACCAGTGAAAACATTTTTAGGATTGGATCATTAGTTCCAGAGATTACCCCCTACATACAAACTTACAAACTTACAAATTTTACCTCTTTATAATATTAGTATAGATAACCTTCTTGTACACCTTACCAGACGCTTTGGACATCGGTTGAGCTTAGCAAAATTAACACTAGATAGTTTATTAAATTCTTCATATTATCCAGCAAGAGACGTTTATTGCCAATTCATGCTTCTCTGTAGAGTTCATTCATCTGCAGACGATACCATAATAACCAAGGAGTCTTTATTACATTAAATCGACTACGACAAAGAACCTTGTTAGATGAAAAAGTAAGGACCATCTGGTGCGAAACTAGCTTCTCGCCAGCCATGTGTCAATGTTGTGACATCACAATACTTGAGACCTTTAGAGACCTCTACTGTATGACCAAAAGCAGATAACTTGTCCTACTTCTGCTTGTTAGCTTGACAAACAAAAATTAATAACTTTAAATCAGTGCCAAAGAGATTTGTTGGTATTTTAAATAAAATACACCAATCCCCTGTCACTTAACAATCAGGTACATAAAGGAAAAATGATATAAAATATTTTTTAATTAAAATTAATAGATGAAAATTAGTTTTGATTCATTTGAGTAACCACAGAAGTTGTCAATAATATTTGGCGTAACTCCATAATAACTGTGAATATGGCATAATAATTATAATAAAGTTAAGTATTAATTGATTAATTACAAAGTTTAGACCAAGGTTACAGATCTGCAACGCCGGATTATTTGAAGAGTATCTACTTGGCTATCACAAACGCAGATTTGTTACATTACTAAAGTACACGGTTTACATTGATATAATTTATGTAAATTCATCTTTTGATTAAGATAGTCGCTAATGAACGGCGAGATAAATTATTCCTTATCCATCGTGTCAGAATTTCAAGATAACTAAGTGAATTAGTTCGTTTGAACAGACGCCCTGTCTAAAGTTTCGTAATTGTATACGAATACTTAATTAAATAAATATACATTGAAAAATAATTAATGTTATGCTCTTACAATTTTGAAGTAAAAATACATAGCGCTATGATTTGATAGCAACCATTATCATTCACATATCGCCCTATAATCATATCGCTATTATCACAAAGGAACATTTCTAAAATCGATAGGTACTATATGTTAGTATCGATCTAGAAATTTATTTTGAAATTCTGGCAATGACCTTCCACTGATCTATAAATAAACAATGTTATAGCATGTGGTATAATCCAAGTCAAGTGACACATTTATGATGACAATAAAATACTTACTCCAAGAATTACCTACCTATTTATTACATAGTAACAAAGATGTTACATATTCTACGTGAAATAGAATAGAAATAGGCCTACTTGAAGTCTTGAATGTTCTATCGTAAAGTATTAGTTCTATAAGCCCTACCGCAAATACCTGTACAGACTTAAACAATTTGAATAAATTGCGCTACGAGTTGAATATCTGTTAAAGTAACGTTAAGAAGATTTGGAAGCCTGAGATATTAATAATTATTTCACAGTTTTCGCATGTTCAGCTCAGCAAACAAATAGAATAAGCCGCATAATATAAAACAGCAACTAGGAAACATGTAAAGTAGTGAAAAGTGTAAGAACTACCGGAGCATCACTTAAAAACGTCTAGGCAAGGTGGAAAGAGGAGTGGGCCCCTCTTAACTCGCTCTACATTCGTAACCACTACCTAACTAAATGACATACTCATATACATTTTAATGAGCGCATTTCTCAAGGACGCCTCTGAACTCACTTGAATTATACAACATGATGTTTTAGTATAAAAAGCAGAGCTAGAATCGATGTATAAGTGAAAAACAAAAGTCGAACGTTCAAGGGCTAAGTGGGAAAATAGCGTCTAGATGTTAGAACTGATGTCATATTGCTCTCCAGTAATATACACTGTTCTATATTTACATTACGCTTGGGATAGATGCCAGCTGGTCAAGACCGTTTGATTCGGATCAACAACACCAAGATTTTACAATCACATATTAAGGGTATTAATAACAGGCATACTTTCCAGATTTCTCACATAAAATACTTGAGTTATAGAATCATAAAAATGCCAGCGTCGTATTTATTAATTCCGTTCCGAACCTACCCTAGAACTATTTCAACTCTTCCTACCCTTAAATTCTATTATTCCCAAGGAACAGGATAAAATAAGAAGGTCAGATGCTGTATTATCAACCAGTTCTTATTAAAAACAAAATGCCCTGACCGCAATCCGTGTTCCGCTCAGTAATTCGCCTTTTTTACACAAAACGGGTATATACCGATATGGCCTTTTCCATCTTGTTGGCCCGCTTAGATACTCGTTCTCCACGTCAAGAATAACGTACTAATGTGTGTTCTATGAACAGCATTAGCGACTCATTAGTCTTGCCAACAATTTTGGTTTCGGTCAACAGTGTAAACTGTGACCAGATACATAAAAACGACAGATTAGCCGGGAGTAATTATCTAACTACTGATAAGACTCGTTGCTGTTTGAGTTTCTGAATCATATTTAAATGTTAAATTTAAACACTGGAGTTTTGTGTTGAGATTAGAGGCATGTCAGAAGAACGGATGTATAAAACTCCTATCTTTAATCGGCACAAGAACGCTTCAAGTGCGGCTTAACGTCACACACAAGCGTACCCTACACAACACATATACAGCTTAAACACATTCAGTCTGTTTTTGTACAAATGATATATTTACGCGGTAATTACATGTAAAGTACATTCGATTCACATATGCAACACTTTATCCTGTATTTATGGCTGTGGTATTTGCGACCGATGTCAGAATTGAATAGAAGATAAGCCACAATGAATTTTCCACATGGGTAGAGCGATAGATCGCGAACAATGGCGAATGGAATCGATTGGACCATGGAGCAACTTCCTGGGATAAAATCTGAATTGTTAATATGAAAGAACATATAATTTATGGAGCTTTCAGTAATAAAATATCGAAAGGTCGCCATTATTTTCGTCGAAAAATGACTTCTCTAAATTTGTACATAACACTATATCATGATAATGACCTCACAAAGTATACTAACTTGTGATAAGATCAAGATTTTATCACTTTCCTGAAATGTCAACAAATTTAAAATAGCTGCGCCGCCATCTGATTACATATTCATAAAAACCTTTATAACAAACATTATCCGATCTTTATGAACAAAAGGTATAGATTTTATGCAATCATTTTCTACAATACTAAACAATAAAGTTCTACAAAATACATTAGCGCAGTTAAGACTTAATCAAGTTCATTGGCATAAGTTGAGTTGTCTGACGAGTGACATCCGGTGCCTCGACATATTATTATTTGTATTGATAGGCGAACACTATTAAAGGAAAACAACAGCTATATTTAAAAGACAATGACATAATATAGGATAGGTATCGATGTGGTTTTGTTTATGAACAAACACTAATAATTAAATAACATCGACGGATATATCCTTCCGATATTATTTACGTTATAGAACTTGAATTGTAATATTAGCCAAAACTAGTTTAATAAAATAAAAAATACATATTAATATATGCTTACCAGTTACCAGGCAATGTATCCGTATAAAAACCAATTGTAAGCACAGTAATAAACACTTTCAGAGCACTTAACCGTTGTTTTTCATGCACTGTTAGTAAAAGCACAATGCGTGTAAGCATGCGCGTGCGACGTTGTGTACTGACGAGAGCCGGGATCAACGCGGACGGATGTGTGACGATGATTCAGAAACAGAGCGGGTGTCCGCCAACCGTTCTCTAGAAACTTTACTGGCAATCGCCAAACTACATGCTCTTACGGACGCTCGACCGCTGCGAGAGCGCCTGACACTGAGCTATCGGTGACTCATTCATTGGGATGACGCGATGACGTAGGAAACAATGACGGCAGATACGATAAACGTAACAGAAAATGACAAGTAACTAATCGATGGTTGTGTCGATTCAGACATATGTTAACTCTTTACTTCGCTGCAGTTACAGTTAACTATACATGTAAAAGTCATGTTTGTACACTACATGCTTAACACCCCTCACGCTATGTACATAAATCCCTTAGACCCAAAGTGGTAATTTGCACGTAGTAGGTACACGGTAATAACTGTGACGCCATAAGCTTAGAGTATGTGTTCGTGTAGTAAAAAAGTGTAATAAATAAATGTCTAGACACTCTATGATAGATTTTCGCAATACTACAAAATCACGATGTATATTTTCCTGAGATTTGGAAAGTGAGGTACTCGGTAAGCATTCTTATTAAATTATAAAACAAAGGCTCCATTTCAGAGAATCTAAATAATAATACGAAGTAATATAATGTTATCCGACTAACAACCAATGTCGGAATATACATATATCTCCAATTGACAAAGGCCATGAGTCGGTAAAGATATTTCATGTGTTTTTTCCGAAGTAAAGGGATCAGAATCCCTCAGGGCAGAACATCAGACATGCTCTTAAATGAGCCGCGTGGGTATATATGTTTTATCTTTGCTCGTGTAGTAAAGGAAGGTCAAATGCGTAAAACATGTTGTCAAATAAACTTAAGTCTTGCAAAGGCCTTCTAGTACCTTTTGGTCTTTAGAAATGAGGTCCCAAATCCCCAAGGCAAATTAATGTTTTCAAGTAAATTTCTAAATGAGAATAGATTAAAGTTATGTAAACAAGTGACCACTTTACTAATGCTATGCCTTTGATCCTATTCTATGCTAACGACTAATAATTACGTCGCAATTAAGGTTTTTTGTTCATAACAAATGAAGATTATGTTTAATTTAGTAGCTTAATGACGTCGAACAAAATTCATTAAAGCAAGTCAATTTAAATTAACTTTCCACAGAATTGATTAGGGTCAGCATTTTAAACCGATAAATTTATCTTGGGTAGAAAATGTTCGTTGTTTTCTGTACGATACACAATTACACACTCAAGTGAAAAACGTTATTTGTATTTAAAGAAAGAAATGATGGACGATTTCATTTACCGACAAGAGTGAAAACGTTTTATTGTACTGTAAAAGGAAAACAACTGAACCTTTATATGTTAAATTTAAATTGCCTGATAGCTCACAAAATAGTGGCATACCTTATATTTATAAAAGCACATAAAAACTTGAAATTCTCAAAGGAGAAGCATGTTTCGTTACTTTGTGCTACATAACATGGCCATTATTCACGTATACGGCGAATGTCTCAACAAATTCTAAAGCAAAGTTTATTTCCAACCACGTAAGAAGCTTAGACAGATAGTGTACTGTTTGAATCTGTGTGTATCGATTTATGATTACGTTATAACCAGAGAGCATAAACGAATGCTCTTCAAGGAATACAGTTATATCCACTAACACGCTTAACGGTAATCCTTCTTCGTAATTTATTACCAGCGCAGTATTTCTGATTTTCCGAGCTTTCGAATTATCGCCAAGCGCAATGACCTAGAATTAATATAAAAAATCTAGCAGGCAATACTTTAGTATGTTTTAAAATTCGTTCGTTTAATATTTTATAATTTCCCAGTAGTAATAAAGTGAGTACTCCAACGATATTAATTTGTTGGGAGTGAACGAAAGCATCAATTGGTACGGTTCTATTGGCGCCCGGTATTGACATCGTAAAACAGTTGACTCACATAAGTCTATCGTCAATATTGTTTCATAACGTAATTGAATGAGTTCTCACGCTCGACACGGTAGCAAGCCTGCGCCCGGCATATTGTCTTATATTCTTGTAGGTATTGCTTGTTGAACAAAACGGAGATTAAGCCAGGGATAGGCAGTATAATCGTAACAAATTAAAAACTCGAACTCAAATAGCATTTGACTTGAAGTTTACACTTGACTGATTAATTCATTCAATAAGAGCACGCCAATTACCCTTTGAGGGGTTAACCCACGATTAATCTTGTTGTATCTAATTTCCATAATCTGTTCTCTTCTTAATCATTTTTCCAATGTCGGTAACATTGTTACTTCGTCACCAAGGTCCCTGGCACACCTTCAATAACTTAAAGACTGCTTACGACTGCTAATTAACAGAAGCGATGACTCTACTGCAATAACAATTACCATTTATCACGTATCAGTGAGTCATTGTAACGCAGTCATGTTTTAAAATGTTATTTAGGTCTATTTATTCACAGATAGGTATTATAAAACATATACAAAGTACGTTTTCTAAATTAATTATTTGCCTAACTGATATTCAATTCAGAAAACCAATACCTTAGGAATGGCCTATTTAAATGGCAAGGACTGTATAAATATCAGTACAATTACCTGTTTGTGACAGCTATTCTATCGCTATAATAAGAAACGTCGAACGCCGAGACACAAAAGGTTTGAAACAAATCTTCGGAATTGTTACAAAACTCTTTCAAGCTTCAGTTTCGGTAGTATTGAAAATAGAAACAAAATCTCATTACTAGCACTATTTCTACAGCTTCTTGATTATTCATAGAGTTACGCAGATTATGCATATTAAACAAAGTTACTTTAATGATAATATGTTACTTCAATATGCAGCGAATTATCAACATTCCGTGACGTAGAATTGAATATTACCCACATGAAATTGTAATCACAAAAGATTTCAATACACAATTATCTAGGAAACCTACCTAAGCAGGAAATGTGAAGGAAGTGACTAAGATGCGTAGGTACTTGGGTAACGGCCAAACGAATCGATCGATTTCCTCTCATTGGGAGGCGAAAACATACACATACGAAGAGGGATCGCGTAGGATATAACCATCCTGTGCTAATGCCGAAAATAATGATAAAATCTATTGACTTCATGTACGTTCGCATTATTATCTCTATTTCATGCTAAATATTATTTTGCTCCGGTTTCATTAAAGTACAGCTTGTAGTAACTGAAACCGACGACTCAGGTAAGGAAAAATATTCCGTACCAAGTCCGAACTCGTAACCCTAAGCATTTTAGCGGTACCTGAGCCGCACAGTCATTATATTGTGTAAACGTAGTGCAAATAAAATAAAAAAAAATGTTTTTTTTTTTCTTAAATATCGTCTTAACTAGAAACCGGTAAACTTATGGTACATGATATGGTAGAATTTTGTAAGCGAAAAGTAAACGTATCGTTGTAAATCTCACCTGCGTCTGCCACCACAGGACCTAACGGATCAAAACGCACTCGATGTTCAACAGCAGCGCGAGCGGCGCAAACGAGGTCCGAAAAGAACCTATGCCTTCTTAGCGCTAGCTCATCTCGACCCACCGGTGTGGCTGGTGGTTCACGTGGCCCTTCATTTTCACCAGACTTGCCAGCATTCTCCTCAAACACTTCGTCATCTTCTGTATCAGACTCCTGTTTGATACTAGATCGGTGCTCAGAAACTCCGTTACTACTAAAAGTCGTAGATTTCAAAATTCCCGAAGATTTACGCCTGCCCCCAGGACGAACGTCCACATTAGTTCGCGCAAGTTCTTGTTCCAGCCGCGCTAATTCTTCTAGAGTAGCAGAATCACGACGGCAATCTACAGAAAACCTTTTAAAATCTAGTCGAGTTCTCTTGTAATCAACGGAGTACCTTTTCTTTGAAAGATTGTTTGGGAGCACTACATCAAAAGTCTCCATATCTCCAGTGTCATCAAGGGCTTCTTCATTATTTTCATTTTTTATCGGTTCGTCAACACTAGCTGGTGGGGAAGTTTCTTTATTCTCTTGGCCTTCACTCATTTCTTGATGAAAGGGCTCTTCCACTATTTGTTTTTGTGAGTCTTTTTCCTGTGGACTGTTATGTTCGCTATTCGATAACTTTTCTTTTACCTCAGTGTCCAATTCAGACTTTGAATTCATTTTTTCAGGTTCTGATTTGCTCTTACTAATTTTTTTACTCGGTCGCGCGCAGCAACTTTTAAACATTATAGTTAAATTTTATAATATAGAAATTTCATTTGCAAACATACAACGATAAACTTTGAAGGCAATTCAACTAACTTTAAAACGTGTATTATAACATTTTACAAATAAACAATCAAAGACCACAGGTCGTAGTAATATTATTAAGTCAAGATTTCCAGTTAGAAGAAATCGCAGGCCATAACAGTGTTGTGGCACGGGAGGAGTACGGAGGGTCGGCGGCCGGCCGAGCGCGCGGCGGCGGACGACTGGCGGCACTGACGCAGGGCGGATGCGCCGCCCGCCCGGCGCATCCTGCCACCCGCGCCCACTCGCCTCGCAGCCAAGGGATTTAGGAGCTCCAAACAAATGCCTACTCTACTCTCGCGGCTTTGGCAAATGGGTTCGAATACACGACCACAAAATACTCAATAATGCAGTTAACAAAATACAATCGATTTAAGTTTAATTTTGTAGATTTTTTAAGTTTTTAAAAGTATTTACAAGAAAATCAGGAAATTCAAAATTGAGTTTTACCTTGTACTTTAAATGATATCTTGTTTACAAAATCAATTTCTTCAAAAATCTTTAAAACGAGCAATATTGTTGCGAGATTTAATCAGATTACACTCGTAAAGTATGTTTTAGTGGAATTAATTTACAACGTTAATAACGCTTTTAATTTTAATGTCAGCATTCTTTTTTAATAGAACTACATTTTTTTTTTTAGAGAAACAACATTAAATTCTGTGTTCTATATGTAAAATAAAGGCAGAAAATGTACGTGAAAATTCCAAGATTTTTATACATATGTAGCGGTAATAGGCTTGGGCAGAATACTGTACTTTTGTAAGACAATACCGTCACCCGCTGCTGTTAACGACTCTCGGCCGGGTGCCGGTGGCTGAGCACCGGCGGAACGCGCCTGCGTCACACAACACCTCCGAATTTCTAAAGTGCCGTAAGTAAGGCACTTTGCACATAAATTATACCATTTTTCTTGGCGAGTTATTTACCCCTACATATAAACGAGATGCTGTTTTAAAAGGGTATGCCTCTACATCTTAAAATGACCGAAAAAACACGAGACTAAACAAAGATTGATAGTCATTCACCTTCTTACAACGAAATTAGAAGAAAGTTTCAGAAAAGCATATTTATATCAAATATGTGGGTGTCATGTTTTACTCGCCTTCAAAAAAGAACGAAGTTCTCACATCGACTCTCTTTACCCCAACTTCAAAAAAGGAGGTTTGTCAATGCGACCGTATATATGCTCTTTTATGTTTGTTCGCGTTTAACTTCATCGTTCATGAACCGATTTTGATATTCTTTATTTGTTGGAAAGTAGATATTTCCAAGGTGGTCCCATAAGAAATTAAGGGTCTGATGATGGAAAACCAGGGAAATCAAGAGGTATTAAAAAAAAATATGGCGACTAGCGTGTTCGTAAAGATTTTCATTTAAAAATTTAAAACACTACTATTCGACCAGTCTGGAGAAGGTCTGATGTTCACGGCAACTACCTTGTGTCTGACCATTACTGTAACTCATAAAGATACAAGATAATAAGAATAATGGTAATGGTAAAACGAGAATTATTGTTATCAAAATATTTTATTTCTCAATCAAAAAAGCTGTTTTTTTTATAAATCTAATCATTAAACCAGCTTGCCTAAATAAATGATAATCTGTATTTTTTCTTATTCATATATTTATGTCCTCCGTTACAGTACCGGAATTTACTATAATACTCAACATCATTCATAATCACAAATACTAATTACTGTAACAAAATGTTATCCAACGTTGCCAGTAGCTTTTAATAAAGCTGGAATTCAAAATTAGTAACAGTGTAGGTAGTAATTATAATCATACTAGTGTTGCTTGTTTAATTTGAGATGACCTTGCCAACAGAAATACCTTGTGATGAGTTGTTTCTATATTAGTATGTTACATGATGCAGCAGCTATGATTTCCTTACTGTGTATACAATACTCTATACAGAAATGTGTTGGCTTGCTCTGAAATTATATCATAACTAACTCACACATCACACTTGGTATATTAATATAAACTATAGACGGGCCTGTTGGTCTTGCAGTTAGTGGCTCTGACTGCTATACTGGAGGCCATGGGTTTGATTCCCACCCAGGACAAATGTTTGTGTGATGAGCAAGATCATTTGTTCTGTGTCTGGGTGTTATTTATTTATAATATGTATGTACTTAGATATGTAAGAATATTTCTCAGTTACCTAGTACTCATAACACAAGTTACTCTTGTATACTTAATTCGAGACTAGATGGCATTGTGAGAATGTTGAGGAATATTAATATAGGCTATAAGACTCACTAACAATGTAACCCTATTGGTAACAGAATTCACAAAATTGGTTCTGAACATCCTCAGGTTAGCCCTACACTAATATACCTTCTTTAGAGATTATTATGGACTCTTAAATTTGTGTCCCAGTATTGAACTAACTAGTATTGTTTACTAAAACTCAATTTAGCTGTAAAACCTCCTTATACTGTTACTTTTCAATACAGAACACCTTAAAAACCCTGACAGTATAAGAACCAATAGCAACTTAAAACAGACTGGACTTCTAGTATTTGATAATATTTAAACTAGTTAATCTTTAAGGTGTTTACGACTATGGCAAATGTACTGTAAAAAGATACCAGCCGATAGCCATAAAGAATGAGTAAAGTTAATTCCCATTTGAAATGTATTCCGAACTGTAGATAAAACCACTTTTATTCCTATGGGAGTCATAAACAACATCTACGGGATAGCTCCCTGTGGCCTAACAGCTATAAATGGGTACTTTATAAAGCCAAGAATAATGTATAAGCTGGTTTGTGGATGAGTTTTGTTTATTATGTATTATATTTTCCTAGACCTTTACTCAGACATGCAGACAGAAATGTTTGACTGGTACCGGTCAAATATTTGAGGAATTAATTCACATGCTTATGACTAAATCTGCATCTGGATGGGTGGTAGGTAAAGTTATTTCAATATCTAATAGCTTTAACATAAATGATCAGAATTTTTGTTTTAAACAAATCGTGTAATTAAATTACAACAAATAGAGTTTTCTTTCCGGTTAATGTAATTTATAATAATCCATGAACATATAGAATTACTTATTGTGTATTATTCACTTGATAAGCTTGTTTAAAAATAATAGATACTTATTACAGTAACATGGCACCATATTGTTGCTCACTGTTGAGCTAACAAAAACCAAGAGCCTGTCAAGATCAGTTAATTTGACAAAAGATTGAATTGATCAGTTTCCTAAAAACCAGATTGTGGGCATAGAAAATACAAATAAACTATAATATATTACTTTCAGTATTTACATTTAAGTAAATATGTCAAAAGAAAGGTTTAATATACGACCAGCTACCTATCTACAAATAGCATTATGTAAATGACATTTAGATATCCACATAATAAAAATGTTGTTTACATTAATGGATAAAAGAAATGTCTCATACAATGTTCTGGTCTCTACTCTCTACAGAATCTGCTGAATTCTCAGCTACTGTATGAATATTGTTTTTCTAGAAAAACTATAATATAGGTATGAAATTGCAAAACTGCGAAAAATAAATTCATCTAGGGCCCATTTTCAGGTAGATTCTGATCACTTGCCTTTTTTGTTATTTGTTCAGTGATATTTGATAACCCAAAAATTATTTTTTATACTTCTACACCGCCAGGTTCGTACTTTCAAAGATAGATAAAGCTTGTCAAGCTTGAACACTACCTACCTATCGTAATAGCAAAATCCGAAAATGCTCAGTTTTACGAGAGAACATTGGTGAATGTTTATAGATTTTCAATATAAATGTGTTTACACCATTTAGACATCTTGTTTGATGAAGGTAAATAAAAAAAATGGTTCTATATTTTGTAATTTAAGCGTCTAATTATAATAATGACCTGGCGTACCGTAATCTACAGTAGGCGTGTATCAAAATACATAAATAAATATACAAACACACTTAAAGATAAACATGTTTATCAACTTACCACTCTTATCTCGTTGTATTGAGTCACTGCTGATATGATTATCCAAGTAAGAATTCACTAATAATTTACGTATAAAATAATATAAAATTCAGTCTTTTTAGGTTATTTGTCAGATAATGGCTACAACAAAATCGGCATAAAGTCCGTGTTACACGAATGAACTTAGTCACTTTGCTGAATTCGATTTGTATATTATTTTCTGAATGTTAGCAGAGGGTAATTAAATATTTTTTTTATTTTGAATTATAATAAATAACATTCGAATAAAAATTATTCTAGGAAAAATGTTTGATTTAAAATAGCGAATGTGTTACGTGGAACAGAGTAAAAATAAAGGTCGGAACATACTGTACAAGCTCGTATTTTTTACCGTCTTTTTAGATTTTATCGTAAAAAATTCAAATAATTTATAAAAATGTATTACTAAATGAAAACTATTTGAAGCTTAGTAAGTATACAAACAGCTCATGGACTTTTGCTGCTTAACCCAGGTGGGTTGTAGGGTAAAAAACTAGTATTCTTTTTGTCTCCGTTTCAACCCAGCGCGACTAAAGAATAAAATCTAGATTTGTCACCTTAGTTCCATCTATTTATAAATGTAATGATAATGATATTTATCATACTGACCAACTATTTGTAAAATTTTATCATTGATAAATTAAAAAAATATAAATGGTAAAATTTTACAAATAGGTGGTTAGTATGATAAATTAATCTCCTTGTAACTTTGCTAAGTAGCTAAATAGTAATTAATGACCCATGCAAAAACTGCTTTCAAGAAGTCACAAGGGGTGACTTTCGGGAACAGAGAGAACGCGGATAAAACTGCGAATCTGTTAGCACAGGGATAAGTCCTGAGATTTATTTCTCGAGTGGGGGTTAAAAGAATTCACGAACACTGGTGCCTTAAATTCATTACTTACCTATTTCGAAGAAAATTTATTAAAATCTTTTTATTTTTTTGGGATGGGCAACTCTTCATTTATCGAGTAAGACTACTTATTGTTACTGAATATTATGTACATTTTACACCTATGGGGTAAATAGTGAACACTTTATAAAATTTTGCTCATACGCTAGATTTGAGTAAGGGATTTAAAATAAAAACAAGTATAAAAAAACTTATGTGGTTTATTGACATTCAAAATCATCCAATATGTAATTAAAATAAGCGAATTTCTAAAATATGATACAATAACGATAAAAAAAAAACAATAAAAAAAGATTTTATTCCGTACACTTTATTTAAAAGGCACATGAAACACCACGAATAGACCAGTGCTTGTGCTAACCTACATAGAACACAATAAAAAAATCGTTTTTGCCTACAAAGGCGAACATACAAACGTGTACTTGAATTTCCTTACAATAAATCTGAATTGCTTTGAATGTACACTAACAGATCAACAGATCCTTATTTTGTTAAAGTGTATGTTGGAAACAAAAAATTGAGAATGTATAGGAAAAAGAAAAACAACTTTCTTCTTGAAACACTATTACCTGAGAAAAGAAAATTCGATGAGAGCCTAACGAAGAGTCTTTCAATTATTAGTGCATTGTACATTTACACTGGGACACCACCACATGGATATGGTACGCAAGCATCGAAATTAGTAGTGACTGTCAATAGAGCAGAAGAGTACAATAGAAAGAAAGAAGAGAGGGCAATAAAAATAGGACGGTGCTTTCCCACATGACCAAGTACATGGCACATATGTCACTTCATTTGTAGGAGTGTGTTGAAAGTTTGTTATTAAGACACCACACATTGATTGACAGTGCAGTAGACCAGACCATGCAAGAAGTAACTCAAATGAGCTCTGATATATTGACTAAAGGACGCCAAACCTTTTTTCCTTTTTTGGAACTAAGTGTAACCACTGCACAAGCACTGAACACTTACAACTTCTTTAAGGACAATGGGATAGTGGATTGTCAAAGCTTGATTGGTTGGTTAAAAGGAACTATGGAGTGTTTTGGAAAACACTACATAGTTCAATACAATATCAATAGGAGGCGAAGAGAAGAAGGCAAAGATTACAAACAAATGGAGTGCATGCTGCCCATATATGTCAAGGTACAGAAGATGCTAATAAATGGAATGAATGTTTGTCACCTGGAATATTCGCGTTACTACACTATTATCTTTATGATCGAGACATAAGAGTACAATTGGGATTACCAAAGCCAACCGAGTATGGTAAGCTGTTTAGTAAATTGTGCCTAATGGGACATCTACTGCAATCTTGGAAGGAGATAACATTGGGGCCAGGTGTCTTGGAGGAGAACTCAGATAACTAACTACTCAAGACTAGAATGGAGAAGAGTACTACAAAGCAATGCAGTCAGAGATGAAAGAATGGTTTAAAAAATTACAAGCTAGATTGCCACCATGAGGCAGATTTGTAAGGGCAAGCCCTGGGATGCTTAGCCCATGTCCAGGAAATATGAATTGTGAAACAAGCAAAATGAAAGTGATATGCATGCGCTCAAGTGATGAGTCAACCACTAAATATCTTGCAGATAACCCTGAGGATAACAAGAGATGAACAAACAGAACTTTTTTTGGCAAGGAAAAAATCGGAGTCCTGACAAAACATTATTTTTCGATCTCTCTGTACTCTCCAATGTTCTCACATTGAAGAGTACACCTCTTGGTATTTTATTCTAAATTTGTGTCTCAGTGTGGAACAGAAGTTCCTAGTATACGACCACAAGGAAAAAACCCATCAGATGATCTATATTTCGTAGCAAAAAGCACATCACCTGCCATCCACTGACAATAAATCACATGGGGGCATCAATCAGATTGAGGATGGGTATATCAGCTAGCAAAAGGCTGTGCAGAATGAGAGAAACAGGGGCAAAACAGAGACATGCGATATCCTTGGATGTCCAACTGATAGAAGATGGTGGCAAGAACTTGTGGAATTGTTTCAACTGTCATTTAAGTCAAATAGCCTTAAAGAGAAGGATGGCGATAACTGAAGAGGAGAAAAAATATTTTTACAGGATAATGAACCCTGATTCACCGTTTATAGATGAGCCAGATGAGGAAATGACCTTTTCTAAAGAGCATGGCAAGCTCATCCTAGATGTAGTTGAGGCACCAAGAAATATTTATACCTACACTAAGAGATCGAACTGGACATTTAAAGAGGGAAAGAAAAGACCCAAGCAGATGAAGAGAAGAGCAACTCGGCCGCGTTGAAAATCATACAATTGCTAGATTCTACTGTCTACATAGAGTACCCAAAATCATCGTGCAGCATCAAAGATCATCTCAAGCCCTACTATATACTACTAGAAATAAGAAAGCAGGGGTGGTTCTTTCCGAGAGTGAGGAGAGATATGTAGCTGCATTGCGTGTTATAGGCACCGGAATTCCTGCACACAGAGATGATAGTAGTAAGTTCGAAGAATTTGATGAAAAGTGCCTGAACCATTGTTCAAATATACGACACAAAAGAAACGACTATAAAAATAATGTATTTAAATAAATTTTGCATTACATACGAGCGCACTTACATTTATATAAAAAAATACGGAATTATGCGTTGCTACATATCTACTTTATAAGTTTTGTTTGCTATGCCAAATGTCCTTTATGCAGCGGACGGAGTGCAGAAATACTACAATATTTAGCGCCAACGGTCGTAGCTTTTTAATCGTGTACTTCATAATAAAACGTTTAAAGCGCTATTTTGCACCTAACAATATTCACTTTAAGTGCTAAGTAAATATTAAGTATTTACTCCACAAACACTCTACTCTACTCACTAAATATATATTATCGAAGTGTCAAATACACTTATGCATAATTTTAATAATTTAATGTAGTTTCTTATGCCTGCGCAATTTGTAAAACATAACACTCGACACAAAAGCACTCTACAACGATTTTTTAAACAACTTTAATGAAATATAACATTAAGGGCAACATTCAACATAACTATTATAAACGGTAAATATACATTTATATTAAAACTTCATAGTACACATATGTGTTAAAATGTTATATTAAGGACCATGATATCTGTTTAACTCTACACTATTATTTTTCATGAAATCAATATATATCCATAATATACTATCACATTATTTTCTCTTCGCCAATAACAACCAAACCAATAACCTAATATCACGACCCTTCAACATATTCTACCTAAAAGGTGAACTAAATGCACTATTTGTTATAAATACGCAATTTGTACAATGTTACGATATCTCTCTCTAAACTTAACTAAACCTTCAAACAGCTTTATTGCGTACAGCCTAAATATTATATTTGATATAATATTTGCCCTGTGAATGTTATGAAGATTACTACTAAATTTATATTCTTATCACTGTTACATTTTTATTGATGGCTAGGGGTTTCACTAAGTGTATTAATATTTTTGGTCGAACCTGCCATAGCCAAATATAAGGAATGCAAAATGATTTGAAATACTTTAAAAAACAAATAAATTATACAGCGCTTTAACATCGAAATGAGTAATAACATTGTTCTATTTGACTAGTATATGAACAGACCTGAAATAAGAAAAAAGATACAAAAGCGACAATATAATTTGTACATTGGTAAATTACCACTTCAGCAGTATAGGCATATTATAAAATGCCTCAAAAGTTTATTACTTGTTCTTATAATATGTGCATAAGTTTGGCTTAAGCTCTCGTGACTAAACCTTATTTACACCGATTTTTTTTCTTATTTCCTGAAAAAGCCTTAGGATATACAATAGATAAAACTGTATCAGAAAAAAAAAACAATTGTAAAATGTTACAAAATATCTAGATTGGATAGGTATTGTGATTGCTCCCTTATCATTCCCATCTGAACATTTCCTGATTTATATTGTCTACCGCTTAGAATAAAACCTACGACATTAAACGTTTTTATTGTTGAAAAAGGAGCTTATACATAATGTAATAAGATCATTTGAGGATCTCAGTTGTGACAATACTCATAGTTCGTATGTACTACAGAACATCAACAGGCAAGATTAACTTAACATAAAGTGTGTACCATACCTGATAATAGTATGATTAAATAAATTATAAATACAATGTTACAAGTTGTTGCGGTTTGCATGAATAATGCTACAATTGTAAGATGTTATTTCTCCTCAGACAAAGATTTCAAGCTCGTTGTAATATTCGTGTGTACTGAGGGATAATTTCATTGCTTTCATGACAGCTCTCCAATAGGCGCGTTCTGAAGCCACAAATCGTGTATGAAATTGTATAAGTCATCACTTACTGCCACCTGGAAGTAAGAAAACTGATATTAATATTAGGAATTGGCTAACTATTAAAGTATTTCCTTAAGAGTTAGCCAATTCCTACATCCATGGGACATTTACAAAATTTACTTTTGTGCAGTAAGTGAATTGTCTGGTGAACAACTTACTAAGCAGAGTATACTTGAGAATAGTTAACATTGGGAATATACAATATGTATAATTTTAAGCCGATTAAAAAAACCGCTTTATGTTAAGTAAGAAAAAATATGCAAAAAACATGTAAATAAACACAATGCTATAAATATCATACAAGATGTGTGTTATTACTGTTTTTATTTATTATACAACTTATAAACGTCAACGTCGTCGTAATATGTAATCTTAAATAATTAAATGTCACAAACACGATGTTGAGTGTCTACTGCCTTATACTAATACATACCATATCATACCAAGGTCTTACACTTAAGGTTATTTCTAATCATGATATTAAACAATGAACTTCAACATTTATTTATGTCTACACTACGTTACAAAGTTCAGAACATTTTAAAACATGTTTCATTAATCATTTGAACCTTGAAATACCTTTGATAGACTATGAACCTTTAGTCTATCTTACCTACTTTTTGTGTCATATTAAAATGCGATACGCGACTACTGCCACAATTCATACCTACATTATAAAAATAATAACGTAATGTTGTATGAGTAATTTAAGTTATTCCTGATAAATAGTTTTATTTATCCTTAGAAGGTCATTTAAGTTAATTAAGGTTTACAAATAATTATTTTTATTATCCTTCCTTGTTACGTCTGTCTTGATATAAATATTTTCATAGAACACCGCTAATTACGAAAATGTGCAACGTTTTCAAAATAACATCCTTATTTATTGCATTTTGCGTATAGTTAATGTTACCTTATAAGGAGTGGGGTTTAAGTTCCTCTTGATGTCCTGTCGCAGAGTTCTGAGTGAGGACTGTACCCTCTCCCTGACCTCGTGCAGTGGTTTCGGCATCGTGTGGATACGTCCATCTTTCCAATACACCTGCAACCATATTTAATTCCATTATTATTGTTTCTATAATGGAACTCGTATAGTGGACTGGACGATGGAAAAATACAATTATTCACATGTTTTTACAAGGTTGCTTCAATGAGACAGACAGAAATATGTTTAGTCTAACAGGGCTTCGAGTATAAAAAAATGTATATACAAAAGCATACCAATTAAATAATTTAGTACTAATTTAATTTTGATAGCCTAACAAGCTGTAGTAAACATTGCGATTATAAGGACGCGACCGGAGCGAGTAAATAAAAACAAGTAATAGGTACGGCGCCGTCAGAAATATAAGAACAAGGTTGACTTGTTATTTAGTGTATCTTAAACGTGACTTTTTATTTGTAGTTTCACATTGCATATGACGAACGTACCACTATTATCTAATAATAATCGTACAGAGTTATAATAACAACGGCTACGTTAGCTGTTTATATATTAATGCTAACTCTTGCTATTCATTTAGAGGAACGTACACTGGATACTGTTACAGTCAATTATACTTTTTAACGTTTCAGTTAATTACTATTTCTACTCAATGATAAGTGTTTGTCTACCTTATATAGATGTTCGACTTTGCTGGGGATGACGTAAGCTCTCTTAGACTCTTGGAAGGGATGCCTGCAGAGGACCTTCTGGCCGACTTCTGGCGCGGGCTCGGACGAGCGTTGCAACAGATCGATAAGCGCATGCCCGTCAGCACCGAATAGTCTGTATGCCTGGAATAGTGGCATAGTAATGAATACAATTTCGAGTGTAAACACATAATAAACAGAGATAGGTAGGTATGTGTGTTGTTCTTAGATACTGCTTATGACGGATCGCATCAATTAAAAGTACAGTGCCAAAATGCTAATTTTAGCAACTACTGCAATTATTCGATCTATCGCAAGTAATATACATCAATCATAAACTGATGTAAACATAGAATTTTATGTAACCAAAATGTAAACTAATATCATCGCGTCTCGCGAAGATTCTTGTCCCACGCGAACTCTGACCCGTGACCCTTAAAACAAGTAAGGACTCATTTAATTCGCCAGTCGTCGCTCGCGGCCGTTCAATTGATGCGTACAATTACACAACTGCGACTCTGGCATACTTTGCATAACATATCGTAATTACGTTCTAAGACATGTGATAAAACAATACTATCTATATCTCAGACTTAATACCCACAAATATATGCATATAGTGAATAGTTCAGTGAACAATCAATAAAACAAAGCGACAGAGTATTCGTAATTCCCAAGACCTTGCGTTCGATGATACTAAACAAGTTTATACCTATCTATTCATATTCATGACGTTCGTATATTTTCTTCGATAACACGCATCGGTTCAGGGCCGTACGTTATTCGATATTCAACTGTCATTTCTTATGTTTTACCTAATATCACCACAATATAAAACATAGATTTATCGAGGTATTACAGCAACGTTTGCATATGTTGCGGACTGTTGCGAAGACATTCTAGTTCAGAAACAACTGTGAGTTAGTGATTGTTCGCTATAATCGATCCGAGTCAAAGTTCAACGCGATGTGATTAGTAGTTTGCAGCTAACTTCAGCAAATTCCGTTTATCAAGATACGACTCGTTTTCATATTTTGTTTGCTTGTTTCATGTCAAGCTTGTATTCATTATCGGGGCAATAAAGGTAAAGTGAAAGTTTTTAATTTTTCTTACGGATGGCGTAATGAAGTCATTAACTGAAAACGGTTTGTATCGATGAGTGTGTTACCTCTAGTACTACTACCTACTGCAGTAAGGTATGTGTGTACGTACCTCTTTGTGGCCAGGTATAGTCACTTTGCCGACATCTTGACTCAGTTTGATGCGGGGTTGCCCATTTATTTCTGTTAACTTGTAAACACACCCTAAAGCGGGTTGGCGCTGACAAGTTACTGAAAAGGAAACTTTTTGTAAAGTAGGGTGTGGCACATCTACATTTTGTTGTTATATACACAATGTTTTGAATTTTCCTTTAACTGCAGTATTCTTGAGTCACAGTGCAAAATGTAACACCGTAACATTGATACTATTAAATGTAATGTAGGTATAAATTGTACACATCCGGAAATTATATTCGCATTAAAGATTGCATGACATAATGCACTGTTACAAAAGTAATTTATGTCATGTATCTTTTATTGAAAGAGCCATTTGAAATAAAAAAAAAAGATTAAATAAGGTAGAAAAAGGGATGAATACATAGTAATTAGGTACCTAAATGAGTTCCAATCCCGAAGCAGTCGATTTTATGTCCTTGTTCATTCAAACTTAAAATAGTTTCCTCATTGATGTCGTTAGAGGCTACGATGGTTAGCTTAGAGAACCAAGGCAGTTTGAAAGCTTCAGCAATGCTCTCGAAGGTCTCCCGCGCTAGCACAGACAAATAAGCCAGATCACCGCTGTCGATACGAATACCGACGGCTCTGTATCCACAATCGTGTAGCGCTAGGGCCACGGCACAGAAGTTTAGTAGGCCACTCCTGTTAAGAAACATTACTTCAATACTACTATTAATAGAAAAAAATAAGCGGACAAAACAAAGTACCTACTCAAGACAGTCACATTACTATCCGTTACAGGGCGTGCTCAATTCAAAACATCTTAGCAGCTACTTAAAGACCAGGTTAATACTTATAGATACCTAGTTATTAATATACTCAAGTCTTGTGGATGTGTTAAAGGTAATGCATGAGGTCATTCACAATTACGTAGGCATACAACTAACTCGGTGACTACTTGTTTACTTGTTCCTTGAATGTCAGACAGTTTCCAGTCGAGATTGTTTTGTACTATATAACAAGGTGCATGATGGTTGCTGTACGTGCAATACACTGGCTTGGTTACTGTGAATGTGTGCATATCCCTATACAATGCAACTGTGCCCAATGACTATTTGCCTTAAACTTGCATATAGGGCACGACAATACGTCACACTGAAGCAAATATAAAGTTCCCGTCGGACGTGTTCTCATTTATTTACATTCGGTTGTACATGAAGCATGTCCACATACGCTTCACTGAAAAAGCGAAATAAAAATAATGTTGTAACTACGGCCATGATCGTTAAGTATTCCCAACGGAGAGTCCCGGAGGATAAAGTGTTACTGAAAGTGTGCTTGCATCATGTCATCCCTCCCGATGTTATGAGTACTCATGCCCTAACGATGGGTTGTTAAATGAATTTGCAATGCCTGGGCTCAGCCAGAACACAAATATAATCTAAGTAACAAACAAATCACTTAAAATATAAATGAAAATGCAAAACAATAATACAAGTTTATCAGACACCAAATGTCAATGAGTTGTCTATTTGCATCTTTACCTCAGTGTGCGTTCGACCGTGCTAAATCCATATGTATTATGTATAGTCGGTGATTTTAGTACTCTAGTACCATTGGTTCCACAGTTGCTATTGTAGCCAGAATGCCCATTCATATTATGCTGCCTGTGTCGTGACGGTAAGCCTTGAAAATTATACCTCTTGACATCGTAGGTATCCACTAGAGCCAAGAAACCCGAGGGGAATGCTAGGGCATAGGATATGAGGGCAGCTAGTTCGCCGTCGCTCGCTTCCTCCGGAGATATATCTATGATGGCGGACACTCGTTTGCGCCACTCTATCGCCAGTTCCAGGAGGTTGCACGGCTCTTGTGTCTCTGCGTGCCTTATTATCACAGAATTTATGTCCTCCAATGTGCTAAAAGATGTGACGAACGAATGTGCGTGAGTCCCTCTGACAGGTATGTTAAACATTTTCCCAGCCAACACATTACTTGTGCCATCAAATCCACCTAAAACAAAATGTAAAAGAATAAGTACCCAAGCATGTCTTCATGGAGGTAATACGTAATGCTTGCCATCAAATTTGTTTACAGTATGCGAGCACGACATACAGGGTCCTAAATACTTTCACAGCAAGATATAGACCAACTAAAGGTAATTTAAAACTTTGGTAGAAGTCGGTACGTGAGCACCGAAGTGGTGAGACATTCAAGGGCAAGGTTCGCGAAACTTGCCTGATTAAACCTATTAACGAAAAGTATATTCGCTATTGGGGGATCTTATGAGTCAATGGCGCGGCAGGGTGTTTTATATTGCACAAGTTTGAATAGTGGCCGCGAGCTTCGTACCAGGCACCGGGTGCCAGCCGCCCCACCGACGGAAACACGCTAATACAATCAATACAAAGACAAGTTAATTTTCACCACAATACGTTTAGAAAAAATATAATATGGCCTACATAAAGCCGCAGAGTAGGTACCAGGGAAAACCACTGCGGAAAAAAGTTCTGAAACCGATATAATTAATGTATGCCTAGCTCTCGAAGAATCTCGATGTGTATCGATTTAGTGTTTTTGTACTGTTTAGTCTTGATGTTGCTGTCTTACCTATGTAAGCATATTTGGAAGCCGACAACCCGCCGTCAGGTCCCTGGGCGCGTCGCAGCCCAAATTCCAGCAAGGATACGTTCTTCCCTGCAACCATTCTATATCGGGCCGCATTCGTTGCCATCAAGCTAAAACGCAGACGTAGGTAATTGATAAATATTAGGTTCTATTTTTAGACCATATGGCGACTAATTTAGGTATTAAACAATAAGCTGTTATTCACAGACAAGAAATAAGTCATGTAATCGTGACAATGAAATTGTTTGTAGGTACCTGCGTCATATTCTATCACACACTTTTTGTTCTGTCAGTTAATTAGATTCTATCAAAAGGTTTGTCTAGAAAACAATGGCGAAAAAATCTGTCGATAACACAACACAAGCGTGTGTGCTTGTGTCGTTTGGTTTATGTGCATAATCAATTACTACAGGATACAGTTACTTCTGTACTCAATTACATATTACACCCATGCTCTATACTATATGCTACCGTGCTTTATTGCTTTCTATTTGTTGTCGTTTATTATTCAAA
Source organism: Chrysodeixis includens (assembly GCA_941860345.1). Lineage (NCBI taxonomy): Eukaryota > Metazoa > Arthropoda > Insecta > Lepidoptera > Noctuidae > Chrysodeixis > Chrysodeixis includens. Next base: position 5,208,450 of record OW796091.1, on the reverse strand, counting down.
ACGTTCTCGATGAGAAATAGCGCTATTACTTAGGTTAGGACTACATAAATTAGGGATAAGATCTTTGTTTTTACATAAGGTTTTGTATGTACCCAAGTTCATTATGAGTTTATACAAGTAGTTAGCTCGACGTCTAGCTTTTACAATACATTCTTTTCTTATTTCGTAACATTGAAATACCCTACATGCGAAATATAAGAAAGTCTTTGTTCCAAAAACGCAAAACTAAAAACAACGACATTTGCCTAGCTTATCTATGTAATAGGCACTTCAAGATGTAACTAAGGGTGACTTTCACCGATATTAAACCACTGATACAAGGCTGGCAATTATCTGATCCACCCATGCCTAACCACTATCAGATAACAGGACATATAGTAGGTATCATTAAAGACAACGCTCGTATCTATATATAGCGTTAGTTACGTACCAAAAATCTTTGATAAGAATAATGTACCTACCCGGTAAAATTACAACACTCAAATTAGGGTAGAACAAAACTTTGTGGAACTTATTATTAAATCGATTTCTTTTTCTTTATTTCAGTTTAAGTATGTAGGAATATTATAGAAAAGCATGTGTGTGACGTGACCGCAATTGAGGTATTTAATTTCGTTTGATAAGCTATAATTTATGTTCAAAGATAGGTATTATTATAGTATTATTCTTTTTGTCTTTGATACAGAAAAAATGCTTAGTTGGTGGTCGTAAATAAGTAAGTAGGTAATATTAATACATTTTTTATACAAAACCCTTTTGCATGCTTAGTAGGTATTTAATTTAGAAGCGAGTACTAGATTATATCACAATGATTTGTATGTACAGACGACATGCGCAAATCGTCCTACAAACAGAACGATTAAACAACGCTAAATTATTACAGAAATGATAAGGACTCGCTGTTGTTATTATTATGTTACTAAATGCATAAACAAATTTTGCATTAAAGTAATCTAGAGCAAAATGTAGTTGAATATGCATTCCAATGCTTAATTATTGCATAAATTATGAATTTTAATAAAAAGTAACTTACCTTGCAAAATTCACAAGAGTTAGTAGAGTGGTCTCCAACAACTGAGCCACAATTAAAGGTCCTTCAACTCTTAATAAGGGCACTCTGCAACATACAATCACATAAGTATTTTAAATAGAACAAAAAATATTATTTAATTATTTATGTTCTACACATGTGAAGCGGTTACTCGTAAATTAAACTTAATCAGGAGTGAAAATAAATTATTGAAAAGAGTCCTTTGAATATAGGGGAAAAAGTAGTACTTTGGGCATTACATGTTTGTATTTAAGTCATGAATACACACATGTCTCAAAAATATAAAAACAGAAAACAGGAATATGTATATCTTTTTAAAGTATGCAATGTTTGAGTCCATTGATATCTTTTATAAATTAAAGAGATATGACTTTCAACTACAAAGTATGCAGTCAATGGAATCTTTAAAACTGTTTTGGGTCATTGTACTTGTGACTTTGTTGCATGCATTTAAATAATCAATTTTACAACAGTCATTTATATGCAGTCTGATAAGTTATAGACATCAATGAATTATTTTTACAGCAGATTTTGAGAATGATGTTGCTATGTGAATCATATTTTCTAGGCTGTGGCATGGTGGTAAAACATTATACACAGTAAATGATGAAAATGTAATTTCTTACACATTTCAACAACTCATGCTATTTTTAAATGAAACTATACACCACATTTTCAAATTCCAAGTCTAATTCTTTAAATGGGCTAAAACTTCATGTAAGTAGTTAAAAAAACAAGTAAAGAATATAGTATAATATAAGGCAAACCTTGGAAATACAACAGAACCTTCTTCAATAGCACTGACTCTGATATCCTTGCAGGTCAAATCCTTCAAATATGCAAAGAATTCAGGCTCAATATTTTCCGGCAGAGTTTGCTGTAAATATTGAATGTCTGCAAGCGGTATAAATGAATTAGTTTAACCAAAACTATTTTTTTTTACTTTTAATGAATTGAAAAAAAGTCTTCATACCACTGTCTGAGTAATGAAAGTTTTCTAAAAACTTCAGACATTCTTCAAGACCAGCAAATATAGTAAATTCTCCTTGGAATGGATTTGTGCGGAAAAATAAGTCAAATACAGCAACATCATTGACTTTCCCAGACTTCCAGTAAGCATAGGCCATAGTTATCTGATAAAGATCTGCAGAACATTGAAAATTCATTAAATAAATACCAGAAATTAATTAGACTTTAATTACACTTAAATCATTCCCCTCATTACATTAATTTAATTGTCATTGCAATTAAACAAAATTCTTTAAATACACATAAAATTTTAAGATTTTTTTTTTAAATAAGAATAAATACAGTTTTTTTATGCATCATGATTTTTAATTATCATTTTAAAACACTTTTCGAACACAAATTAGTCCTGTGTTTACCTACTGATATCATTATTTTAGAAAAAACAAATTATTCTCTGAACAAACAGTAACTTATTGTTTTAAAACATTGATTCTTAAATTCCCAAGTTAGTTGTGAGAATATTTAAACGATCTATTAATGAAATCATTTTGTACAAAGTACGTTTACATTTGACATTTAAAATTCGCTCCAAAATAAATTAACAAAACTCACCAGTGAGCAGAGGTTGCACAATACCATTTTGTCGTGCCATCTTTCTATTGCTATTTGATTCTTCACTCGACATTTCCGACGTAAGTAATTAAGCTACTGCAGAAACGTTTAGGAACGTGAGTTTTATATGGTATCTGGCGAACGACTAAAATAAGTAATTTCATCGTGATCAAGTGGTCGTGGTTATCAGCGCGCCAAACAAAATTTGACGGATAATCTACGCATGCGCACATGATCCTATTGACTGTAAAGTTTAAAGGTCATTTCTGAAGGTCGACTTATGGCAATATCTATCACTACAGGACTTAATTTAACACTTATTTATTAACTTTACAATATTCCGACCACTTAAAAATATACTTGATTGAACTTGAAGTTTATTCACTTCACTCACAAACGATTTATTGTTTTTACTTCTTAACTATAAGGATCCAACTACCAGTCTTTTCAGTCAACAAACCTATAAACTGTTACTTAATCTTTACATAATATATACATAACAAATAATAATTTAATTTACACGCGGAAATCAAGCGATCTTTATACTTAATTTAATGAATGACATAATTTTCCTATTGTCAAAAAAACTTTTACAAACTTCAAGCTTGACGATGTCAATTGTCAAATAGGTAACTGACTTTGACAGATGATAGCGGTTGAACTATCAAACGGAATGTTTATAATTTTATGTACAAAATTATAGTCCAACAAATCTAAGAAGTACCGTTTGACAGTTATGACAAATAGGATAATAGGGTTGGGAGTAAAAAAGTCGATTACTATAATATCCGATTTTTATGAGATCGAATACTATAATTACCGAATTTTAAGAGATCAATTGTCATAATGAATTAAAAGTTATGTTTAGGATATTTTATTTATACACTACTAGTAATAGAATCGTCATCGTCTTCGACATTATCGTCATTTAAATTAATGACTAGTTGATTATCTATAAAATTATCAAAGTGTACGTATCTGTCGAAGTCGTAATTTATTTTAGGGTACCTATGTATTAAGTGCATAATGCGGTCGCGCAGTAACGTGTCGTCAATTGATAATTTGAAAGTAATACATTCGATTTTTCATATATGTAATCGATTTTTTCGCATACAAGTGTATCTGAAGAGTCACAACACTACAAGCAGTGACCTAACTACGTGACTTTGCAATGAGGTCAAAAATAGAACTATTAGAAATTATTTACTATGTAAATATGTGTTATTTTGCTTTGTTTGAAAGTTTTCAATTAAATTAGGATATTAAAAATTGTAAATTTTTAGATACAATAATAAAATCTTTCTAAATTCATGGTTTTATGACAAAGGTTGTCGAAACTGAGTATTGTACGCATGAACAAAGTTGTTTCGGTTTGAAAATGATGAAACGTCAAACGGTACTTCTTAGATTTGTTGGACTATACAAATACATTATAACTTTAATAAAAATTGGAAGTTATGATTCAATTAAATGACTCTAGGAAGAAAATATTAGGTAACATAGTTCTATAAGAACATTTGTAAGCCTAGTACCCAAGTGTATGAGAGTTCTTTTGAGGCAATTTGAGGTCTCATAATTCAAATTTCGATGTTTGTCTAGTTTGGTAGACCTATTTAAGGAATGGGAATTAAGTAAAACACAAAAGTATTAAAATACAGTTTCTTTTACTAAATTTATTGCATTTTCCATGTAAATATGTTATTTGAGCAACAAGTTTTTGGAGATTAATGCTAAAGGACGATCTTTGCCCGGATGTTTGTTGTCATGGTGGATAAGTAATCCTCTTCTAGTCATAAATTTGTCTGGGCAAAATGAGCAATGAAAAGGCTTTTCCCCCGTGTGCTGATACATGTGGCACTGGAAATAAATAAATTAGATATATTGTAATACCTTATTTGAACAGAAACTATTGCTAATAAGGTTAATATAGTATTAAAACTAAACATATGTAGTTAAACATAGTTAGGCAACAAACTTTGTGTCTTTAAATTTCTAATTGAGGTGAGAGTGATTAGTTTATGATTATAATAATGATTGCAGCCAGCAGCACAGCATGGTGAACTTTTCTAACAACTTAAATTCATATACCAAATATTTGCTAAGCATTTGTCATGAGGCTTGATACTTACTGTGTAATTGTCCTTCTTTGCAAAACTATGGTCACATAAACTGCATTTATACTTGACTACACCATTAATGGCAGTTGTATAATTACTAGGCTTTGGCGCAATAGGTCGAAGGGCTAAAGGGTCTCGTGGAGCAATGTTCCACTTCCTAATATGACCTTCTGGTTGTTTACCAGGATGCATGCGACTTCTATGTGAGTAACAGTTGCCAGAACTTGCAAAAGACTTTTCACAAAATGGACATTTGTAAGGTTTTGCCCCTGTATGTTGGTTTATGTGGAACTGAAATATACAATACATAATAATACATATACTAAATTTACTGGCTGATTGATAATATAAAATACACAAGGAATGCAACACATACTTTCAAATCCTGGTTTCTTTTAAATGTCTTCTTACAGAATTGGCACTGGTAAGGGCGTTCAGTGCTATGAGTGACACTGTGTGTTTTCAGTCCGCCCCATGTGTTGTATGATCTTCCACAAATCTTGCAGGTAAACGATGTGGTTGATGGTAGATGCACTGACATGTGAGCAACATAAGTTTTTTCTGATCTGAACCTGTAAAATTAAAACACAGAATTAGAAATCATTATAATTATGTACTCAGAAAATCAAATACATGATACAAAAAAGTAGCATAAAACACTTACATTCTGCCGCAAATTTGGCATAGTCCATTAGCTCTATGTCCTTTCAAATGTGATATAAAATTATATTTATATTCAAAAGTTTCAGAACATGTATTGCACTTATACTGTTTGTCAGTCTTAGTTTCACAAGTGTGGACCCAATTGTGATTTTTTAATGCCAATTCTGTATGGAAGCTCCGAGTGCACAATAAACAAGGAAAAGGCTTAACACCCACACCCTTCTGATCCTCATTATCTCCATCATCAGATTGCCTTTTATCATCATCTGAGATTGAACACTGTGCATCATCCTTTTTTATCAATTTGATTGTCACATTTTCTGTATCTAACCCATGCAAGTATGTGACATCTCCCATGTTACGGGCGTCATTGTCGTAGCAAGAAGGGGAGAAAGAATCTTCACAGTTTTGCAGCACCATCATAGGATCTACATTCACTTCAATTTCCACATATTTGTCTTCTGAATCGGAATTCTCTTCTATATCGGGTTTCACTTCTTCTGTAACCAGAGATATCACACAATCTTTCGGAACGACCTGTCCTAACATAATACTACGCTTCAGAAGCTCCTCTTGAGCCTTTCGTGCCGTATCAATAAAATCACACACTGTCTGTAGTTTCGTACAGCATTGTATACAAATGTGTTTGGGTAACTTGTCATGTTCTTCAACCTGAAATTTCGTAAATAAATACAATTATTATGTTGTTGTCAACAAAACATAAATAACTACGGCTGTAAAGCACATGGTAGCAAAAACATCTTACCTCAATTAATAAATAATTATTAAGCTTGTTTTGAAGAAGCATTGCTTCTGCTTCATCACTGAATATCATTATTGTAACATCTTGTTCTTTGGCGCAAAGGCGACAGCACCTTTCAAAAGTAGCGTCCAACGTCTGACTCATAATTAAATAATTACGAGCATAGTAGTTGTGTTACTGCTTCTATTTTCCACTAAGTATACTGTAATGATTTTCCAGTAACCTATCCAGCGTGTAACGACGCATGCGCGTTGGAAGATAGCGATGGGAAGCTTCGTATACTTCATTGTTGAAAGCATGGTTATTGACATTTCCAAAAGGTATAATGCATGTGCCGCAGCGTAGTGCGCAAACTCGCCCCTGCTTGCTGGCATTGGCTGTTGCAATTGGGGACCTACTATTCGATAGTGATTTGTACGGCAGGGGCTGGCGGCTGCTAACACGATTAAATAGGTACACTTCAGGTGCACACCGCGAATTATAACTGAGACTTGAATTAAAAAATTGAATCACCAAGTAATTTAAGACGCTACCGCGAATATTTTCATTTTAGATAGCTCCGCCCACTACGCCCCGCCCGCCCCGCGCGTCGCGCAAGCTATACTCGTCACTCAATGTGTCAAATTTGAACTTCGCGCGAATCGCACACATCGAGGTCAGCGCGGGGTCAAAAGAACCGAACAGGGAAGATAAGGAGCCGCAACTTACATTTAATTTTTGATCGGATTTTTTTTTTATGTTTACAAAAAATACTTGTAATGAAAACTTAATATGATAAGTTGGACGTGCATGGTTGTATGTATGTATGTGTGTGGTGTGTTGTGTGTGTGTGTTTGTGTATATCCTGAACGGCTGAGTCGATAGTTGTTTAGTTTTTTTTTTTTTGTTTGAAATGGGAATTAATCGGAAGTGTTCCTAGCTTTATTTGGTGAATATCGGCCCAAGAATAGCATATTTTTTTACAAAACCGTCAATATGGGTATCAAATGAAAGGGTTTGACTAGTGTAAAATAATCTATACTAATATTATAAAGAGGAAAGATTTGATAGTTAGTTTGTGTGGATTGTAATGGCTCTGAATCTGCTTGACCAATTTGAAAGATTCTTTCACTAGAGGTGAATACAGGTTATATTTGATACAATGCGGGTACAATCGCGTGATACAGTTAGTAAAAATTCAGCGGTTAAGGAATCGGATCTTATGGTGTTAAAATGTACGTAGTGAGGTGTAAAATATCAAAGAAGTAATGAAGCTAAGTAATTCTATTTTTAAACATATTTATTAAAACTGAAATATAAATAATAATGTAATGTTAAAAATTCGTTGCTGGAACGGCATCTAAAGCACATATTGTTTTTTCTGGCAGAATCCGTTCATTTTGTAAACTTCTCCTAAAAGGCAATACAAGAAAAATAACACACAAGAAAGTCTCCATAGATTTTTTGTTCTTAAAGTGTTTATGTTTACGTAGTAGTAGTAGCTATTTAGTGATTTGTGCTAATATTTACAATAATATCTAATAACACTCATATTACTTACCTAGATAAAATAAAGCCTATGTTACTCGTGGATAGGTAATGTAGTTTTGTAATGGTAAAATATTTTTTAGAATCGGTCCAGTAGTTTTGAGTTTCTCCACTATACAAACAAACAAAAATACAAAGTTTTCCTCTTTATAATATTAGTGTAGATATACCAAAAGTTCTCGCCAAATTTAATAGTGGCTGGTCGCATCGCATCTAACTTCCGAGTACCTATACGCGTACAACCTTGTTGTAGGTACCTATGTGGCCCACCATCACCCGCTGTTACCTCCCTGCCTAAAATGGTGTTTATGCAGCGACTCGAGCAATATCCAAAGCCACCATAAAGTTTGGCGAGATCTACCTATAGTTACAACTCTCCTACGAATGGTTATTGTTTACAACTACAAAAATATGTTATTAGAACAACAATTTCACTAAAATTAACAAATTACATAACTACATACTAGTTGCATAGATAGGTAATGATGATTTTATTTTATTTACCTTGCCTTTTCCACCTCCTGCATTTTCGGCACATTCTTTGAGGTGTTGTTTTCTTTTTTCTTTAAGAAACTATATTTTTTTTAAGTTCTTGCCATTTTATATTATAAAACCTAAACCTAATTTAATAATATAACTATTACCTATAACGTCTAAGCCAACTAATATTTACACTTACAAAATATTTAAAACCTAAGATCATCACGTCACAAATGAATATACCTACGACCGGAGCGACAACATGCATAGGTCCGACCCCGAAGAGCCCAATCGCCCGACTGGCTCGTCTCAGTCGTCGCCGTACATTATTGTGTATCAATCGCTAGCGCACGGGCATAAGGTTCAGAATTGCGTAGCGTCTATCATGATCGCGGCCGCTCAAAAAATCCAAAATTTTAAAACTTTATTTAAAAATGATTGGTAATAGTTATGGAAAAATTGTTCTGACAGAACCTTAATATTGATGTTACGAATGTATTAGAGTAATTTTGAAACATAAAGATCGTGTAACTTGCTTGTAAAATCAAAAATAGTACTTTTTTAGACATGTTTTCGAAATTAATTATGATCGAGTAAAATTATCACTATCGTGTTTTCGTTCTGGCAGAATCTAGATAAAGATATCAATTTACCTATATCAAAATTTCAGATCCATTGGTAAGCTGGTTGTCTTATAATTTGCCATGGCAAATGGCAAATAAATCGAGGTAGCGCCTTAATACATCTTGTTACAAAATGTAACATGCAAACTCTAAAACAGTGTTCTGATTACATATTATTATTAATACTATCAAAACAGTGCTAGACTCTAGTTATAACCAGTTTCGTTCAGTTGCTAGATTGCAACCCATGACCCTTTCACGGACTTCTAACTATTTAGTCACTGAGCCCGGAAGGCTCTTAGAATATAGACATGGCGGAAATATTGTCTATGCCATGTGTATTTTGGGAAAATATTTTATAAGTTATTAGTATGATAATTTTTAACCCAATTTAAAATTTCGTTGACCTGGATTCATTAAATTATAAGGTATAACTATACAATCTCTTATTAAATTGACAACAAAACGCATAAAAAACCATCAGTATAGACAATAGAAACGGAGACAATAAAATTTGTTGTTCATACCAAAAAGAACGCCATACAATTTAAAAATGTTTATTTTTTTCTGTTGCAAGAATATTTATTGTTTTGTGATTACGTACTATAATTCCAAATCTCAAACAATAAACGCTTTAAGCTTTCAATATTATTAATAAATTGATTGTTTTTCCTTACGTCGAATGAAAAATGTGTGGTTTTATTGGTAAAAGCTCATCATTATGTCTGCAATATTATTTTGGGCATAAAATCAACGCAAATGACTATTAAGCAATCAAGTACTTACCTAAGCAAAAATACTTAATGTGACTAATAAGTCATCGAATGTTATAGTGTTATTAAGTCAGCGAGATTTTTCAGGTAAGAAGAGTTACGTATTTTTTAAGTTCCGCGCCATGGTAACCGTATCTTTGTATTATAAAGTAGTGTTTATTTATGTACTGTTTATTTTGAGTGTGTTACTTCGCGTTCCGGCGTTCAAGAAATCAATATAAACTAAAATTAATTTGCTTGTCAAGATTAACTATAATTTTAAATAGCGCCATCTAGATACATCGGTTTTAATTGTATGTTTGAATATTAGTTCACTTTTTTACCGATAGGTGTCGGTGAGAAGGTGCAGACGCTTCGGCGTGTATAAAATATTAATTGGTCTTATTTCGGCGAATAGGGTAAATGATGAATGGTTCTAATATCGTTCAGGTGCATTAACACACAAAAACATTGATGAATTTATTACTGTTGAAATTATGTATAGTTTTTTTTTATGTATAGAGAGATATTTTAATTTTCATTATGTATAGAGGGTTTGGGGGATAGTGAATGTATTATACCCTAATTTTATACGACCTTACGCTTTACTGTGAGACAAAATCCTTCCTGCTGCTTTTACACTCGTTTATCTTAGGCCAGAGTAAGCCTGTGTTAACGTTAATGCCTCCAATTTCTTCGAGGTCTTGCGCATCTTTATTTTAGTTTTATAGAATTTTTCATTCTGCGATTATACTGCCCATAGTAGTTTCTATAAGAAAGGTCGTCGGTACATTTTATTTGAGTTATGCCTGTGTGTGTTAGATATAAGAGCCACTTTTGAGAACTAAAGCCGTTTTAAGGCATTCAATCACAAACACAAATTGAAAAATCCTCGTCTTGCTTATTTACAGATCGTGAATTTATGTTTATACTTTTTTTAGGTCTATTCGTAGGTCCTCTAGCAGCAAAATGTAAGCTTAGGCCCTCTAAATGGATTTTTTATCCTTTATGAATAAACAAATGTCTAGTTACAGTTCAAATATTCTAATAACAACATAACGAGGCAGATATATTGCTAAAATAGTCTAAAAAAGTTAGTCATTTGAGTCAGAACTTGGTCCCGAGACTGTTACCTAACTTGTTTGTTTACGTTTCAAAGTCTGGTTTCAAACAATCTTTTCATCGTTGCTTAGGTTGTCGGCTTACGAAAAGTTTCCTTGAATGAGATTAGTAAGCTAGCGATCCGCCCCAGCTTCGCACGGGTGTAATAGTGATGATACATCAAACCTTTCTTATCAATTATGAAATTAATCCTATCTATAAAAAAAACCGTACCTATCTAAATACGTTTAACCTAACGTACCTAGTTTCGAAGATCTAAGCATACCTACACAGAAGACGTCATAGGGCCACAAACAGACAGCGAGAAGAGAATTTGTGGTGACTACTCTTATTTTTTTTCTTTATGATGCTTACGTTTACAAGGACCCCAAATGATAATTGGGATAAGGGCAGGGGAATGATTACTTACGTTTATAAGGATAAAGATCCAGCAGTTATTGATTTCCTGGTGTAAATAATTAAACTCTTTATGCACACGAGTTTGATTCTGGATACTTATAATTTTTTATATTTCTCTTTTATTTTTTAAGTAGGTAGGTACTTACTATAAATGCAACAATATACTCTAAGACCCTCCATTTACTATTTACCATTACGACATCTAAAAGCTACCCAACCGCCCCTACCTTTCCGCCAAAAAATGTCTTTAAAAGTGCCTTTCGTTCTTAAATAATCCTATATTGTTTTGCCTGTTTTTCGATTTAACTTATTATTGGTATTAAGATCTAGTACCTAGAATATCCCTAAAGCATTGTTATAGGCAGTATAACATTTTATGGTAAGCCAAGGAGATAATGGGTGAGCGGGGTGAGGGGCGTAGTTCTCGAAGCGAAGACCGGTCCGTGCACACCATACATACTGTGCGCAGCGCGGGTGGTGCGGCGGGTGCGCGTGGGCAGGGAAACTTGGCGGTGCGGGCGGGGCGCGCGTCAGTCGCGCAGCGATCGCTATATTGCAAGTACGTCGGGTGGCGCCGCGCCAGCCCGTCGCGTGCTAGTGTTGTGTCACAGCGGTGGGCCAGGTCGGTTTCGAGATTTCTTCGTTCCGACGTAAATCATGGCCCTCAACTCGGACGCTGAACAGAAATCGAACCTGGTCCTCCGCGTGGACCAGGATTCTGACTCGGTTCTACAGTCATTGTTTGACACAGTGCTTAAGCCGGACTCGAAACGACCGCTACAGGTGCCTCTCCGAATGCGACAGCTTCCAAAGTCGTTCTTTAACCCGCCGTCAACCGGTTCCAAGTCGCCATCTGTGTCTCACTCGCGAGAAAACTCGGCTGACTCGGCGTTCGGATCGTCGTCCGCGACTGGCGCCTCACCGGTGTCGCACTCTCGAGCACATTCGTCACCCGCAAGCTTGCAGCAAACTTATGCCGCTGGACAACAAAACCAACAACCGCCGCTACATCATCAGCACACAAAACAGAGATCTTATGATGTGGGAACACATATTCCAGACGATCTCGGCCCTCTCCCACACGGTTGGGAACAAGCTCGCACGCCAGAAGGCCAAATATATTATTTAAAGTAAGTGTTAAAGTTAAAAAAATAGTTTATAATTTTATATTTTCTCATGCCAGAAATGTTCATTCATAGGCACGTAGCAAATTTGCCGTATATGTGCATGGTAATATCCACTTTACAGGTTTTTGGGACGGTCTAATACACAAGAAAAAAACGAGGGAAACAATAAGTATAGAATTTGTGGATTATAATTACTATAAACTTAATCGAGTATTATAAACAAATTTGATACCAGTAAACTGTCTGAAAAGCAATGATGCGATTACCCTACAAATTAGAGAAGGATTGAAAAAATCTTTAGTTGGACTTCCCTAAATTATTTGTAGAGAATAACTAGGTATGACACATTGAATACAAATATGGAATTAATATTAACCGCGTTTACACTCATTACTCCACTGAACAACTACGACCCGTACTAGACAAAGCTGTGCTATTAAGTCTTCTATGGCTTCATGCATGTGCACGACATTATGGTAAAGTATTATCGGTAGTACACCTGCTGCTCTTAAGAATATGGAAACAAGTCATATCACACGGATAGTAAGTGTCCACATTGGACTTTAAAACTATTATTGTAATTCAACGTATACCTACCTACACTCTCATTTGTAAATTCGTTCATTTACCTAGATACCTAGTTCATTGGTTATTTAAAACTCTAAAACGTTGAACTAAAAAACTAGTTTATGATATGACTATGTATTCATATTGACAACACGCTGTCGTCATCCGCTATCTTATCGCGATATACCTGCCTGTTCATAAAGATAAACTGTGATAAGAGCAAGTAAATGATAATAATTTACACATACATTATACACGTCTTTATATACTTTGTAGTGAATTCATATTCTGGTTCCTCATAGTCTCATAATGCAATCTTGGTCACATTAATTTTGTTACTTAATGATTGACTGTAATCTTTTCATTTAGGTCCTATTCTTCGTATTTGATAATGTCGATTTCTTTCATCATTTCGATTTATTGTTTTTCCTGTAGATTGGTTATTTAAACTTCAGTCCCTTTTGCAAGGACCATGTCAAGGATTCTCCTTATGCCTTTCGCTAGACGCAAGCATGCGATATGACCTTCTTGGGGAGATATTCTTCTAAAGAAATCCAATCTTGGTGCAAATTTCGCTAACTAAGGATTGACTAATAATTTAATCGACGCATGTACCTGTCGTTAGCGTCATTTTTAAGTTAAACTTAAGAGTTGCAACACTCTCTGCCCTAAGGTTAACCAATGATAGTGATGAGTTAGGCAGGGACTGTAGTCAATAATTGTTTGTCTTTAGAAAGCAGTATCACTGATTTTCAACTTCTCGTTAAGATTAGACAGTAAAACCGATTATCGCCTTTAACGAATCTGTAATTTGCACTAAACAACACTCAAATCCGCCATTTAGAATTTCTTTGATAAGTTACTGTGATTAATAGAATAAACACTGAGCTAGGTGGTAAAGTAAATTCTTTGCTCAAGAGCTAGAGATCATGCATTACATTTTGTTTAGCTGTCGACGCAGGGAAAGACTCTTCCATTTTGTTCGGTCTATTGTTTTCTCGCACCAGGTTTTACATGTCCATGCAGTTCCTCCTGCGGCTTCATTAAACTAAACTCCTTCCCTACCCCACTCTGTTTTTAACGGGTAATAAGTTTTCTAAAACCTACCTTGTCTACGAAAAATAAAACTCTTTCTTTTGAGGATTCAAGCGCACTGAAAGTTTAAATTTGGTACTATATACTAGGCCCTGAACTGAGTAACAATATACATATTATAATAAGTTTTGATTTTGGAGTCGAGGATTCAATGCGTTCATTAAATAGTTCCAGCTAAAATATCCATGATGTAGAAATGTATCTGAATGTACCAATTGATTTTTTATCCATTCGACCAGATGCCCGTGGTATAGCTCATATCACTTTATCGAGTGCTAGTGTAGGCGGATGTAAGACGTATGGATAATGTAAAAGGAAAGCTTCTGAATGGTTTCAGTTAAACTTATAATTAGTTATAGGATATTCGTATACATGAAAGAATAAATCGATAATGGCAATTAAATTCATTGTCAAACAATGAAAACGTCCTTGTTTATTTAGGACTGGTACTACTACTTCAAGCAGTAAAACTGTAAATTTAAACGTAGTTTACCGAAAAAAGATACATAAGGTTGGAAAGAGATGAAATCCCATTTGCGTCATTCCGGCTATACCAAGAAAGTAGCGGTGTCTATAATACATATACGAGTATACAAAGACGTCCTGCTTTTACACTGTAAACGCCAACAATAATATAATTGAGAATACTACATATCGCCTACGCTTTGCTCGCCAATATGATACAGGCTTAATGTTTGAAGTCGGTTGAGTGATTCAAAATAATTATATCGATAATCGGTAATGGTTGGTTGGTAGTCTGGCGCCGTTGCGCCGTTGCCATTATTGTCACGTTATGTTTTCAGTTGCGCAAACGGTGCACAATATAATCCATAATCTATGAGTAATTCAATAAAAAATATTCTGTCTGTTGCTGGGCATATTAGTTTCGGTTCGAACGGTGTTACATGACAACAAATAGGGATTTTTACCTACGTTTCAATCATTGAGAAGAATTCCAATCTGTTGTTCATTAATCTTTTTTATATTTTCCTATAACTATAATATTATCCCGAATACGCACGTACTTGTTAATTTATCTTGTTTGAACAAAGTAAGCTACAGTTACTACCTAAAGATACACTACTTAGTAATTAAACAGTAAAATGTCTCTCAGAAATAAAGATCTCATAGGTGTCAAATTTATATTGCTTTGTACGATGATGCTCAATTAATTACAAAAGTTATTGTGTTGTATGTCTCTTTTTTACGTCTAATATGTTACCTTACAGAGGCTCTAGATGTTCATGAAAGTAAAATGTAAAAGGTCTGTGCCTATTAATTTATATACTGTAAGTTACAAAATTTCCCTTCTCTAATTAGGACCCGTAAGTTGCAATTACTGATATGAGTTTATGATTTTGATTTGGGCCATGTAGTTTTAACTTTATAGATAATATTATGTTTCTAATATTATTAGTTAGGAAGTTACCCCAAGTTTCTAACGACACTATTTGCCGTTAGTCACTTCGCAGTGTGTGGAAGTTAGCCAACGGGCAACGCGACATCAAAGCTTTTGCCACCTCATAAATAAACCTTACCTGTTGTACTACACATTCACAACTAAGTAAATAAAATATCGTGTTTCAGTTTGTGTATAATCTTAGTTTAAGTAATGTTTGTAGAACTTGGAAAGATATCTTTGGTCAAAAGTTCGCGATGAACGGATCAGTTGTTTTTATTATGAAGTCAACTTATTATTACAGAAACTTGTACCGGTATCAGTTACAAATATAGACACTATCTGACACTGTTGCTAGGAAATATATACTTCATAAGATTTATATGTATGCCGTTTAACTCGGTTCGTTAGAACACGTTAAGACTGCCAACGCGGAAGGCCTGCATGTTACATCTACAACGACGCACTTCATAAGCTCCCTTAAAATATTGATATTTCGAATATCAAAGGTATTAATTTAGACGGGCAGGCGGCTGGCTCTCTCGCCGCCGCCGCACCGCTGCAGGAGCATACCGCGATGGACCATTGCAAGCGGTGCGTCTCTTCCGTGTCGGTAAATAGACGTGCGCGTCGTTTCTTAATTGCGAGCTGGGGCCGATGCTTTATAAGCTCCATAACGTCCGTCGACGTGCGTCTCGACTGCGAAATGTTTGCTTTAATTATTATTGGAATGGAGGGTAATTCTCTGTGGTTTTGTTCGGCTAGACTTGGCGATGTTCCGAAACGGGTAGCGATGCAAATTGCCTTGGCTAACGCCCAACGCGGCGCTATCAGCCCCAGTAGCTTCACCGCATCACACCTTTCTACTGACTCTTGACCTGGTCGTCTCACCATGCTAGGTCATCTCGCCGCCCTTTTCACCTAGCCATCTGTGTCAACTCACTCTCTGATTTCATTGAATAGCTTAGTGAAGGTTTTAATCATTTGTTGAATTATAGTCATTTCAAAGTATCATGAAGATCAAAAAGGATTTCAAAGGATTCTCGTCGAACAAGAACTTATCAATGTAAAAAATTTACTTTCTACTGGATAACATGAAAGTCGGCAACATAAACCATTTTTTTTACTCTCCAAGAGAAACATTTAATTTTTCAACACTAGACTTTCGATGACCTTAGTAAAATCATTTTCTATGATTTTTAAGTGTGATTTTACAGTATTCTGTTCTGAATTGTTTTTGAATGCCGTTGGAAAACCAACAAACTTTTCGTTTTCAGATTTTCTGCTTCCTATTTATTATACGTCTTGTAAACAATTCCATAGCTATATGTTAAAGTTCCCTTTGATGTACATACGTGTAATATAAAATTTCTAGTCTTCCTCGACGTCTGAGCGTTCACACAATAAGCAAATTGACTTCGGTCAATATATTTCCTTTTAAGTGTCGTCCTTTGAATGCTTAATAAGAGAAACTTCTTGTGCTGAATACAAAGAATGAAGTAGTAGTATTGAAAAAAAAACAGCTGAAGTTCATTCAACTGTTGTTCATAACAGTGAGTCGGTTAGGAGTATCCCTAGAGTTTTTGACACAAGTTACTAAAGAAGTGTAATTAAAACAATGAATTCTCGGTCTAACTTGTTCTCAGGGCTGTATAATTCATTTAATTATGATTAGTTCTATGTTCATTCTCATCAAGGAATGAAAACAAACCATTGAGTTTATCAGGTTACGTGTTATTCTCAACTAGTTGTAAACGTCAACTCAAGTAAACATATTACAATGCTCGGGTCGTAAGCGATTGCGATGTAATAATATTACAAATTTATTGGTACGGTTAAGTACTGGGTATTTTTGATTTCCGAAACAAGTAAAATTACTTTGAAAGGCAAAATCTGGAGATTCATAACGGTAAAGTACGAAGCTATACAAACGTATGCGCAGAACGCTGATTAGTATATATACTGGTTTGTGTATAAATATACCTACATATATATAAGCATGGCGAAAGGAATAACCTTTTAGACGTCTTTGGCAAGGCCGTTGTGCCGTTGTAGTCTGCGTAAACAAGCTTAGTGGGTTCGGCGCTCTATCATTAATTTATTTAAGCTAAATTATCTATTGTATAATAATATACTTATGTTAACAGATTTTTATTAGCTGATTAAATGCTACGTAGAAGCGTATTCCTAGTGATCGTGTTTTTTCGGTCATTAATTATGAGGTTATGAAGTTACTACAGTTTGTGCTAAACAAGAGACATACTAACTTGGTTAGTAGTAGTTAGCAGGTGGTGTTAATGGTTTCTAATTAAAAACATCTACTGTTTGTCGCGCGAAGGATAATCTGTAAATGTTTACCTGAAGTGGTAAACGGTAAAATTAACCAAATAGGTAATTAGATAAAGCTTCACCATCGTTTCCAAGAAGAGCATGGTGGAGTAGTCACACGCACAACAAGTGGACTTATCGCACTGGTGTATTCACAGCGATAACATTAAAATACAGCTCACTATCGCCTTCTAAGAAGTCGGGCGTCGCGTCGCGCCGCGGTCGTCGGCGGAGCTGCGCCCGCGCCGAGCTACCCCGCGCCGCCGCCGCCGCCGCGTCAGGTAGCTCTAACGGCACTCGCCTGAGAATACAATTTTCGTTTTAGAACAAAGTATAATATGCCGTTAATATACTTTCACTTGTCATTAAAACTAGCATTGATTAACATAGTGAAATCTATTCTCTCGGATTACAAAACTCATTTTAACAAATTGCTATTATTTGCGCACTTGCATTATTAAACACAGTACTTAGCAAATAATGATTCATTTGAACAATGAAATGCCCATAACGTATTAAATTCACACTTAATATAATTAGACATTAGAGTCGCCTATGTATCATGTGTAGTACTAATGTTACAATTTGTTTACAACACACAAAAAAGAAAACAAAAAATACTTGTCACTACCTTGAAAATTTTCATTTTTAATCCGAGTATAGGTATTTTTCATGTAAGTCAGATATTAATCCGTATAAGATGCTCTCCAGTTTGACCCTTTAAAGAACAGGTGTCTTATTTGTATGCGATATTGACAAATTCGGTTTAATGATCGTGATCTAATCTCTTACGAGATATGTTTTATTAACCGGCGTCGCGTCGATGTGACAATGTTACTTCCATGTGTGTACGTCGGTAGCGTGAAGTATCGTGTTGCGATCGTGCTCGCTAGTAATATGGACCCTAATGTTGCGTCACAGAGCTGGTTATGCCTTGCACTAGTGCCAACAAGGTACTCACTCAGTTTCCACGCTCTGATTACTGGATGTTGGCTCTAGACAGCGTCTTTATCGGCGCCGATCAGAAACTTAGCTCAATGGGAGTTTTGAGAAATCGATCCAGCGCTAGTACTCTTTTATAGTAACCACGGCTTCTAATTACATCAACCAAAAAGATAATATAATACAAGAATAATCCTTTTGTTTTACTAATGACTTGGATTGGTGGGAAATACCACAGGCTGATAATAGATATTACCTACTAATTCTTTGAATTGTCAGTTTTGTTACTTATGTCGATTAGCGATATTCGTGAGTCATAACACATTGGAAATTAATAAAATAAATTATGATACAATATATTAATGTACTTTTGAAATTAAATTTCTTATCATATTCTGCTGAATTATGTAGCTCATTGTTTAATAAATCTTATATAAAAACAAGTTTTAGTCATGGGTTCTGAAAGGTATTGTATCAATCATTGTTAGGACGCTACAATAAAACAATGTTCTTGAATGTTTGAAATTCTTATGTATACCTCACAGCCCGCAGGTGCATCTAATTTAGAGTAGTGTACATCAAAACACACATGTAAGCATACAAGGCGGGCTTACCTCTGTAGTTCCTTCAAGGGCAGATCTTTGTTCGCGTTGCGCTACACTATCGAGCCTTGTGGACACAGTTGGCTCTCATCGTCTTGTGTCATCGGTATTAATGTGCTTCCAATAATACTTGCCATGGTCAACAATGCTGCTTGTTGCGATAAATGAGACAGAGTATTCATGAGACCACACGGGGCGGGCCACCGGGTCGATGTGGAAAGTTCTTGTCTTATTGACCGTCAACGCATTTTTGTGTTCGGCGCTGATAATGCAGGTACATTTAGATAATGAATATGCGCAGATGCATAATTGAAACGGTGCTCGTTGTGATAGCGAGATAACATGAACTGGGAAGTAAATATGTTTTTACTTCCCGGTGACCGGTTTTGCAGATTGGCAGCATAGAAATGTAAAAAATACATGTTTGCCTTTTTTGTGCTGTGACCTATGTTTGTGGCCATTTAATAAAATACCAAGTAGTTAGTAATATAATAAAAACAGTGTTTTAGAGGCCTAGTTAAAAAACAAGAAACCAAAAATTGTATTGGTTGACTTTTATTAGAGCCTTATAGTATTTTATGTCCAATCAGAGAAACTTGATTGCACAATATACGAACACTGAACGTGCTTTTTAATAAATATTAGCTCATCGCATCTTCTGTTCTGTTACTGTGAGAGAGCGGAGAGTATCGCCATGCTTAATTGTAGGATCAAAAGGGGTCAAGTGTGTATATTGACAAGTGCCTTAGGGCCAACGTCATGCCCAAGAAGGCACGGCCCGTCGAGTCAGCGCTGCACCACAAAGAATTGGCTGGCTAACATCGTTGTAAATTATTTTAAAATAATAACTTCGATTATTTAAAAAGTAGATGCGATAGAGTTTCAGTTTTGCAATAGTTAATTTTTGCTATAAAAAATTATTTACTTTAAAATTTTTCAGTAGATAATATCCTGAAAAAGTTGGATAATTGATTTTGAGTTGCATTTTAATATTGCGTGAGCTTACAAATTGGGATTTAACTTCTGAAACAAAGAAACACTATAGGATAGGTTATTTCTAATTTTCCAAATAAAACGTTTACTTGAGGTAAATGTTCAATTAATCTACTCGATACTTAAAAAAACAGTGCCATTGTTTACTTAATATGGAAAGGGCAAAGTTAACTAGTATGTCTGGTATTACCAATAGCTTAATCTCAACAGCATAGGAAATAAATAGGGTAAAACAGACTTATAATGCTACATAGAAAAATTGCATGACTTGCGCTTTCAACCATTAAAACTTATGGTAATGTGGTATTTCCTCATGTAGCGCGAACTGTGCTTCCCAACAACTGACATACATGGATATTATGTGGAAAATTTTGCGATTACTTTATTTATAAAATAGGCCTTAACTTACGTCATCATGTTCAAGTTGCAATGACTTCAAGTGCCACATTTCTTTCTTGTAAACTGTTGCGATGTTAGTCTAAATGCACTTGTGCATTTGTACATATCAATATGTAAATATGTGAGTTTCTTTTATAAGTTTATCCTAGTTATAAATAGTTCCAATCTAAATAAATATCGCAGCCAGTTTCGGCGTTATTCGTCTGACCGTGCTACATTGCTACGTGTCACAAGTCACAACACACCCGGACAGTTCGGCAATCAGTACATTTGGGACTTTAGGACTGAGATCATTTGGTATGTGTGATTGGAGTCAATGTGTTCAATTCCTTTAGACGCAGGATTGTTGTGCTCCTGCTATTACTCATACGATGTCGCAGCGCGGTACGAGGCGGTTAGGTGGCCGGTCGCTACTGTGTGCGCCTTTATTGAATACTGATAAGTTTACTCATACCACACCGTGAGTTATTGTTTTCATATGGCAATACTTTAACCAAGGCCGAGTTCATTACACGTATGTAGTGGTCAGATTTGGTTTTGCCGTGTTTTCCCCGCCCTATCAGTGTTTAAGATAGGTAAATTAGTTCGGTTACGTCATTACGTAGCGTTGACTTTACCGGGTATATTGACACCACACATCTGCTGAACCTATTACCTTGTACAACATAGTTGAACGTAGTGTTATCTAAATATGAGTACATAATATATTTTTAGGCCGTTTATCTTAATTTACAGAAGGGTTCAACACTCTTACTTATAATTTAGAGTTCTCATTAGACTTAAGTTGTTTTCACCAATCTTACTTGCTCTACTTGCACTATAAATTTCCCAAAAAGAAAATGCTTTTGAGTACTTATGATAAGCTAAGCAGTTGTACTTGAAACTGATGAGAATGAGCTAAAACAATCCAAACCATAAGATTTATGTAGCTCTGAGTATACATTCTGAGTCTGACCCGATTAAGGACCAGTCTCTTTGCGTTTTGGTCTTTGTCGAAGAGTTCCAAGTTTAGCTCGTCGGTAAATATCTAGTAGTGGGATAAAATCGTGATCTCAAACGCTACATTTTTTACAATAAAACGTAAACAAACGGTCTCAAAACCAAAAGCTAACGTATGCCAAGGCGTATTTTGAAATTACACTGCTTGGATGGATTATAGGTGCGTGTTGCGCAGAGCTAAGTGAGCGTCGACGCCGGCGGCGCCTCGTGCCCGTCGTGTTTACGTCTAATTTTGGCGTGAGCGCCGCGACGTCGCCCCCGCGCCTCCCGCGCTCTGTCCATTGAACACGCCGGTACGCGCGCGGTTATTTCGGCATGCCGAACGCGGCACGGCGACGCCACACAATATCCTCACACTGCCACTTTCTTGTACTATCGATGGATACAAATAAAACTATTTACTCTTGTAACTGTTCCAAGGCAATACTGCCAGCAGTGTCACAGCAGTAAAATTTAAATGATCAAATCCGGTTTTGATATTCAGCAACTGGATTTACTGATTATTGATAATTATCCAGTAGTATCTGGTTAAGCTAGAATTTATTAAGGAGAAACGACAGTTTTCTTTTATCTTTGTGGGTAATTTACCACTTATCTATAAATATAAAAAGCTTACCGTTCATCGTTGATTAATAGTTACAAAATTGTTAAATAATATCTACAAGGCTTGATATTTTTAAATATACAGGGTGTAAGAAAACTACTATAATGATCATGAACAGGCGTATACTACTATCAATCTAAATTCCATATATAAATTCAATAATATACCAACATTGGTAAAGAGTTTTGTTTAATCATACGGCTGTTAAGTCACCAGCTTCGGCAAAACGAGGAAAATCATGTTTGGCTGTTGATTTAATGATCTTCATTTCTCGTTACTAAGAATTAAACTGTCGTGCCCAAAAGAGATCTAAAATTCTACACCACATCTAATGGATGGTAAATCATAAAATGATAAAAGTGCTTTGTAGCATTAGGTAGAATTAATCACCTAGGTAATAACTGATGCACTTATATTATTTATATCATCAGGAAAAAAGTATCAAGTCTTTAATGAAATATACAATGTAAATAATTGTTTTATTTATAAAATATAAGCTTTAATTGAACGCTACAATAATCACATAGACGTGATTTTAAATTTAGACCATTCTATCAAAAATGCACCTGAATGTACACAACTGACTCGACTTAAAACCCTAAAATACTTACTTCTTACAAAGGAACACAAGCTTCGAAAACTTATTTCGAATTTAATTTAATCTGTATAAAGTGGCTGGATCGTCCGTTTTTCACCTCGGAGAGTTAACGAGCCCATGTCCTGTGATGTTACCGCGGCCAGCCTTGGAGGCTGCGGTGCGATCCGACTTCTCGGAATCGCTCCAAGCCCCCTCCCCCTCTCCTCAGCCCCGCACCCCTCAACCCTCGTAATCGCCTTTCCTGTCAGGACACGCTTACTTGTTTATGGTACCTGAGAGGGCCGCCCGTCATAATATCGATACCTGTCGGGAACATATTGAAATAAATTTCTGTTTGAGAAATTAAATTTGGAGTAGTCTGGTGAAAGGTTCAAGTCAAGCGAACTGCATAGCATTACTAAAATCTATTTGTTATGAGACCAAAATGTTAGATAGTATCTATCTGTATAGTTCAAGTATTTTCCTATAGGTACTTAGGTTAATTATTTCGGCTTCATTTATAAATCTTTTCTTACTTTGTGTATGATGCTGTCGATAAATATTAGTGAGTAAACCGCCAGTAGCAATAAAATAATCCTACAAGGCCTTTTAGCTAAAGGATAAACGATTCCTATTAGCTGTGCTATCGTAGGTTCATAAAACATACGTTTTAAAACAATATCATTCACAAAAATCTCTTACAACAGTAACACTCATATTCTAACTTTAACAAATGTTTTTAAATGCGTTCACAAATGTTATCGATAAAATTTGCATCGTCACTAGCCACTGTCAGTTCAACTCCAGCTCTTTTTATTTTCTTTTGGTACACCTGAGTTGTTAGTAACAAAGGCATTGATTTTTTCTCTCGGCTCCGCCCCGGCCTTTGAGCGCCTTGCCGCGTTTCTTGGTACCGGCGCCGATCATTCAGTAATCTTCGATAGCCTCCCGATAGCGCTTTCTGCGGTGGGCCTTGTTGCTCTACTTACAAACAGGTCAATTTTACTAACAAAAGGTAACTAAAGTGTTGTTGAATACGGAGATAATGTTTTTTTGAATTCTGATTGTATATTATATTAAAATCAGGGTAATGTTTAGTTTAACAGATCAGAATTAGGGAACTGGTAAAATTATTTCCATCTTTATCTATATTATAAAAAATATGTATTTTTTTGGTAATTTTCATCATTACTGCTGAGTTCTCCATTTACATGCCACATGGGCGAGTACAATTTTCTAAAAAAAAACTGACGAATTCAGATATAATTGCATTTACGTAAAAGCATTTACATAACTTCGAGAAATCACAACACTTCTATCACTTTGCCTTATCAAACAAATAACGGAGAACTCGACCTTCTCAATCCAATTCTTACGAGTTACAACAATTGCCACAATCCTGAGCCTTCCATTCTTTATTGTTATATTCCTTACCTTAAGCAGATGATAGCAGTATAAAGCAGTAAGATTTATCTATGTTTAGTAAAGGTGATCTAATACACGTGCAACGTGCTGCATGGTCTGTACAGTTCCCCTTCTCGACCTCTTACTTCATCTAATTAAGGCATTTGCAAGATATATTCGTCATATCTAGAGATAAATATTGTCCAAATCTTAACTATGAAATGTGAATGAACACTGTTCTTATAAAAGTGTGATTTCAACATAAATCAAATCGGATCTGTTTTTAGCTGGTGTTTAAAGTTCACGTGCGGCGCCTCGTGCCTCAGATGTTCATTCATTCTCACTGTTAACTAATAATGCAATTTCATGTTTGACCTTGATTTGTCAAACAATCGTAACTGGGACGAATGTTATGTAAATCGCTAGTGACATTTTACATCTCGGGGGCGAGGTGTCTGCGTTCCCTTCTCTCCTTTGGCATTTCGCAATTCAAGCATGCGCTTTGTTGAGAACGTTCGATTGTCCTACATTTTAACAGTAAATCCAAGAGATTTTGAGTTTTAAGTTAGCTTCGCTTTGCGATTAAATGGTTGTATACCTTTATCGACTTCGAATTCTGATTTGTTATTCGGAAATTCTATTTGAGTTGATTCGAACTTGTAAGGCGGTATTAAAACTGGTCATGTAAATCTAATCGGTCAGTTTTACGGAAATTATCATTTTTGGCCCGCTAGATGTTTCACTAAATATCCGCGTGTGAGGATTTGGTATTTAAAAAAATAAGATAGAACACGAGTGAAAATATATTACCCATAAATGACATCATGTACCTGTTGGTTTGCTTTATCCTGTGGCATCAATGACGTTGTAGCTATAGCGCAGAAGGGTTCAAAGACCGCTAAGTCATTTAGTAGCCAGGTACAAGCTACTTGCCCCGAGGCAGTCCGCCGATACACTCGTTTCAACTCTTGTTGCGTGTGGGAAATGGTCTTTCGTCCTGTCGCCAACAGTTGAACGCAGCGTGGTGTGACTGGGATTAATTTTGCAAATTGTAATTTTATGAAACACATTTGAATTAGGACTTTTATTCCTGTTCCTTAAATTATCATATCATTTTGTGTTAAACGGATCCACCGCATCCGTTTCACTTTAGATTTTTTTCAGGATTATTGTAATATTTCTCCCCGATGGGTATCGGGGAGAAATATTACAAATAGGAATATCTGAGGAATGTTTGTTTCGATAATGATACCTTTATGGTTAGACATGTCAATGTAGTATCTGCAGCAAAAAATCACATCAGGTCTCCGGCCGATTGATGAGGTAATGCAACGATGGTATGATGCACGGGACTGATGAGTAGTGAGAGAGACGTTGCACTGGCCCGAGGGAGCGAACGGGATGCATATACAAACATACTTGAGTCCAAAGTCCGCGACCGCCGCCGACCGGTGCAGGACAGTAGCCTCGGTTCTGTAGCGACGCAGGCTAGACTAAGCCGTGTTTCATACAACAATATTAAAAACTAAAATAGATGCATTTTTAATTTCTGAGACAAATCTAATAAACGTGCATTCTTTGTACTAAGTGACAGAAATACTGGAAGTATCAAAGATTATAACGGCTAAAATCTTTGTTTACTCAATATGAACCAACAGCGATATAATTAGCAACGCTGGCACAAACATGAGTTGATGTTAAAAGGGTGTCCTGTCCACCGTGTTAACTGTTTTGTTCCTGCCTATATCCAGTTCCGGTGCAGCAGCATCGAGCGAATGTCGACCGCTCGCATTAGAGCTTCCTGTGCGTCCACCAGTGAATGGGCGCACTATCCGCGACCTGGCTAGCGTTCGCCATATGAATGGGTAGTGCGTACTGCACAATGAATTATTCGTGCCAGACTGGCTTCCGCTGGCGCCGGACACATGCTCCGTGTTCTGCCTTTTTCGCTGATTAACGTCTAATTATAGGGTACAGCTCTCCACCACATGACTCCTAGTGACTCAGTCCGACTTAATAACTGCACAATGCCGTTCGGGACTTATTAGTAGCTGTGCTCAGTTTAGGAGCGATGTGAATTTAGCTCAGTGGGTGGAAGTTCATGACAGCTTTCTGGTTTATACGTATTACACGATATATTAGCGACTTGCCAAAGTACTGTCACTGATTGTGACTCGACGTTGCACGTTGATTACAAAACGATATAATATCTAATTATGTTTCAATGACACTTTTCATGCCTACTTTAATGTTGTTACAATCGATTGTCAATCAGCCCGTTCATATGTAAGCAATGGCAAAACATTATCAGTGGAGGGGCAGCAGATAAGAGTTAAAATCACCAATTGGGTCACCACCATCCTAAAGGTGTACTGTTTTCATATCTTTTTATTCAAAATGAAACCTCTAACTTTAACAGATAGTGATTTTTCTTTTTGAACTATTCTTGAGCGCCACGAGACGTGATTGACGTCGTTTGCCACACAGAATCCTCTAACGCATTTATAAAATTGACTTTTACGAGTAATTTGCAAAATATTTTACGAGGTTTAGAAATAACTTAATTATACATTCTAAATATATTATCCCCATTTAGGCAGACGCCATTTCAAGACGTTTAAGTACACGAGTAAATACGTATGATGAATGCTTACAGATTTCTATATCGGATCTAGGAGTGAAATAAGTAGACAAACTTGGGACTTGGGATAATATAAACTATCGTGTTGCAAGAAATGAAGCAGTTTATCAGTAATGTAAGTCATGTATTGTTGTTGATAGGTAGGTACTTCAAATTCAACGTCAGGGAATGATTTGGAAGAGTAAAGGAGTCAGAGATAAAACATGGTGACGTCGACCCGGATGCTGTCTCAATGGCGGACACTAAACTAAACTGAGCCGAACTCGCAGCCAGGTCACGATGCTGATATCCTTGTTAATGCACGAGTAAAACTGAGTTCCTCCTTATTTAATATCTTAAACAAGATAATAACCAACCAACACCGATTTATATTAATTAGGTACTTACCTGCCATAATATTAAAATGAAGCTGAATAACCAGTTGATACATCAAATAAGTACGATAGCATTTTCCTTATTCATCTGGCATATAGTAAGCTAAAAGAAAAGACAAATAGTTCTTACGCTCAATATTCTCAGATAAGGCGAACGTCGCGTATTATCTCTTTACTTTCAAAAGCTAGATGAAAAAACACGTTGTTAACCTCTGGCAGCGAGAGGCAGGACACCGAGCGGCAAGGCCGACCGGTCCGGTTGCCGCCCGCCGCGCCCAGCCCGCGCCGCCGCCGCGCGCGCACCGTGCGTGGCGCAGCCACTACGTACCATACACCGCACCTTAATACTAACACCAACATCCAAACCACCTTTATCTCCAGGCAGTAAGACTCACTTTAGACATCTGTTGTGACCACAAATCTGCGGTCGGCCGTACGTACGCACCGACACATGTCTATTAGTATAAAACCGCCTTAGCACATTTATTATACCGATAACATGATCAATCGTCGAGCTACGTCGAATCCCACTATCTGATTAGTTTATGGGTAAATGACACAACGTAAACAAATCTTGGTTCTATCAATAAATTACTTTTGTAAAAAAAACCTTTATTGACATTTTATAAGGTAGAATTGTCTGGTTCCTAATCAGCGTCCCTAATCTGCAAATTAAGTCAACGCTAACTACGATCGGGATTCAGGAGTCTGGACGTAGGGAAAGTGGCGAAGAGATTAGTGCTATACTCTTACTTTGTTAGTGGAGCGTATGAAATAGTGTTGACTATTATCCATTAGGATGTCTCACAGCAATATTATAAATTCTAATTACAAATTTTCGCAGAAACGGGGTTTGTGTCATCAGAGTTCAAAGAGAATTAACAGTTCAAAGAAAGTTGTAATGCGATTGTGATAATTCATTGCCTAAGGAAAATACGTTATATATCTACGTTTTGGCTGGAACAGTAGATCCTATAATAAAATCATCGGCCGGAAGTCGATGCGTCACGAGTGCGTTTTCGTCCACTTCTCTTAGTGTGAGTGTAATGTGCGCTCTAGAGTGTAGGTAGTATGTGCGGCGTAGACAGTGTGATATTATCGCAACTGATTGACAAGAGTATGCGAACCTAACCCATCTCTGGTATTATGGAATATATACGAATGTTAGATGTGCCTAAAAACTCTGAAATAAGTCTAAATTAACTGTTGTCTGTAGTCTGTACAGTTGTGTGATGTAGTGGTTACGTTGCTCTAACGCTTGTATAGTGTTACTGATTATTCGTGTGTGCGTTTATTTACGTACGCGAGCGCCGACTCGTCCGAGATTCAAATTTAGAATGCCGTCTCCGCCATGTTGTTCTCAGTGAAAAATCTACGATCCATCGTGTGGAAGCCGTGGATCTGTCGCGAAGATAAAGGACAAATCCTTCTTGTGAATGCCAATTTCCGTATCGTTTTCCAAACTATCTCTATATTGATTTTCTAAGCAGCTTTCCTTTTTGAATGGTAAACTTCCTAGATTATGCAAAATGTTCCAAAAACTAACATCTATTAGGACAGTTTACAGCTGTCTACGGTACTGTTATCTTGAGGCCGTCTGAAAATTCAGTTAACGTAAATAAATGTGTTGGTTAGTAAAACGTAAGTGTATTCATGTGAATGAATGAGTCACACCCAGAATTGGTTTGGTTCAGTTATTCGCTAGATTGGTTAGAAACCACCTTTTATTTTTTTTAAGGTTTTAGTAAGAGTCAAGCAAATAAAAGTATTTTGCGCCAGCTTGATTTTTCACTAATTTGGATGAAGGTCGAGAAGATCTAGCTAGGAAAGTTGTCAGACACTTGGTTCTTACATATAAACATACATGTATAAGTGTATACGTGGCTTTTCAATTAAAAGTCCAATTTACCATGTCCAAGTGTACCAAGTCTCAATGATGTCACAGTTATTAGTGATACACATACAACAAAAAGCGACATAAACAATGCCTAAGAATAGTGAATCTATCACATAACGCACATGTCTAGTGACAACATTAACATTGATATCGCAGTTTTATTTACACAGATACTGATCACTGACACTAGAACAATGTTTGCCAACAGTCGCTTTGTTGACGAGACGACACACTTCGGTTAACGGTACAGATACGTACCTACTGTTTATGCTACCATCTATTGCATTACCAC
The DNA here is from genome assembly GCA_941860345.1 of Chrysodeixis includens. Classification (NCBI taxonomy): domain Eukaryota; kingdom Metazoa; phylum Arthropoda; class Insecta; order Lepidoptera; family Noctuidae; genus Chrysodeixis; species Chrysodeixis includens. The sequence continues at coordinate 5,179,132 of OW796091.1, read as the reverse complement.
TACAAAGAAACCATTTGCATGTCAATATTGTGTCGATATTCCACGATTTCCACATGAGGTGGCGATTGTTGCACTTCCACCGTTTTCTCAATTTGTAAGAGGAGTTCCTATTTATTTATATATTCTGTAGACATCAGCTCGACGCTGTTAAACTTACTCATTCAGTCTGACTTATTCATTCAAAGGTTTATATTAGTTTTATTTACGACGATCTGTTTAATTGAGAATAACTGTTTCTAACTAACAAAATTGAGTAGGAAACTCTACATTTCAGTAGGCTCGTTGAGTAGAATGTTAATGCTCTCCTCCTTCACGCAATAAGATGATACCTTATTTGGTTTTTGACCTTAACATTTGTAACAGTGAAAGACCCGTTAAATATGTTTAGCAGGTTTTAAGTGAGTTCGTAAACAGAAACAAACTTTTATACAAAAGATATAGTTTTGAAACTGTAACTTCTACTCGTCTGTAGATAGAGATTTAAGATACGCAAGTTTTACGTAGTAAATTGCCTGTCTGTACACAAAACAACTAGAGATTTCTTCGTTTATTCAATAGATGTTATAAAAGCGGAACAAAATTGTTGTCTTGTATAATATTTTTCTATTCATGAGACAATACGTCCGCAACGAACAACGTAGCGTCCACACTGCTGTCGTTTATGTTAAGTAGGAAATTAGCGTATTCTTTAACCTTCAGGTTTATGTATTTGTTCGTACAACGATAGCAGAAAACGATGATGTTTAAGAAAAATATAATTATGAATGTTTCTTAAATAAGTATAGAGCGAGTCTACATTACATATTGTAACCGCACATGAACTTGATTATGTAATCAATCCAGGAATAAATAAAGCTGATTCGTTTCGAGGTTACTCGGTTTCTGCCTCGTGTTGTTGTATATCGCGGCTTGTATTGTGTAGTGTTGTGTGCAAGTGGAGAAGTGGGAATATTGCGCACCAGACGAGGATGTACGTCCGATGTGACGCGTATCCGGTGCAACCAGAGCAGCGTCTTACACTCGCGCAGAGCACATCACGCACACTTCCACTAACAGATGCTTCTCGTGGACTGCCCAGTGTTTGGATTTCATATCGTCTAGATTTAAGTGGTTTCAATTGTAACTGATGCGGGCAGTAATTACGTTTATGACGTAATCTCGCTATTTAATTCGAATACTATATTGTTTTAAACCAAATAATGAATATGTAAAGCTAACTGTGGATGTAATTTGAATATAATATAAAATGTATCCAATGTACAGTGTACCGTTAGTACTTATTGAGGGACTGTTAATTCGCTCTCGATTTGTATTTGAAGTCGGTACTGGCTAACAGAGAGTGAAAACATTTTATTATTACAACCTCTATTATATAGCGTATAGGTATACATAACCACTATAATATATTGGCATCTGAATGAGATTTTGCGAGCTGCTACTCAACCATCATAGTTATTTTAATGTTTATGTTACGTCGACGGACGCGATGCCAACTTTATTTTCCGTTTAATTGAAACACGAGGCATTTCACCGAATTCGTCATATTGTGCCCGCGAATCTGTTTACGATACATACTTTGTTTGCCACGCCATGTGCAGTTTCGAATCGCTAAAATATGTTTTTCTTTAATTAAGCCGTTAAGCCCTTAATTTATAGCTCTGGTTTAAGCACATTCAGTAACACACAGGTAAATGTGTTGTTGTTATCAAACCAAAATATGAGTGAACAAAAAATGCTGTCTTAATTTTTGACCTCTGTTTTGATCGCAATCTTAAATGTTGAAAACTTTCTGTCGCTACAAGAGTGTATCTAAGTTGTGTAGAGTGGTTGAGGCTGGTGCGGCTCGGCTTCTCCATCTCGATAACATTCGAATTGGCCAGTAGGTCGACACTCGACAGGCATCAGTGGCGTGTTATCGCAGACACCGCCGGGTAGCTGCGCTGCTTGTGCAACACTGGAAGGCCTTCGCGCGAGAGAAATGGCGTGCTGTTTCTTAACGCTCCTTGTCATATGGCGATTGTTCGCCTGCGAGTATTATGTATTTAAATTCTAATTTTGCTAGGCTTTGTGCGTAGTGTTGTCGATTGCTTGTGAACTGGTTGCGTTATTAAACAAATCACTTGCCTTTACTTCCAACAAGTCACTTTAGTATAATAGGTACAATCGTACAATGTACCTACCTACGTAAATGACATGTATTACGAATTCAGGTAGGTACTTACGCAGTCACGCACCTAATGAATGTTTGTAATTTGCACTAGACCTTTTGTAGCAATGACTGGAAACAGATGGACTGATAATAGCAGTTTTAGTCAAACATACTGCATGAAGATGATGATAACTTTTAATATAACGGTGACATAACGGTGCAGCACAGGTTATACTTTCTCTTTACTGATTCATAATATTATCTGCGCAGAGGATACAAAAACGAAACGTAAAACACTTTCTCATTTCAGTTTTGCTTTTATATTATAAATTGTACGATTTGACTCTACGTTTTAGAAATATGCTAGAAACGATGCAGAACTTGATAATATAATCCCTTACCGCAAGATGGAATAATATCCAATTACCATCAAGTATCTTCTGCCTAAGATGATCAAGTATCTATCCGCGTTGTCAATATCAGTGATCTGTTTTCTGAGAACGGTTGATTACATGTTGTCATGTTGTGCCTTCACAGATTGTGGTAAAAATAATGTGAATGTGTACAAACAATCACGATGAGCGCGGGTGGCGAGTCGCACGTTAGATATAACAGTTTGGTCGGTGTTATGCAATTTGAGTCATCCTTTCCCCCCGGGCCTGCGCCCCTCACCCCTGCCCCCCGCGCCGGCGCAGGCTCCACTGTAATTACACACTTGTCCGCGCACCCCGTCGCCCGCGCCGCTCTTCACCTGAAGTGGCGTGATGTGCCTACCGCACACATTAAGTTCATAGTATTGCAGACTGCATACCTACAATATGTGTTACTCATATTAAGTCCAGAAACCCTTGAACATTGTTAACTAATATAAAAAATTGAGGTATGCACCACGAATGCAAGAGAAATGTCTTAACTCTATCTGGTCCAACACTTTTACTGTTGCTGCAAAAAATATCAGCAACGATTGGCTACGATGATTGCCATGATTAGCCTAGTGTAAAAGTAGTATGTACCAGTTTTTGTTTTGAAACAAGTTCAGTTATATCGTAAACTGAGAATCAATCATCACATCAAAAAAACAATTAACCTTGATACCTACTACTTATTTAATAACGTACATATCACTTACGATAATACACTTACATTTCCTCAGTTTGAAAATCGTGGAGGTCAGGTAGCTGTCGGGGAGTGTTCAACATGTTTCTAATGCAATGAACAAAATAGTCAAATGTAGAAGGTAGTAAGTACTTTAGAAACTTATGAATTTCCAATTTAATTGTTGATAATCATAAATACATGAAGAAAGAGTACACCTGGCTATATTTATACAAAGTTTAGATGTTTATTGTGATAACCCATGAGTCATAGTAAACAAAAACAATGACATAGTGACTCAAATTACTATGAAATTGAATGAAATTATACTGCGGGTATTGCCAATTTTCAGCGGGCCTCTCTATGTAGGACAAAAGTTTTAGATCTTGTATTACAATACACCCAAAATTTATATAGAGAAAACCTATAGGAACACTCTACAAATTACCATATTTATGACACTAACTTGATAAAAACTGATGATCTTTGGTAGATACACAAGTCAAGGGCGATCATGACATTAAACGATTCGTTTTAAAAATAAACTAGCACAAAAAAATCCAACAAAATGTCAGAATTCAAAACCCTAATGTGAAACGAAACTAAATAAAGTAACTAATATTGTGTAGAGTCGGAGTATGATTTTGTAAATGTTATTTTAGGCTAAACTCTCCACATGACATTATTTAATTTTATACAGCAATCAAAATATTCTTACACGAGGCGAATGAAAACAATGGCTTTCCTATATCTAATTAAGTAGACGTAGGAAGTCGGATAATATTACCGATTGAAGTAAAATAAACCATGGGTTACGTAATCGTCAGGAAAACGTTGACAACAATTATTGCTGCTTTTCTATAACAAAACGACTGCTACATATGAATATGTATGATTCGATATGAATATCACAAGTCCACTTGTGGCATTGAACTAAGTACTAGCCTTACTTCCAACTTATAATAGTTTTGCTAAATAAATACTGTTCTTCTATTATTGATCCGAGTCTCATCATTCTTTTTTTAAAACATACTACTCTCTTAAAAAGGCATAATTAGTTTGCATGCTTTTTTATTATTTATCTTCGTGCGTAAAATGAAGTGCTCCTGTCGGGTGTTCACAATGCTCCACCTGACACAGCCATAAAGGTTACACATCGTTTTGTGGTAATGAGGAATTAAACGCAGTTGATAAGTAGCGTTGCAGGTGCGCAGCGTGGCATGAGCACTACAGGTGCTTGGCGTGACATCGCCAACAGCTGATAGCGCGCCCAAGTTCATTACCGTTCCGTGCAAATTGATTTGTCGTGGTAATGCCCCCATCCGCTTTCCAATGCACTAACTTTTTATCTTGACCGGCAAAATGCGAAATCAAGTGTTAAGATTCAATATAATATATTATTATCTTGGCAGAAAAAATATTGAAACCACTTTGCGAAATGTGGTCGTCGCCGAAATATGATCAGAGCCGCGAGCACGAATGTGATGACTGCCTACTTTCAGTGTAAAGAAAGTAAAAGAGTCATTCATCATGGCGGTGGCTATTCACTGGGTCGCACTCGCACACACCGCGTGTCCGGTTTTGTCTACAAATTGGTCACATCGACCGCTAAGTGGGAAGATTTGGCTCACACGATGCCGATGTTGCTAACGGGTTTATAATGAATGCTTTACTCTTCACTAGTAATGTCTTTGTTCGTAAATGCGATTCTTTAACAATTCATTTAATTTAACTGAAATTCCGACGATCTTTCTTGTACCATTATTTTTACTTTCTGATATTCGGTATAACAATGTTACGTGTACGAAAGTTTCTATCGATGTTAATGGTGTATTTGTTTGTTTCCAGTCACATAACAAAGACGACGACATGGGACGACCCGCGCAAGACGCTAGCGGCGCAGTCGGTGGCTGGCAGCGTGCAGCACCAGAGCAGCGACGCGCTGCTGACGCAGGCAGCTTCGCCGCAGACCATCCCCAACACACCCGCACCAGGTTCATATCTCATCATCCTGCACTCATACTAACACGCTCTATATTCTTGATTTAACATTTTGCTTCAAATCCTCAGCCTATCAAAAAAATTAAAACTTCTAATGATTTCTCGTAATGGTGGCAATAAATATGTTTACATAAACGCAACGAGGAAACTGACTAACAAGTTCGAAATCAACCAAGGAACCGTAGTTTTGAATGCGTCAGCTCTGATAGAGCTATAAATAGGGAGGACATAAGGTTATTTTATTGCAAAGGCCAGAATTGGTGGACCGTTATAGGAAACACTTATATTGGTACTAAAACTATCATTTATAAGATTATTATGTTATTTTGAAGCTATCATTTTGTTTTGTTAGCTAATCGACTATTAATAATTGTTGGAGGTTGTTAGAAGAGTTAAAAACCAAATAGACGTGTCCTCAACTTCAATAGCAGTAAAAAATAAACAACAATAAGGCCTATAAATACTACATAAAGCAAAATAATTAGCTCTCTTTGATCTTATTGTACGACTTTTTGTGAGACACGGCTCGAGTGTAGCGATTTATTTAACGTTAATGTTCCGAGAGCTGTTCCAATGCAATTGTAATGAGTTGTACATCAGAGAGCGTGCTTTAGATATACTTATAATACTCTATTTTCTTTGACAGTCAACAGACTTTTTAAGTCGAAACAAAAAGTTATTATGCAAGTCATTAGCTTTGTCATTGCTTCAGGTTAGATTAACAAAATCTGTCTCTGATCTTATAATGTCGTTCTAAACTTCAGGTCAAATCAAATTTAATTGCGTTCCTTTTTTAAAAAAATATCGTGAGCTAAGGTGTCAATTAATATGCAATAACGTTAGCATATTCATCATTTTAATTTTACCTTAAGAGGAAAACAACAAATCCTTTGATAAGGAAAAGCCGTCCGTTCCCACAAATTTCAGTGAATTAATTACGTTCCTGGCAACAAATAAACAATTTAATCTAATGAATTGCGTGCAAATAATTACCTACGTTAATGCAATTAATATGATATGTAGGTATATCTGGGTACCGAACGATGGCTTATGGACTTTACTGACGTCCATGGTATTTCCATAATATAGAATATATTCATAAATACTGATAGGGTTGAGGATATTTACAATATTCTGTGTGCCTCCATACTTAGGTATAGCGTGATTAAAAAGTCGGTACATTTTACGCTTCATTGACTATTAATGTTTGTAGCAATCTTTATTATGACTCAATTAGCGTATATTTTCCTTTTAAATTATCAGTCGGTTATCTTTTCGTTTTTAATCCGGGTCCATTTTGGTTACAGACTTTGAACTGATCTGTGACGAAGATAATAAAGAGTGTGCCGTATTACCGGCTAAAACTAACGGCCAGATTAGATTACTTAACCTGATCTAACTCATACCCAAAAAGGTTACAGTAGGAAATGAGTAACACAATTTATAGTTATGCTACTAATTTCAGACTCATGCCGAAGTACTGTTGTTACGATAAATCTGAGACAGTAAATCGTTAATTACAAGGGGCTTATAAGAGGAATATGTCTAAATACCAAAGAAACTACTACTACAATTGGAATTGCAGATTTAGTAGCTCTATTTTATTCAGTTTAGTATAAATCGAATTTGTACATGTATCATACGTTTAGATCACAGGGTACAAAGCTAGTTTCATTGTTTTTAAGCCTGGATTCAGTTTTCACGTGATCTAATTGGCCGCAGTTGGCATGTTTAAAATTATCATGGAACTAAAATAAAAACAAGTAAATAACCCGAATTCTAAAACTGATTTTATGACGGGAATTAACGCGTTGTTTCCGTCGGTCGATGCGAGACGAGCGTTGAAAGGTGTTCGGAAAATACATCGGTGTCCCGGCGCGGCGCCCGCGCTCCGCGTCGCCACCGCCGCGCGCCGGCCGTGGCGCCCGCGCCTTTCAGCGCCTTGCGACACATCCGCCTTACTCTACATTTACACGCGGACTACTACATCTGACCAGAGTACTCGCTATTCTCATGAACCTTTATCTGCACTAAACAATTAATGATGTTATTCACAAAGAGATTTTATTTTTTGTGTCATCCACAAAATATTTAAGTTAGCTTGCACAGTGACGTGAGTTTTAGTGCACGTGCTTCCCTTTGTGTGTATTTTTTTAAAATATGATAGTTTTGTTGGTACGTGACCTATTCACATATCTGATCACGTTCGGCGGCGATGCGTGCGCGCCGCCCGCGCCGCGCCGGGCGCCACTTCACGGCAAGTGACACTGTTACATCTAACTTTATCTTCACCAAACTACAAACACAGGCTATGTAGATCAGATGACAATACAAATAATTGTGTTTTCAGAGCGCGTGCCTCCTTAATCTCTCGCCGCGATAACACACCACTTGCACACTAAATATTTTTCTCATAACGCATATTCCGTTTAAATGTGTTGAAATATAATCTATCAAAAGTGTGATAGGTTTCCTAAAAGATAATTTAATTAGACAATGCTGACCTGGTTTATCCTGGTGTAGTTTAAACATTGAAGTGTTCGGATAGCTATAATTACTCACCCTGTTTCATGTTTGTAATCTGGCTGTGGGTAGAGGTACAAGGCGGTAGGCGGCCATAACGTAATGCTAACGTAATACCGTGGTTAGTCGCCGAGCCCCGGCTCTGTCGACTGTTGAGTAATGATGATTGTAAATAATGTGTAATTACACTGCACGGCCCGCACAAAGGCAACATACATACTTAATAAAGAAATTATCTAGATTGCAACTGTGATAAAGTGCATTGTGTTCATTACGGTCATAGGAGTTACCTATAAATGTACTTTGTTTATTTTTACCAACATCAATTTTACAAGAACAAGTGACTCAGCCCGCCTTGTTGTTACCTAAATTAATCTCCTTCTGTTTTCGAGTAGGTGCATATGTGCGTTTAAATATACTTATTATTATTGGTGACTAATAAGAGATCGTATTAGAAATATTGCCTTAATTTGCATACTTGGCAATCAGTTTTCTGATTGCAATATGCTACAAGCATGTTGGAGGGTGCTCTACATTTTGTTACGTAGTGGTCGCCGGGATCATACCTTATATTTAAAATACCTAAATACTAAAATAAAAATAACAACTGTAAATAATTAACTAAATCTTTGTCAATTTCCTAGAGCGTAGAAAATGAATAGTGAAGCACGTAATACATGTAATCGCACAATTAGAATTGAGCAACGTTAATAGCGACGGTATTGGCGATCAATTAGCCGCCTGCGTATCTGTGTATCTGTGAATTGTTTATGAATGATCGGTTGTTTGTTGCGCTGCGTCGCGTATACAAAGCGTCAGTGAGCGCTGGGTACGCCCGCCCGTACGCGGCGGCAGTGCGCGCGCGCCGTGAATCATGTGTGGAGGCGAGTGCCAAGCGCTGGGCAGCTCGCGCTCGTCTGGCGCCGTTGTTTCTTGGAACGAGCTCTCGGCGACCTTCCTGTTGTCCACCTGATTCTCGATCACGTGTGCGTACGTCTTAGTTCATAATGTGCTGGCTTGCAACTAGTCGCTGTTGAGAGAATCATTAGTTGTTTTCCTACAAATGACAAGTGTAACTTTTCAAAGGTACTGATTACGTACGTTTGATTGATTTCAGCAGCGAAGAGTACAAGTAGTAACACAACGACGGATCCACTAGGGCCCCTGCCGGAGGGTTGGGAGCAGGCCGCGACGGCGGAAGGAGAAATCTACTTTATAAATCATGCCGCTCGCACCACATCCTGGTTCGATCCAAGGATACGTAAGTATACTACATATAAAGTGAATGTCACCAACGCTTAATTACGTCGTATGATTATACAATTATTTATTTATAAGATAATGTCACCAAGACACGCATTTTATTTTGTTGTGTTATTGAATAAGGAAGTGAAACAGTGTGAAACATTTCGTAATGTATGGTATGTGTTTCCAGCGCAACACTTGCAGCGCACGCCGGCAGCGGGCGGCACGGGCCCGGAAGGAGTCTGGGCCAACGCGTCCCTCCAGGCCTGCCAGCAGAAGCTGCGGCTCCAGTCGCTACAGATGGAACGAGAGCGCCTTAAGCAACGCCAGCAGGAGATCAGAATCCAGGTACACACTCAACGTATTTTTAATATTTCGATGGAAGTAATCGCTTACGTTTAGAAATTACGGTGTCCAAGTAAAAGTAAGATTTTACGACTGTGCGTAATTTCAAACAAGTGAAAAGCGAAAGTAGCTGTGAATAGATTTAATTTTTAAACCGCAGGTTTGTTTAACCAGCGTATGTTTTCATGAGCTACTACTGCTATGAACAGCCTTGTACTAAGTGTTGTATTGTAATGTTCCAGCAAGAGCTTATAATGTCGCGGCAGGCGTCGTCCATAGTGTCGTCGCTGGCGAGCAGCGCGGTGGGCGGGGTGGGCGCGGGCGGGGGCGCGGTGGGCGCGGGGGGCGCGGGCAGCACGGAGCTGCCGCTGGACCCGTTCCTGTCGGGGCTGTCGGAGCACCAGCGGCAGGAGTCCGCGGACAGCGGGCTGGGCATGGCGGTGCCGCACTCGTACTCCATGCCGCACACGCCGGAGGGCTTCCTGGCCGGCATGGACGACCGCATGGACTGCACCAGCGAGGCCGGCGCCAACCTCGACTCCGCAGACATGGCGCTCGCTGACAACCTCGACTCCACTGACGACCTGGTACCTACATACTTTACACGTGTCTTACTAACCATGTTAAATTGAATATCTGACTAAAAAAAAACTAATTGGTCAGTCAATTCCAGGTAAATGAAAAATATGTGTTCCATATTTTTTTTTAATCTATCTGGTGGACTAAGTCAATCAATTACTTAATTGCAAAAATGGAACGATCCCCGTTAAAATTGCTAATCCCATATTAGTTTGTGTCCCGTCTTTTAATACAATTGGACATTTACTTGTCTCACAGTTACTAACAAATACTTTGACACTATTTTACCGTAATTAATTGATAGCGTATTTTCCTTGATTGACATTGAGTATTACTATCACGATGTCGCTAAGTCTTGCAGTGATTTGTGTAATTGATACGTTATCAATTACACAAATCTTCAATCAGATAGCTAATTAACGTTTGCAAGTTGCATGTTTCTAATAGCTATATGTAATGGTTTCAGTTGAACGAGTTTACAAACGACATACTCCTGGACGACGTGCAATCGCTCATCAACTCGACGCCGAGCAAGCCGGACAACGTGCTGACATGGCTGTAAGCGGGCCACTGCCGCTTACAACCTACAAACTATCAAATTAGGTATTATAATATGTTTAATTTAGCGTACTTACCGCTTATATTATGTCGACCGCTATAACTGTGTCGGTGACAAAACGGTAACGATGGTGTAAATTTCACTTTGAAAATGACAATTGATAGCATAACGTGTGTAATGACTGATGTGGGATTTCATGTGACGTATTGTGTGCTTATGAATTAGGATAGTTAGATACTTTCAGTACCAGTACGATGGCTACCATGAGAACAGTTAAACCGATGTGGACAAGCCACTCGGCTCGACTCGCTTCAGCCTCTGACGTTGTGTTTCTGTTTCAATGTTGTTTCAAAGCTTTCCACATCGGTTTCACATTTCTATACATACAATAGCTGCTCGCTTTTTATGCAGAATTGATTTTATCTCTGTCTCTGCATTTATTCGAATGAGATAGGAATACGAAATTGTGTGAGTATAATATGTGTTTCTACTTCGTTGTGGTTATAGATGTGTGGACTCTTTGTATGTCTGAGTTAATGACACATACTCATCGTTATTCCTGAATTATTACTTGGCGTCATAAGTATTGGGAACTAATTGTGTTTTCACATTAGCTAGGAGATACGTGCTGACTTGTAAGAGAGTAGTAGTTCTCTCGTCTATTATGAGCAATATGCTTTGGTGCTCAGCTTTGGATATCTTCAACCAGTTTAGGAATGAGATGAGCTCGGAGAGTAATGCCGCGAGTACAGACGGCGCGGGCCGCGGTGGCTGCACGCCTGCTTTCGTCGCAGAAAGTAGTTGCGTTGCAACGCGATCATTCGTGAACTAGGTTTCCCATATTCTTTTCATAGAGACTATCGGAAATCGTATTCGGTATAAACAAACAATATTTTATGATATATTTTAAAATTAAGATTGTGATAACATCTTGATGTAACAGTGCCTTATTGTGCCTTGATAAAATTATAATATTTATTGTTGTAATAATTTAGATAATGTTGAGATATTTTTACAATTTTCCATTGTCGAACTATTGATGTAATAGTGATTTGACAGAAATAAACTACTTATGTACTTGTAGAAACGTTGTTTGTCAACTTACACCGTCCTTGTGAATTTTCGAGATTATGAATAGTTAAGTTTTAATAGTTAATCAGAAGTAGGTAATTATGTTGGCAACTATTGTGGTTACTTATTAGCGCGTTGGGTTGTAAGTGAACAATGTGACTACCTAAGCAATATTCAGATGTATGGGTGCAGCTAGCTAGCTAATATTAGGGAGTAATTGGAGCTCGAAATTTTGCCTCTAAGTGCCTTACTCGAAACATATTGATGTCTGATAAAATTTTGTAGCGTTAAATGAATTTATTGAAATAGCCGTGACGTTGCAATCGGTGCCGACTATGATGTACGAGATCTTTGTTCGATGTGTATTCTTACATTACTAGTATTACTTCATTATGTTTAATATAAAATCATTCAATCATCAATCATATTATATCAACAAATGAAAACGTTTCAAAATTTTGTAAGCCCACCTAGTCTTTAGAGTTTTGTATGAGTGTACTGAATTCAGCTAGCTTGATTGAATAATTATGATAATGGAATTAGGCCTTTATTATCAAATGCTACATTGAAAACTTTGCCATATTAGTAAAAGTACTATTATTCTTATAAGACTTGAATGTAATCTTCATGACGAATAGCAATAGATAGCATCTGTGTAACTATTGTAATTAGACGTAACGGTGCTGGGTTGATGATACATATAATTTTGTATTCTGTAGATCCATTTGTTGTATACTTTATATTTGTATTTGTCGTGTATTAATTGTAAGAGTCGTATAGTTTGGATGCTTCTCATATTGTTCGTTGGATTATTGCCCCGCCCCCCTCCCCCGTCGTAAGCCGCCGACAGTGCCACAAACATTCCATGTCGCCACAGGACGCCGCGCCTGCCACTCGCTGACCAATAATGTCACGAACAATATCTCAAGTGTAAACTGTAATCAATTATTTCTTAAGTATAGCCTTTATGAGAAACATATCTTTTCAGTCTGATAACAGATGCAAGTTTTCTATGTAGTGTATGTAACTACGTGTATCAATGTTATAACAATGAAATTACGTGTCAAAGTTATTAATTTACTATAATTTCATTGTAAATAATTCGATATTCTTATATGAATTAAATAAATATTTGTTTTAATACCTATTATATATTTCACTTCCCTTAAATTTAACATAACTCTTAAAAAACTGGACAAATTACAATTCACTCCTGGTTGTTCTCGTCTGTTGGAGAGGGAAAGAAAACATGCTTAGTATTAATAATATGCTTTATTTCTTAACTATAACAAGCAGCTCAAGCATGTCCCATTCTACATATGTACAATAATTGCTGTTACCATGCTTCATCCTTCAGTGGCTCACAGGTTGCGCACCTGTCAAAACGTGCGCAAGATTAGTAGGGTTATGAGTACAGACTACAGCCCAGACAGCCAGATAGGAAGGTGATAGTTCAAGCACTTAGCGATTACCGTAACATGTTATTTTATGAGCCGATTTCATCATTTATCTATTACAAATTACAATTAATGAACTATAAATATCTGTAAATTAGAATGTTCGATCTCAGTTAATTGGTTGTAAATGTACATCGAAAACGCATTTATTACTCAATTAATCTAGACTCAGACTAGAGTGATGAAACCGGCTTGTTTTGGTAGGTATAATTTAAGTACAGCTTATAAACATGCAACAAAGTAAACTACAACTAGGAAATTACAAAGAGATACAGTACAGACTATAGAATACAAGAAAGAGAAATGCAGAAATTAGGAGCATCTTAAATACATACAATAGCTAAAAGACAGCTGTTTTATCTACCTAATACTAATAGCTGACTAGGAAATTGCCAAAATCGTGTTTAGCACACGCTTTACTACTTATACTACGTAAAGGTTCATTGACAAGTTTCTGTTAGTTCTTTCTCTCAAACAAGTATTTGTAGGTACATTCCCTCAAGTAAGCATTGACTAACCCATTTATTTCTAGTACTTTGCGATACTATTTTTGCAGCGGTAATTGCTAAATCAATTTCTGTTTTGCTCTTGTGGAACACAGCGGGATACTAAAAATAGGTAAAAAACAGAAATTTTTGCTATGTTTCGCTTATAAAATATACTCAGAAGAAGAAGGATATTTTTTAATTAATTTCAATCATGATATAGGTATGTATTATTGTACAAATGACTAAATCAGAATTAGCCATTTGATAAGCAATATGATGGCTAATTCCTGTAAATACATTTTTTATAGCATATCCCAGTATAGAGAAAAGGCAGAAGAGACAGACATTTACAATAGATTAGGCAAAGGAAACTGTTCACCATTTATCGCTATGCCTTAGCTCTGGCTTTGATTTTCCATGCAAGATAAATTAAACATACAAGCCTTTTACAGTTCATAAATATTTAAGCACAGACCAAATAACAACTCTTTTCTCGTATTTAATTATTTGAGCTGATTTATGCTCGTTCATTCCACTAATATTATAAATGTGAAAGTTTGTGAATATGGATGATTGTTACCCATTCACGCTCAAATGCTGACAATCTGGATTAGCTCTTATACGACTCCATCAGAGGTGGAATGTTTTTGTATATAAATAACCACCATTCGCGCAGACGAAGTCGTGGGCAAGAGTTAGTTACTATTCAAAAAGAGAGCTCACATGTGGAATTACACGAGCTTCATCAAAAGCGTAAAGCCTTTAACTGTTATTTGATCCATGTTTAGAAGTGCAGAAGTAAAGCTATATAAGAAGGAAGGTAATTATAAGTGGCAGCGATGTGCAGGCCTTACAGAGGGATCCTTGTAGCGGTCGGACTGCGGCAGCTCGTGGTTGTCGATCAGCTCGCGGTAGTACTGCGCCGACAGGCGAGGGGTGCGCGGGCGAGCGGGGTCCGTGATGTTCACGTAGTAGAAACCGAAGCGCTCACTGTTATCAAAGTATAAGGTTTATTTACTGTGTGTAAAGCAAAAGCTACTGAAAATGCTAATGCGTCCATCTGACTGCACTGATGCTAGAAGAATGCCACTCCGACACACCATTTCGTCACGTCGTTGGACGCTATAATGTGTGGCATAGGGTAAGGCGTGACCGTGATAATAAGGTAAATATAGCTAAAAATAATATCTGAAAGTGGTAAACCTGGGAGTAATTTCATATGTAGTTCGAATGAACAAAAACGGATAACTTATCACAACAATCAAATTCTTCATTACACATTTACACTGTACAGAATTTTAAAGTAAATTTAGTAAACTTACGAGAACCCAGCCCTCCATTCAAAGTTGTCCATAAGAGTCCAGGCGGTGTAGCCGAGTACGTTGACTTTGTCGTCGTTGATCACGTTCAGGATTTCAGACAGGTAGTCCTACAATCACAAAATAATATAATATAAATTGTAATAATTACCATATAACAGTATCATTTACACATTGATAAAGCATAGCTTACGTTGAAGTACTTGATGCGACCGTAGTCTTCCAAGTCACCGCGGTCAGAGAATCCGTTCTCAGTGATGTAGATTGGTGGGTCGTTGTACGAGATCTTGCACCAACGCAGCAAGTTTGCGAATCCAGTGGGGACCACCTAAAAGAAGGCCATCATGAGTTACCTAAATCTACATAATTACTGGAGGTACAAAATAGTTTAGTCTTATATAAGAAAATCCCTTGTCACAATGTTAGTTACCGTATTCCTCCGATCGATTTTCTTGAAATTTTGTATATATAATATATGCATTCAGTAGGTCTGAGAATCGGCTACTAAATATTTTTTTTTTCGCGAACGAAGTCGCAGGCAACAGCTAGAATATAATAAAAAAATAATTACCCTAAGCCATTCAGAGGCAGAATCACCACCGACTTCCATGGTAGTGACTGCACCGATGTCCTTCAACCAAGAAGGCGACTTGGCGATAGGGTCGACTCCAGCGCCGGTGATCAGGTGAGTGGTGTAGTGGTTGATACCCAAGAAGTCTGAGGTTCCCTTGATCCTCTGGATCCAGTAGGCGTCGAATTGTTCAAGGCGAGGTTTTTTCAAGCCCTCAGCTTCGCTCTGGCGAGCAACGTTCTCAACCATCACTGCTGGGTAACCTCCCTCAACGGTGAAAATGGGGTGCGCGAACCATCCGAACTAAATAGAGAAAAAATAATACGTTTTAATATCAAAATTCAGTTATGTTAGTCTTTGATTTAAACATATTATTTTATAATTCGTTTTTACGATAAAATTACTCAATTTGTAACAAATAAACTTACTTTGAATTGGTTGGCTACTTCAGCCAGAGCAACAAGTTCAGAGTTTTCGGGGTCGCTGGGCTCGTACCAGATAGAGTTGATGGAGATGAAGATCCTTCCGTTTTGGACCGGGCGGTAAGTTTCATTGTACAAGTGGTAGCTTTCAGCGTGAGCCTTCAACAAGTTGTCACTGCACAGGTAGTTTCCTACACCGTGGCTGTCGATTGCGGGAGCTTTCTTCTCATCACCGTAGGCATCTTCGCAAATTTCGTAGGGCTCGTTGAAAGTAATCCAGGACTTAATTTTGCCTCCGAACTCTTTGAAGCACAAGTCTGAGTAGTCGTAGAAGTAGTCGATCATCTTAGGGTTAGACCAGCCTCCCAAATCTTGGAGTGATTGAGGTAAGTCCCAGTGGAATAAAGTGACCTAAAAAAATATAGAGCATAACATAAATGGATGAAGAAATAGGTTTCATTTTACGAATAAGTCATCAAGAGCGATAAAATCTTACAAGTGGCTCAATGTTGTTCTCGGCTAAAAGGTCAAGAAGTTCGTTGTAGTAGCGAATGCCGTCAGGGTTGACGAAGTCGATGCGGCCAGTAGGCAGGATACGGGACCAGGACAGGGAGAATCGGTAGAAGTGAACGCCGAGGGCGACCAGCTCTTCTACGTCCTCATGTAAACGGTGGTAGGAGTCGCAGGCGATGTCTCCGTTGGTGCCGTCCGCGATCATTTCGGGACGCGTGTGGCTAAGACGGTCCCACACGTTTTCAGATTTACCTAGAAATATTTTAGCGTAATTATTTTTATAGTATTGCATTAATGAATACAATTTGACGAAAAAATACTTCATAAATTTAACTTAATTTGAATTGAGTGGAATTTAATAAATCTATAAAGTAAACGAATATGAAAGGATTTTGTACACGATCCATAACGTTAACGTTCAGCTCTTAAAAAGATACTTAAAATACGTCAAACTATTGTTTTTCTATTCTTATTGCAACGAAAATGACATCAGAATACAACTTATATGATGTCATTTTCGTTGTAATAACTGTAAAAACAATGTAACTAGTAATGTTCCGTATTCATAGTGTGGGTTCAGGAATTAAGATTTCTTATCCCATCTCGCATGGTGATAACATTTGATCGAGTATCTATTCTGTCAAAGTCCGGGTAAGATATCGGAAGACCACTTCAAACGTTACGATAAGATGGCGAAGGTGGTAAACAAGTAAACAGGCTTACCGCTCACGTTCCATGCTCCCTCGATCTGGTGGGCCGCTGTTGCCACGCCAAAAGTGAACCCCGGGGGGAACTTTGTGTAGCCAGCATAGCCTCTGTAACATCATCATTTTAATTGCATGTAGTAAATGAAAGAACGCTTTTTCATTTGGTTTTTAGTACTAATTGCAATCCTATGGGTAATTCCTAGATAAATAAGGATTTTATTATTTTTATTTGACACTGATTTTTTTTTTTATAATTTAAGTATAAGTGGATCTTCTCAGCCCGGAATCACCCACTGCTGGGTATAGGCCTCCTCTTTTTTAACCAACTTATCCAACTGCTTCCAGCAAACCTATCTATATAAACCCAACCTAAGTGGTGTGGTTTGGTTTAATTATTTTTCACCCACCATTTTGCACAAAATTTTAACTGTTATTTGAGAATCTTAACAGAATTTCCGCATAGTATAGTTATATATTTTCCTTATAATTATTTAATCGAATACATCTACTTTTTACTATCATTGCACCGATGCCTCCGTTTATGTAAATGAAGAATAAATAAATGCTTTTTTTACCTGCTTCCTTGTGCTTTTGATACAAAATCAAATAAATTATTACAGGTACAATTACTTTACGATCAGATAATTATTAGTAATATTTGTGTAGCGAGATGTGTGCCCTTTTTCCTACTGCAGGAGAGACAGAATAGAATGACCAAGGCAGTCAACAGTGAAATAAGACTCAAGGCCAGACGTATAAAAGAGCAAGAAATCAACAATAATTTTATAGATATCGTGCATAATTTACATAACCTATGACCTAAATACTTCGGACGAGAGGCCTATTGCTACGACTTAAAGTTGTCATCTAGTTGTAGAATAAAGACGCCTCTCTAAGCCAAGTTGCTGTCGCGCTTCCACAACCGGTAAATACAATCTCCTAAAACTATTTTGACCTACGTATTTTAGATGGTATGAAGCATAATGACGTTTGATGTTAATAAACTTGGTGTTCACTGATGCGTAGCGGTTGTACTTAGGTTACCGATGTTATAATGTTAATGTTGATTATATTGTTAACAAACAGCACACAGATAACGGTTATTTAATGAATTTGCATGTCCCTTTATTTGTGAAAACAATGCAGTTCAAGTCTTGTTTAGTTAGGAACAGCTTGGTCTTGCTCTCATTTGAAAGCACATGTTTTTTATGCAATCTTATGATCAATATTTGTTTTTATTTGATAAGGAGATGGAACTACGGCTATGTTAATGGTGACCTCTTTTTATGTCTTCAAATACTTAACAGATACAATAGACTTGTTGCACAAAACATTTATATTTTCCTCAAATTTTGCCAATTTCGTGACACGAGGTTTTTTCCTTCAATCAATATCAAGGGTGTTCAATGGCCCATTAATACCTCAAAGGTAGTCAAGTACCTGCTGAGGCTATAGATGATGATAATACAAACAAATAAATATGTGACTAGCAAGTCAATGTACGAATTATCCTTCGCTAAAGTTATTGACCTTTAAATCAAAGTTGAAACTACTTACTACTACTACTTAAATCGAAGAGAAAATATTTTCAAAAACTTGTTAACCGGTTACTCTGATAATGGTGTTATGACGAGGCAGTATCAACAAACAGACTCACGAGTGGCACAGCGCCAGCAGCCCGATAATGCTCCAAATTGTCACCGCCATAGCTCCGACTCGCTCCGTCGCCGACGACCTCTTACGACGAACTGCACTGAGCTCGCCACACGCCAACATAAGTTACTTCGTCCACCTTAAGAATCTTTGTCGGTGTGATAATTCAAGTGGATATTTCGAAGATACAATAGATAATTCAAGTGTTCGTTGACTGACAAGGGATTACGTTTTTAAAAGTTATCTTAGCAACAAAATATTGTGTCCTATTTATTTTAAGACCATGGGAGGGTCTTCAGAGGAATTTTGGAATGCTGTAGGCTGAATTATCGGTGAGATATACAGGGTGTGAAGTGTGCGACAAACTGCAGAGAAGAATAAGTTTGGTCAAAACCTTTGACTATAACGTACCGCAAAAAGTTACGGGGTTTAGTTAAAAACTATTATTTTAAAACCTTTTTATGTAACGTGAAAATTAAAAGTAACTATTTAATTGTGAAGCTCAAAGCAAAAAATGAGGTTTTTTGTTGATAAAAATAATACTGCCAAGGTAACGTACAAGCTAGATTATAAAGTTTCCGAAAATCGATCGCATGTCGTCTTTTTTACAGACTACGTTTAGTTTCTTTTGGTAAATCTAGGACTTAATTATCATCCCCAGCAGCTTATCGCATTTTTACTGGACACTCTGTATATAAATACTGATGTTAGATATATCTGAGCTAAATTATCTCCAAGATTGCCAAAAAGATACCTCTGGAAAAATAAAAGATTAAAATATTCGCAGGATTACGGATTGTAGACTTACTTTAATCCGAACTCTAGTTATAAATATCAACGTTTCCAACTTTACACTGATTGCGCGTTAATTAAGAACAAAATGAGAAATCCGGAAGTATAACACTAAATACAAACGTAGAAGAAATGATATAGGTAGGAAATCTGATTCAATGCACACACGATTTTTAAAAGTGAGTATTTCGTATTAACAGTTTTCACGACTTTCTCTTCACATTTTTGAAACAAAACTATTTGATTGGCGTTTTTACGGCAAGCAAGTAATTGATTTATTACTTCGTGAGATTAATCTACGTAAGGCACTGTATGTAATACGGAACCTTCTGTAGTTTTACGCTCTTCGTACCATCTGGTTTACAAACACACAGAATAGACAAAAGTATATTTGTTGAATATTTTTTAGAAATAATTACCATTGGCGTTGAATTTGTTACACTCAAATATGTAAAAAATTCGACCATATTTTTTATGCCTATCAATCTTCTAAAGATTAAAATCTATTGTTTAGTGTGTTGTCAACTGCTTAGATACTATTCTTGTATCTATTCAGACTATGGTGGTAACTAATTTTGTTAGCGCTAAATGCTTTAATACCTCCATGCATAATCCACGTTTTACGCATCAAGAAAATAAAAAAAGCCAGTTAACAACGATAGTTTACTATCAAATGTAACAAATGAGAAGCAGATACTTCAAATCGGCCTATATTCTTTCGCTGCCTATGTTATGATATTTGTTAGGTAGCGTACTATTTCTAGGCTTCATCGAGAAGTCCCTGCATGACGCACAGGTAGTCGACGGAAGTGGCGAGGGAATGGGCTAAGAGTATGCCCCTGGTGAGCACCTCGCGCACCTTCCACACGTCGGGCGGGCTCGCCGGCCGGAACGCGGCGGAGAGAGCGCGCCGCGCGATCGTCGTCGGAAAGAACCGCCACGGCTCGTCCTTCCACCAGCTGTGAAAGTTGTTGTAAACTATGTTAACTCCCAAAAAGCAGTTTAATGAATACATATATTCATAAACTCCTTTTTAAGGGATATACTAAAATATACAGAACGGAACTGTTTCAATCGGGATTATTGATTTCTGCATTGTCATGACTGGCATGACCTGTGTGTATCAGTATCAGTTTAGATGTATATGTCTAAAACCGATACCAGAAGTACTCTAGCCTTAAATTCTATGACAACTTTAACTACTAATATGTATGTTTCAAGTCTCATGTTAAAAATGGGGGAAAATTCCCTAATTACCTCAAGAACAGGCTTTCATAAGTGAAGTAGGTGATGATCAGGATGAACACTGGGTATATGAGGGGCAGCACGACGAGCAGGCAGAGGATGAGCGTGCCGATCAGTTTGAGGAATGTGGGGAAGGGCGCTCCGTACCGCCACAGGGAGCACACATCGCCCGCGAACTCTCGGGCCAGCACGCGCACGCGCCCCAGCCTCGTCGCCGTGCGTAGCTGCTGAACATACGGCTTAGTAAAACCTTACCATGGTATTCTATTGAGGTATTATTAAGATGGGAAGGGTGAAGCTCACAGTTGGTATAACTACTGGGAATCCATCTTTACTTAACCCAGGGCCAGAGAGTCAACGATGGTTTTCCCCAGACAAAAAACGTAAACACTTCCTAGGACATACCCAAAGTAACTTTCACCGTCAATTTTGAAAGACACTCCTTATTTTTGAATAAGTCAACCGAATGAACAGCAGAAGAATCAGTTTCAAACCTACTATTGTGGCTCCTAAGCACCAAGTAATTTTGTGTTCAATCTATTTATTCTCTCATGCAATAAATGTGTACTCTTTATAAAATTTGTCGAGATACCTATGTTACCAAGCCATTTTAACAAATAAATTTCAATACCCTCATGGATGACTCCCGATACAAAGACTAGCCAAAATTTCGTAGTCGAACATTAACATATAGATTTGACCTAAGTAAATTTTATTCTAAGAAGATGGTTTTTGTACTGTAAGCAAAAACTGGATGAAATTGATAAGTTGAGATGTGACAACGTAAAACTAGTCATGTCAGCAGAGACCACACCATGGTGGTTCTGTGCATGCATACCTTACTATCATACATATTCCTTGGCTGACGAAATTTCTTTTCTAGTCAAATGAAGCTTTCAGGAATAAAGTAAACAATGTTTAACCTAAGATGAGGGGTTAAAACTAAAGTTGATCGTACTTCAACCATAAACACTTTGTTGGTTCGGCGATATGGTTTCATCTCAATCTTGACATTAAATTTTTTGTCGAAGCCGCATTTTGTTACAAATATTATGTTTTTTCAGCTGATATTGCTTCCATGTTTTATATTTGAACATAAATAGCGACAATGTAATTTTCTCAAAGTATTTGCCTGTCAATCGTGACACTAATCATTTGACGTTTGACAAGTTTAGGCTCTAGGGGGTGTGCGAAAGGAGGTTTTACTTCATAAAAGGGTTAAACTACACGTATTACATTACAAAGATGCTTCATATAGTGGCCAGTTACCAGTGGCAATTTTAGATTAAATCTATAGGGCTTAGGGGAGATATAACCAGCCATGTGCGAGAGATAAATGTACCTACCACACCAACGAGATAATATGGGTAACCTTGAATTGTTTTTAAATGCCTAAACCGATAGCAGGACAGTATGCTGTATGTGTGATAACATATTTGTCAAGTGATTGGGATTGTCATCTCACATTGACAGGTGGCCACGTATACAGTTTTTCTTTATCTTCCATGCTTTATTTTGTTGTACCTAGCATCATTAGTCGCAACGGCTTTTCCTGTTTTATTTTTATTAGACATCATTATCCTTAACGATTTGTGTTATTCTTTTCACATATTGAAATAATTTAGTAGGTGTAACGATGGCGTAACGTAGTTTCAAACAAACTAAACGTCAGCCATCAGCCCTAATAATACAGTGTTTATCGGAACAATACTTAATTAGCGCATACTTAAGTAGGTATATCGTGTGGAGCATCCGGTGAATCTAAGTTTGAAAAGTAATAAACTGTCTAACTTCCTCATATTAATAGATTCAAATGCGTAATGTAACCTGTTACTTTTATTACAAGTGATAATTTAGGCGTAATGAAAACTTTACGAAGATAGGTAACGTATGTAAGTAACATAACGTAGTTTTTTTAATGAATACGGTAAGCATCATCCCTAGGCTCCCTCCCTAGCAGGGTAATTTTATTAATCACCTCCTAAGAATTTATTATGTATTCCCTTTTATAAAAAAATAAATAAACCGTTTAAGTACGAGACGAGCTTGCGACACTAAGGATTTCGTACATCCAGATAAAGATATCCAAATTTGCAAAAAAAACGGTCCCCATCAAGTTTACGTCCGTACCAAATGTTACTTGGCCTCGGTTTTCATTTTGATTCGTAGTTATAGTTACAACAGAAATACATCATCTACGATATTTTCTACTGTCCCGGTACGTGAGATACAGCCTAGTAACGAAGGTATTCTTTAGTATTACCTTTTGGTTACGTAACCCTAAAAATTGGCATTAGTTATATGACGAAATAATTATAAATTATACAATTCTGTATGCACGTGCACCTGAGTAATAAATTTGAGCAACAAAACAAAAGTAAGAGATTCAACTATGTATTTTTCATGAGTTAACATTTATTGCAAAAATAAGGAACAAGACGAAAAAAAATATTTACAGAAATGTAAATATTCCTGATTGGTGTGGGTTAATTTATTCTGCACTAGGCCTTGCCTCTTATTGACATCTGTTTAGATGACAGTTTTAATATTAAAAAGGCACAATACAGCATATCGGAGGTACTTAATTGTCGTCAATAAATAGAGAACATTGGAGTGGTGGGCGCATGTTGTTCTTACAATGTTGACAATTGAGGTCGATTGAGTGGCTCCCATGAATAACATCAAGAGCCATTTTATTTGAGGAAGCTTCTTAATAAATGAGCCATTACACGTGTTATATTTTCCATTGTCTGTGTTTTGGAATGACAATACTTCAATATTCGAAAGTGTCTAAAACAAAAATATTATTACGATTTCTTAACTATCTTTTCCGGAATATAAAACATTTGTTTAATTATCTTGGTTCAGTAATTTGGAAAAGACAAATAAAACTAAATAGCGCCGTGACGTCAAATATACAGGCTTAACAAAGTCTGAAGACAGAATGAAGAAGTTATTGAGAATGCCATTAGTTAGGTCATTTTGATTGCCATATTGTAAACAAAATCACCACGTCTATTTCACCGAATTTCAGTTTTTAGCCAAAGACTAACATTATTCCACCTTACAGGAATGTGACATCATTTGGCGCTTACGTCTTTCCAGTCTGCACTAACTTTTATAAAGAAAATCTTGAATGAAAACTAATGACATTCATGAAAAGAAAATATATCTAGTTTGAAATATAACATTAATAAATGAGTGTACCTAAATGAATGAATGAAATGTTGCCGTAACCTACAGTAACCTATTCCAAACCAAGTAGTTTTTCAGTTTTGAATCTGAAATGTTGCGTTATTTGTAGAACATTCTATGTAACACACGGCAGCGACCACGCTAAACAAATTCACAAAGAATAATTCTATAATTTGCATTAATTAATCACATTATACTTGCCATCGTTTTCAACGACCCTGTCATTGTACACAGCCATTTATTATTCGTTTAGGCCAGTGACATCAAATATACCTACTGTACAGACAAGATGCTCGTAAAATAACCGTTTAAAGAGTGCTTGTTTGATTTAAAAGGTGTTGCTGAACAAAAGACTACTTAATTTTTGTTTTTGAAAAAATATAATCATATTTTTCATACCGAGATAACAAGTGATATTGTTGTGGTGACAATTGTCATAATTGTTGGAAAAAAACGAAAGAAAAGTTCGTGCGTTAATTGATGCAGAATCAATCAATACTGTTCCAGGTTCGAAGTCTGTTAGTACATGTTACTTTTTCAGTTTATACTGGCAACGAGTATATGCTGTACTTTCAAGGACCTTTACTTTTTAGAATGGGTTAAACCTATGTACCTACCTAATTGCTTTCGCAAATTAAATTCAAATCCAAATATTTTTATTTGTAGAACATGGGTTTACATGGATACCTGAGATGATATCAAATTAACCGCTACGTCTCAAAGTCGAAATCAAAGTCAAAGTAAGTATTTATTTCCTAATGAATACAGTTATATAAAAGGTGTTACAAAATGTCAACCAGTTCAAAACGTATTTATCTTAAATATAAATCTTGTATTGTAGGAATTATTTAATGGAATAAAAAGGGATTATCAATTAGACATCTACGCAATGCCCTCTTGAACCGAATCATTGGTAGTTCTCGAATTTTGACAGCCAATACAGCCATTGTAGGCATACAAATTCTTTTTAAGAAACTAAATCAGTTCAGTATAAATCTAAAATTAAAGCACAATAAAACTAATATTAAAAATTAAATAAATAAAATAATTAAATAACAAGTTATAACGTTAATGGCACAAAAAGTAACAGAAACTTAAAAACAATATATTTTTTGTCAAACCATTGTGAACGAATATCATTAGTGGATTAATTGTCGTTTTAGTAAGACGTTAATAAAATGTTTCTGTACTTGGTAGGGGCTTTGGTGTTATTATGCGTTATTCATATATTATTAAATTATAATGAACAAGCTAGGTTGGTTATGAAGATCCCGGGACCGAAGATTGACTTCCTTTTTGGAAATGCCTTGACAATTCTACGTTCACCTGGTAAATATAATTTATTGAGTTATAGACAGTTATAGTAAACTAGCTGACCCCGCGAACTTCATTTCGCTGACAGTAAAATTATGAAAATTATACGTCAATTTCTTTATGATACTTAAGAGATAGGTAAGTCTGCTAACGATTATTATTAGTAAGTAATAAGTATTTTACTTCAGAAAATAGACTAATTAACTTTATTGTAAAATTTCGCGCCGATGAAGTCGCGGGCACAGCTGGTATAACATATCCTTCATATGTTTTAAAAATACGAAGAAGTACTTAAAAGTGCAACAATTTGCATCGCAAACAGTTGACAAAATATAACATAAAATAATATTAAAAATACCTGCAATGAAATTAAAACTAAACAAAAGTAGCAAAACATTATAGGCTTTTGAAATTAATTATTGAATGCATATTTAAGGCAGAAACTCATCACCCAGTCGTCTGCAAACAAGTCGCATTCCATGTGAGTTTACATGGGGTCAGGCATCGTCAGTGCAACAACTCACAGTCCGCGTGTTTTAAAATGGTTTTAAATATTAATTTATCTAGCACGATTCCTATTTAAAATTAAAATTTTAGAATATTGTAAATTGGAAGACAGGGTGCTGCTGGGGAGTTAGTTGCGCCGTTTCTTCTCCCGTAGCGAAAGCACAGGAAGCGGTGAAGGGTGGGCGTTGGGGTGTTGTTTATAATTTAGGATTATTAACATTCAAAAAGTGCTACATTGTAGCCTAATTTGAATAAATGTCTTTGCCTAATTTGATAGAATTTGTTTTTGATTTTAGTTTAATCGAAACGTGTAATACAAATGCTCCTCGCTTTTATACGTTGTGCTTAAAGTACTTGTCTTTCTAGTTGTAAACTGCCCTCCTAAAACTATCATAATGTAGACCAGATGTAACCAGACCTTAAATACAATTTATTTATCAATATTGTTGTGTGCTTGTATGTATTTAGTTGAAATTATGAAACTGGGAAAAGAATTCACCACGAGATTTGAGGGCATCTTCAGGCTATGGCTTTTCCCCTACGCTGCGGTGTTCGTCTATAATCCCGAAGACGTTGAGGTGTTTATTTTTTTAATATTAATTTTCATCATCATTCCCCTGCCTTTATCCCAATTATTACGTGGGGTCGGCGCAGCATGTCTTCTTCTTCCATACGTTCCTATCTGACGTCATATCGCAAGCAACACCCTTTACAGCCATATCATCTTTTACACAATCCATTCATCGTTTCTTTGGTCGTCCTCTGCCCCTATATCCATCTACATTCATGTCGAGCACCTTTCTAACCACGTGATTATCTTTTCTCCGCATGACATGTCCATACCATGACCGGTTACCACGAAGTTTTTCCATTACCGGTGCCACTTTCAAACTTCTTCCTATATACTTATTTCGTACTCTATCGATTATATCTATTTTAATATTAATTTTACAAAGAGGTAAGGTTTGTGAGTTTGTTACGTTTAGGGTAATTTAAGTAATCCAGTATCTACGGAGCCGATTTTAGAAATTCTGTTACCAATAGAAAGCCATGTTATTTGCGAGTGTCATAAAAATATTCTGGTGTCAAAGAACTTGCATGAACGTTTTCGTAACTAACAATTTAAATATCAATTGCTTACAGGAAATGTTGAGGAATATTTAATTATTTATTTAATTAAACGGACGTGTCCTTAAATCATTAAAATATAAATAAGTAGGATCTTAAATTATGTAAGCACATGGCACCCTCAAACGCTTGTAAGCTATTGCGAATTTTATGTTTTTACTCTAACAATTTAACCCATATGATTGAGTTTATTGTTACAAATGCTACTCCATCAAATAAGTACAACATTCAGCTGACAAATATGTCGATCATGTATATTAGCTTACCACGTCAGTATAGGAAGAAATATCAATAAGCACTTCAATGTTCCGAAAACAACAAATCGCGGAATATACATAGGGACAATTTGG
Organism: Chrysodeixis includens; assembly: GCA_941860345.1. Lineage (NCBI taxonomy): Eukaryota > Metazoa > Arthropoda > Insecta > Lepidoptera > Noctuidae > Chrysodeixis > Chrysodeixis includens. The sequence goes on along the minus strand of OW796091.1, from coordinate 5,151,904 downwards.
GTACCTCTAAATGTTCTCTAACACCCACCCGTCCACACATCCTTAGTTACCCGGCGATAATTAAGGCGAAAGTTTCTAAATATTTGTATATCTTACTGAAACTTCGGAATCAATTTTGATAGAATCATTACATAGAATATAGTATATCATAGTCGCTTTTCACGCTGTCTGTTTTCTAATAGAATAAATGTTTCAAGAGGAAAAATTGTACGTATAATACGTCAGTATTGCACCTGTGCGAATTAAGCTAGGGTCGCTAGTTTGATATAGGTAAGGTAACTGCGATCCTACATAAACACATTAGTTTCTTTTTACTTGGTGAATAAACCACGAGGTAGGTTAGGTAGTAGGTAGGTTGTCTTTAAAAGTGATTGTTTTCTATTCAACTGTACAACCCCTAAGGAGTTAGATATCTAAGAAATAAATTAACTGCAGTGGTTTACTCAAGTTTACTGACGCATTTGACAGAATAAACAAAAACTGCTAATTGCTACGCGGAATTACTCGCGAATAAAAAAAGACTGTGTTAATTCAGTTATCCCATACCAAATTTTTACAAAATTACTTCAGTCGTTTAGGCATGAAGATTATAATTTTAATTCTTATTTTATGAATTTTGATTGATCCTTGATTACTTAATCTTACAAGAGAATCTAAATAATTAACAATACAATATTAATGTTGTCTATTAAAATATTACAGAAGTTAATTGCTCATATTTGTTATCGTCAGTGCGTCAAAACAATACCTAATTATAAAACTGAAACTGAGGTCAAGGTTGCTGACATCTTAGGTGTGTCTCAATCTATATCTGTAACTTGGTTTAGTGTAAGGAAAAATTATAGACGAATCATCTTCATCTTTCTGCCCTTGTCACATTTTTTGGGGTCGGCGCAACACGCTTTTATTTCCTTTCAGACGTCACACTCTAATCACAGTATCATTTACTCCTTTTTCATTAACATCAGTCCTTATACAATCCATCCATCTTAGAATAGACGAATATTAGGTATTCAATCCTGTGCCAAGGGGCTTATTACCACCTCTCGAGTACCATTATTAAAGTTGTGGAAGAGGGCGCCGCTCTGCACCTGCTATAGTCTTATTGTAAGAACTGGTGGTGGGCCCCCAAAGACAGCTGAAAATCAGTGCAGTGCCTATCGCACAGCTTAACTGAACTCTATCCCTTGTGGTACACAGGCTACACACATAATATTATTACTTTGTATATAAATGTATTATGTGTGCAAAATGAATAGTTTATATTAATAACAACAATATTCTTATAGATAATAATGTCGAGTACGAAGCACAGTGAGAAAAGTGTCATCTATAATATTCTGAAGTTATGGTTAAGAGATGGACTACTGCTAAGCAAAGGTACACAATACTAGTTACATGAAAGAATGTTCTTGTTCCAACTTTAGCACTTTGTTCATTTGCTGAAAATCCACCTTCTCAAATAAATGTTGTGTATCACCACCGTTTTAATCAATGTTTAATTTGCTATATATTTTTAGGTCAAAAATGGCATGAACGAAGGAAGATTCTTACTCCAGCTTTTCACTTCAATATATTGAAGCAATATTGCGAAATATTCGAGAGGACTAGTGAGCGTTTGATAGAAAATCTGAAGCGATCCTCGGGTGAAGAGATAGACGTTTTGCCTGAAATCTCAGAATTTACACTCCACTCAATCTGTGGTATGAATCAAAATAAAATTTTATTATTATTAAATAGAGCTTGTATTTAAATATTTTTGTCAACGTAAGCTCGTTTAGACTGACCTATGGTTGATGGTAAAATAATAACAACAGTAGTTTCAATCAATAATTATTATAATACTTACATATTTTTATAAAAAAAAATAACCATTGATAACGAACTGATATAACAAAATTTGCAATCTGCAAACACTAATCCTAAATCGGTCTAATCGACATGACAAAGCAATGAATCATTAAATTTACAATTACCTACTTAGTTACATTTTGAACAAAAAATGTCTGGTTATAGAAACATCAATGGGAACCCGTCTTGGCGACGACACTACAGAAGTGAAGACATACAAAAAAGCTATACTCGATCTGGGAGGCATATTCTACGAGCGCTTAATTAGGATATACCTATACATAGACTGCTTATACTATTTGACGCCATTAGGAAGGAAACAAAAGAAATATTTGGCTGCGGTACACAGTTTTACGGAGAACGTCATAGAACAAAGGAAGGAATACATAGAGAAGAATGGAATTAATTTCAATGAACAGGACGATGAAGACTCGTTTTCGTATAAAAAACAGAAGACGACCGCCATGTTAGATTTGCTAATTTCTGCTGAAAAAGATGGACTTATAGATAGAGAAGGGATTAAAGAAGAAGTTGACACATTCATGTTTGAAGTAAGTTTCAAGTAAAATATGGCTAAATGAAATATGTATGTGAGGATATAAAAGCTGCAACTTAACTGTATCGTTCAAAACATTTGCAGGGTCATGACACAACTGCAAGTGCGTTAACGTTTTTCTTCATGGAGCTCGCAAATCATAAAAATATACAGGTTAGTGCAACGCCATTTAAATTGTATTTTTAACTCAAATTTTATCAACTGGCTGATGGAATGGCTGGATAGCTGAGATTTTGTAGCATTTGTAAACCATAAAACACGCGTAAATGCTTATCTAATAGGACTCAGACGATGGCGTACTCGAGTATGACTTCTATATTTTGTAAACGAAATCAATTTAAAATAATATTTTTAAATAAAAAGCATCGCACGATAAAAAAAAGTTACGAAAAGTAAATTAGTTAACTACATTCGTACCAAAATCTCATATGAATGAATCGCAGTAACTGCTAAAAACGGTAACTAAAACAATTACTCCTACGTCAATATGTCATGCAATTGTCGAGAAGGATGATAAAATCCTATTTACTGCATCAAGTCATCATATAGAGTATTGTAGAGTACAGTTTATGAGTTTTTTTTTTATTGAAAAATGCTAGTCGATTTTGGCAGGGAACTGAAGTAGCTTTTTTATTCGGATTACCCGCTAGGGCGCATAGATCCTCTAAAAACAAATGAACGTTACCTACCATTACCAGCGGTGCCAAACGACTGGATCCTATATCCACTTCTGGTCAACATCAGTAAGACCTTCAACCTATTTTATAAAACATTAATTTGAAATCGATTCTCGTTTCAGGATAAAATTATTGAAGAGTTGAAAGATATCTTTGGCGAGACAAAACGCCCAATAAAGATGGACGACTTGGCTAAGATGAAGTACTTAGATCGCTGCATCAAGGAGTCGTTGCGTATTTACCCGCCGGTGCATTTCATTGGCCGCAAAGTCAGCGAAACTACAGTATTAAGTATGTTACTGTTATAGTTAATGTAAATTGGTAAACAACTTCTCGTCAGCTTTTTTCATATTATAGTCTTAATAGTAATTCGTATCATCCGCTTCAAACGGCATTATTAATAAGTATAATGCCTTTATTATAAAATGATAGAAGCAGGACTATTGCCATGTAAAAGTGAGACAGCGTACTACACTGTGTAACGCCATTTCTCTTTTTATGACTACAATAGTCCTGTTTGAAGGTGTTGAGAGGTATCTTTGTAACCTGTAATTGTTTCTAACTTTTAAAATTGGAGTCCGCAGATATACGTATAGATACCTGATACTCACATGGCAAAAATTTTCAGGTAACTACACAGTACCAGCTGGAAGCCAGTGTCACATACCGATTATGTTCCTACATTTCAACCCGCGTGTTTTCAAGAACCCATATGATTTCGATCCTGATCGTTTTCTGCCAGAAAACAGCGTTGGGCGCCATCCCTACGCCTACATCCCATTCAGTGCTGGACCCAGAAACTGTATCGGTAATAACACTTAACAATGAGAACTTATTATACTATCTACAGTTTATGAATTTATTAGCAGGTGTAGATAAAAAACCGGCCAAGTGCGAATTGGACTCGCGCACGCAGAGTTCCGTACTATCATCTATACGCAGCGAAAATTTTAAACGTCTACCTGTTATCGTTTTTAATATTGAGCGAAAAAATACAAAAAACACGTTTGTTTTTAGAAACCCCTTAACATTTTTTTTTTAATTTTAAGTATTATTGTTGTTATAGCGGCAACGGAAACACATCATTTGTGAAAATTTCAGCTTTCTTGCTATTAGGCCCATAGCACATGGCGTATTTTAAACGCGCAGGCGACGCGCGTTTTAGGAACGCGCGTCTTCGGCGCCGTAGACCCCGATTCTTGCGTTTGCATCAATGATACAAGCGCGCGCATGAAGCGCGTATACGCGCAGTAGAAGCGCGTACAAATGAATACATAAAAATTCTTCTTTCACTCGTAAATGGGTCTATCCAAAAGATTCGTTTATTTTTGTGTTATTTTTTTCTTTGTAAAAGAAGTACTAAAGCCAGTGTACCCAGTGTTATATCAACGGACGCCATTGTACAACTGGAGAGAGGAGTCTCTGATCAAAACGCAAAGGCTACGAGCGACTACAGCACGTATACACGGAGTAGAAGTGCGTATACGCGCAATAGAAGCGCGTTTCACGGCCGCATTGTGTGCTTAGGATACAAGGTTGCGTTCAAATCTCGTATGAAGCGCGTATACGCGCGTCATCTGCGCGTCGCCTGTGCGTATAAAATACGCCGTGTGCTATGGGCCTTACTGTTTATGAGATACAGCCTGGAGACAGACAGACAGCGGAGGCTTAGTAACAGGGTTTCGTTTTACTCTTTGGGTACGGAACCTTAAAAAATGATGCAATATTTTCTTTCAAAGTCCTCGGAATGTCTATCGTACTTTCGACCTAACTTTTATCTCAGGACAAAGTTTAAGTATGTTTGTTTTTCTGTAAGTACTTCAGATATCAGTAAAAAAATATTAATTACCTGTTTTATAATCTGATTGGAGTTTTCACCTACTTTTAGCTATGCCTTGGGGGTAATACAGTAAACAGGTGGTTGTAAAATAATGAACAGCTGTGGTGATAAATTGGACCTACACTCAGATACAATCAGGAAACAGATATCTATGCTACCTAGTCTTGTTCAATAAAAAAGTAATTATTAAAATTTATTCACTTAATTTTCCGTCGGTTAGTGTAAAAATCTGTTCAACTTCAACTTAATTATTCCTAAGTTGTAACCTTTGTACCATTTCTTTGTTAATACTGTCGAAAGTTGAACAGATTTTTACACTAACCGACAAAAAATTAAGCGATAACTATCCCATAATATAATATATTTCTTGTACTTTTTAGGGTTCCGTACCCAAAGGGTAATACTGAATCCTATTACTATACATATAATGCCTCCGCTGTCTGTCATGCTGTCTCCATTGCAGGCTGTATCTCATAAACCGTGATAGCTAGATTGAGTCTTTGATAAGGAGGGCCCCCACCCCATGCAATAAACGTGTTTTTTCCCCATATTAAAAACGGTAACAGGTAGACGTTAGTATGATAGTACCTACGAAATCCTTCGTGCGCGAGTCTGGCTCGCACTTAGCTGGTTTTATTTATCACACATGCTGAGTATCTATAAGTATTTTTTATGCTGTTACCTTAATTTTAAACTTTTGTGTTATATTATATGTTATAAGCATAAACAATTTTTGGTTTACCTAATACCTAAATAAATAATACTTACCTATAAAAATACAGGAAAACTGATTATAAAATAAATTAAATGCATTTTCACAACATAAGATTTATCGCGTTGATTTAACAATGAAATATTTTAGAGAATCAAGAAATTTATTCCTAGTTTATGGTGTGTCCAACTGTAGGGTAATGGCAAAGTCCCAATAGTTCCACAGTTCTCTATCTTGCACCATCTCCAACCAATTCTCGTGGCATGCGACCATTTACGATCATGGCTGGAATCTATTGGCTCTTTTTGTGTAAACCACACACAATCCCACTACATTTTAAACTTATTTCCTTGAAATTATTTAACATTTCCTTGAAATTATTTTCCAGGCCAAAAGTTTGCGATCATGGAGATGAAGATAGCCACCGCGAAGATTCTTCAGGAGTTCCACTTGGTGCCGGTCACCCGCCCCTCTGACCTGGTCCTCACCGCTGATATGATATTGAGGAACGACGGTCCTGTGTTAGTGAAATTCATTGAACGAGAAAAGTCATGAACTTACGACGTGGTTGGTCTAGTTTAAAAATATATTTCTAAGTTTTTATTTGCAAATCTATACTAATATTATAAAGAGGTAAAATTTGTAAGTTTGTATGTAATGGGTAATCTCTGAAACTACTGAACCGATTTTGAAAATTCTTTCACCATTAAAAAGCCGCATCTTCACTGAGTGACATAGGCTACTTTTTATTGCGAGTTAACGCACCACGCGGGCGGAGCCGCGCGCGGAATCTAGTGACTTTATATAATAAGCTGTGCGTAACGGTTTTATAAATTTCATAAACGCTTTTATTCCGTGACCAGTATTTTATTTATTATTTTCCTGTTACGTTAAGGTTGTAAATTAAATGATTGATGTGACACATTCTAATAGAATGTGTCATCGATCAATTAATTTATATAATGTGCTTATCATATCTTCCCTAACTAATGGAGTAAAGATTGTGGCGTTATAAGGGGTAATCTCTGGGTCGACTAAAAATATTTCAGTTTAGTAGACCATTATTTTACCAACCTCGTTTATTTATTGCTGAAGCTCGCAACAGGGATCAAATAATAACCTTTTTTTAAAAAACGAGCCTTTTAACTTGCTTTCTTTCTTTGGGACCAATGTATAAGTTAACTAGATAAAACTAGCACAAACTCGATGGGGTTGTGTCGTTACATTCTCATCAATGTCTACATAATTTTGCATTGTCACGCAATACAGAAATGCAATGCAGAAAGAGCTTCAGTGTAATTGGAAATCGAGAAATGGGTAGAATTGAACTTGTAAGATTTGAATACAGACAAAGGTGACTTTACTCGTAAATAAAAGCTTGTAAAATACCCCCCAGTGATGTGGACGAAGGTCACAAAGAGAATTAGATAAAGTAACTTGATCATTATTCATATCTGATAATAAGTGCAATGTAAGGCACTAAATGCATATCAGAATACGATTACTGCGAAATAAAAAGAGAATATTTTATAATTTCTTATTAAATTAAATACGTTACTTATCGTGAGCATTTCACGCACAGCCAGTGCTGCTTGGACAGAGATCCTCTTGAATCCTTGGACAGAATTTGGAGGACTTTGATTCCTTTTTCAATGGAAAAGTCAATGCAGTTAACCTGAGTGCAGGTTTAACCACTTTACCGGATTTATAGCGAGACTGCACGAGCCTGCAACTCGAGCAGAGATAAACCTTAGCAACTTTTTCGGCCCTCGATTCAGTGCGTTGCTAATAATCCTATTAAGGCAAACAGCAAAAGAGGCTCTAAATTTCGTCAATATAAGGGGCTTTATAAAATATAATTTCTAAATAGGCTGTTTAGCGGAATCGGTTCTGACATATTTCATTTTAGTTCTACTTACCACAATCCTGCTTCTTTATCTTTGCTTCCTTAGATACGAGGGTTTCAATTAATAGGTTAGTATTGAGGTAAGGAATGGAATGCAATATCTTTCTGGACAATACTTGGTCCATTATCTGTCAGCACATAGATTGCCAATGTCCTTTCAACTGTTTATTTATTTAAATTACATCGGCGAAAATGACAGTCCGTATTGTATAAATACATACATTACATGAAGATATTAAGTTAACGTGTTGATTATTCACCAACTTATATGATATCAGTCTCGCATTTAGTGTCCGAGATAGACGACACTTATCATGTTGGTGTACATTTTATCGTGCATATTATTGTTGTGTGTAATTCACGTATTATTGAACTACAATGAACGAGCTAGAATGATTAAGAAGATCCCAGGACCAAAGGATGACTTCATCATAGGGAATGCAGTGAGAGTCATGTGCTCCTCGGGTAAGCATGGTTATATGATAGGTTTTCACACTTTTTTTTTAGGTTAGTCTAGTGCTAGTTGAAAACTAATATACTTACCAAAATGTTCATAAAATAAAAATATGGTTTTAAGTAACTAAGTATAAACTAAAAATAGAATTCAATAGTGCATTGTTCGTGATACTAATTCGCATAACAAAAACAGGTCACACGATAAATGGGTATTATGCATATGGATCTGTTGCGGAAATGACAGCGAATATCTTCATCTTCGTGGCGTAGAGTGAAATTTCTATATCGGTATTGGTAGACTCATAGGGCACGGAGGAGAAGATATACTACACTAATTAAAAAGCAAGACAACTATAAATGATAATTCATACCACAGCAGTCCCACGCGAGGGTATCAAGGAGTATTTGGAGTTATTTACTAGATTTACTCTGCAGTCTAGCTTCTGGCTTTTATTGGCATAGCTTGTGCAGTATTATTTTATCATGCACCAGTGCTCTTCCTTGTCATTATAAAGCCCTAGTCAGTTTATAGAGAAGAAAACGTTCGATTAAGTTCGTAGCAAAGCATACTAAAGAAGTGTCGTTTCTAAAGGCGTTAACCTGATGAAATGCCTCGAAATGGGAGAGATTTAACTCACGTGTTTCCAAAAAACAAGTCTTGTTTACATTTGATCTGTCATCGGGAATCGTTAGCACTTTTCGAAACGTGACTACAAGACTACAGGGATTATTGCCAGCGGACACATCGTCCTTCACTTGAGACGCAGTATCTGCTATAGACTTCTAGATTTGCCAGCAACCAGTCGCCAAAAGTATGACACTATGATGATTGACAAGCGACAACTAGTACTGGCTTCGTAAAGACCTAAGTTTCACAAATTATTGCTAAAGTATGTAAATAATTTTCAGTTGAATTGATGAAACTAGGAAGAACATTCGCTAAGAAATGGAACGGCATTTACAGAGTTTGGATTTATCCACACGCAGCCGTTGCTATATACAACCCAGAAGATATCGAGGTGAGAGGCTTAACACATTTCTGAATTGTCCTCATTTACTATTTTGTTGTTGCAAATTGTAATATATTATTTTGACAGTCAACATGTAAAGAAGTTTATTATGAAAAATACATATTGATGAGTATAAAATCCCCTCAACCTCATATTTTACGCAATCCCAAAAAGAGAGAGTCGTTTGGTTTCAGGTGATTATGTCAAATATGAAATACAATGAGAAAAGTTTGATCTACATGATTGTAAAGCCGTGGCTGAGGGACGGCTTATTACTGAGTAACGGTACAGTATACTAATCAATTAATCATTTTCCAATTAATTCATCTTTTATACCAGTATCAGATTAGTTATTGAACTCTTCTGATCTCACATTATAGGATTAGTCGGATAGACAAAGACAAAGCGTAGTAGATTAGTTTATAGTTAGATTCTCAGAAGAGATATATAATGATTGGAAGAAGAGTAGGAGGGCCTTTGCCCAGCAGTTGAAAATTACAGAATAGTGAATAATACGTTCACTGTATATTGTTATTCATGCTGTTGTCACAACCTTGTTGTTGGTTTTCGAAGTTGCTATGTTTATGTCTGTGATGGTGAGGTGAGTGAATGGTTTCAGGTGAGAAATGGCAACAGCGCCGAAAAATTTTGACACCAGCGTTCCATTTTAACATTTTGCGCCAGTTCTTTGTCATGATTGAGGAGAACTCGCAGCGGCTGTTGGAGAAACTACATCAAACTTCGGGAGAGTCCGTAGATATCGTGCCTATTCTTTCAGAATTCACTTTGAACTCTATCAGCGGTAAGTCAAAACCCTTTCTTGGACATGATTTGTGTAAAGGAAGTGACTTTTCGTAACTTTGGTTTTTTAGAAACCGCTATGGGAACATCACTCACAGAATACCCCACAAGTATAGTGAAATCATACAAAAAAGCTATTTACGATCTGGGAGTCGTATTCTTCAACAGATTCATAAAAGTCTATTTATATCCGGATTTCATATTTTACGCTACGTCTTTGGGGAGAAAGCAAAATAAGAACTTGAAAATTGTGCACGGGTTTACCGAAAAGGTTATACAGCAGAGAAAGGAATATATCAAAGAACATGGTTTTAATAAAGATGAATCTGAGGATGTCGACGATATTATCATGAGCAAGAAGAAGAAGACAGCCATGTTGGATCTTCTTATATCTGCTGAGAAGGACGGACTCATAGATAAGGATGGTATCCAAGAAGAAGTCGATACTTTTATGTTTGAAGTAAGTGACGAGTCTGACGATATACCTCGTATTGTGAACGAATAAATTAAAACAAATCACATTATTTTCAGGGCCACGACACCACAGCGTCTGGACTCACGATGCTATTAATGTTACTCGCAAATCATACACATATTCAAGTGAGTTTTGTTATAACAATTCTGTTTGCTTAATGAAAATTAATAGTATATTTGTCAAAGCTGAACAGGTTACATGCGATATACAATAAATGCATTAATTGGACGAAGGCGCGGGTGCAGCTAGTAATAATACAATATTTCGTATTAACTTCGACATTCATTACAATAATATCTTTAGATAAATCTTTATCTGGCAATAATTAAAACGATAATCTCCCACGTCACTGGATTCTTTTTATAGCTAGATTTTCCCTGTATCATACACGTTATCATTTTCAGAACAACATAGTCACTGAACTAAATGAAATATTTGGAGAATCGAATCGTGCTATTACTATGGAGGATTTACCAAAGTTAAAATACTTGGAGCGTTGCATCAAAGAGTCTTTGCGGCTCTATCCACCTGTGCACTTCATCAGTCGGAAACTAAATACCACTACAGTATTGAGTAAGTTTGTTTTCTGCTGTAAAAAAGAACGCACTCTTATCCCAATATGAAGGACGCGTCGAACTAAACGAATTTTTAAATTCGGTTTATGTAATCTTATGAAACCTTGCACATTTCTCCGCGTCGATTAAATTCTTTTTGCTCGACGCGTTCGGATAAGTGTGCATTTATCATAAAGAAGGACTAATTTTATATGGATTTGATTTGATTACTTCGTCATCTCCGAATTTTTAATGTCGATTATTACGTTACAAAATTAACATGGTCCATCAATCCAAATTAAGAGACATGCCGCGTCCTCTTTAATTGATGATCATATGTGTTTGTATAATTTCTCATTTATATAACATACTAGCTTTTGCCCGCGGCTTCGCACGCGTTAAGAAGTATTATTGTTTAGCAAGTTAGTGTAAAAAATTAGGGCCTACAAAACTTCCTTGTACACAATATTCTTAACTAATTTGTCATTTGGCGCTAAACCTATCAAGCTACTGGGAGAACTTACTCGTGAGCAAGCAACATAGAACTGTCCATGAGAGAAGCAATGTTCTCTCAAGTCAATACCCGCAAATTTGAGAATTTGCCCCTGAGACTTGTTTATAGTCATGGCTAGTCAAAAATCTAAGAAGATTTCTACAAACATCCCCTATTTCATCACCTTATGTGTGGAATTTATCAAAATCTTTCTTAGCGGATGCCTACGTTATAGTACCTATGTGCATGTAAAGTCTCAGCCCGATCGGTTTAATTTTGACAAAGTTTCATAAAAAATTTCATCCCCTTTTTTATCCCCTTGGGGGTAGAATTTATCAAAATCCTTTCTTAGCGGATACCTACGTCATAACATCTACCTGCGTGCCAAATTTCAGCCCGATCCGTCCAATAGTTTGGGCTGTGCGTTAATGCATTAATTTCGATCGAATTTGATTGCCATAAAAACGGTTCTAGTGAGTTAATCTTAAAAGATAGACATATACTGTCGCGGACATTTTTTTAGATCATTTCAATAGGAATAATTCCTACATACATATATTGTGTGTATCTTGAACCGTTTTCGCAGCGCACGCAACGGAAACCCTCAAGGATGAACAATTTTCCCCGTTTTTTTTTCACATTTTCCATTATTTCTTCGCTCCTAATAGTTGCAACGTGATATTATACAGCATATAGCCTTCCTCGATAAATGGTCTATTCAACACAAAAAGAATTTTTCGATTCGAACCAGTAGTTCCTGAGATTAGCGCGTTCAAACAAACAAACAAACATACAAACAAACAAACAAACTCTTCAGCTTTATAATATTATATAAAAATATAAATATAATATATAACATATACCTGTGCATTTTAGGCAACTACACAGTACCAGCGGGTTCTTTGTGTCACATACCTATCTATGATTTACACCATAGCGAGGAGCTGTATGAGAATCCGGAGGAGTACGACCCCGACAGGTTCCTGCCTGAAAACATTGAACGTCGGCATCCGTATGCCTACATACCCTTCAGTGCTGGTCCCAGAAACTGCATAGGTAAGAAATAGATATGCAATGTTAAAATGTGTAATTTGTAACAAATAATCGAAATTTTAAAGGAAAAATTTGATTTTGATGGAAATAATATCTTTTTCTGTAAGTTCTTGGGATAACTTCACGGGCCCCGGTCCTATTTTTTTTTTATTATTTATGTCAATTCCAGTTACTTTTTCATTAGATAAACCTGTCTCATCATTCACGAAGTAGGTTCTAGGGCCTTAATACCTACTAGCTTCTAAAATAATAATAGCGGAGTTGTGAAAGTGCGAAAGCGCACTACTGTTTAGAGCGGCGTCTCTCTCCCACAACTGTAATAAAACTACTTTAAAGTTGGTAATAAGCCCTCTAGCCCATTTAACGTCACAACGTTACAAACCTCCTTTACCTATGATAGATTAACTGAGGATTTTTCAAATAAGTATAAGCTTATTAACCACATAATCCATAGTGAAAATTGTTATTTTTCCAGGCCAAAAGTTTGCTATGATGGAAATGAAAATAGCAGTAGCGGATATTTTACGAGAGTTTAAATTAGAGCCAGTGACGAAGCCTTCAGACATAGTGTTCATAGCTGATTTGGTGCTCAGGAACGACGGACCCGTACAGGTTAAATTCGTTAAGAGACAACGTTATATTTAAGCTTTATAGTTTTTGTAAATTCGTACTAGTTATTTTAAAGTTGGTTGCTAATATAATAGTTAACGAAAGTATTTTATTTTATTTATCTCCTAAACCCAATCCAAAATCAGAAAAGCATGGTAGGTTGTCTGACTAATGACTGCTTTTAACACAGGCTTTTCAAAATTTGAAGTTGCGCAAAATGCTTGTTTCGCATCAAAGTAAATTAAATATAGGCTTTTAATTCCTACAACTACATAAACATGATACAAATTTGTGTGCAATGCGTGCCTGTATGTTTATAAAATAATTTAAAACTGTTCTTAGTTTTCATTTCCCGGTAATCTGTAATCAACGGCTGGAGCAGTTTTGATAAAATTTTATAAGAAGTTGTTTTTGACACCCTGGATTGACTCAGTCTACTTTTTACCGACTGCGTCAGACGAGAGTAATGCTTTTGCAGCCATAACCGACATTCGCGCGGGCGAAAGCGCGGGCAGCAACGTACCTACCTACGCTATAAATTATATAGAGTTTGTGTTTTTGACGTTTTTCTAGGGTAGCGTCTTAATATTACGGTAGAGTTATATTACAGTATATAATTTGTAGAGTTCCCTCGATTTCTCAGAGATCCTATATTTTTTTGCTGACCTGGCACAAAATAAGAATGTTGAAAGTCGGGCCCGCAACTTATACGGGGGAAATATCTACTAAAGTTTTGGTGGAATTAAGAACCGCTGCCATTTTTGGGTCAGAAAATAATGTTGCGTAACATGGACTCGGAATTTAGTCTCTTGTTTACAAGCATCGGTGGTTCAGTGGTAGAATGCTCGCCTGCCACGCGGGCGGCCCGGGTTCGATTCCCGGCCGATGCATTACATTGCATCATTTTTGCTTTTTTTTGTAAAAAAAACAAATACACTGCAGATATTATAGTCAAAATCTATCATATTCCCTCAATTCTTATTTATTATTCTACAGCTGATACGGTTTTTATATAGTTCCCTCACACATTTTTTTGTTTATTAATTATTTAGAATACTAATGTTTTTGACAAGTCACATAGTTTTATACAGAGATGGCAAGTGCAACATCGAGGCAAGGTGCTCCAAATTTATTTTAAGTAAGTACAAGGAAATTAGTGTCACATTGCAAGTAAACCTAAATTTTATTTATGATGCATTAAAGTTAAGTTTAAATGCTTATTTTATGGCAGTTCAAAGTACTAGGCTACTACACTGGACTTTAAAAGAGGCGATAACCCCTGTGTTTGTTTCGACGTATCTTCTTAGGTTAGCCAGTTATAAAATGTCAACTCCAGTGAACTTGCATAAAAATAAAATAACGACATTTTTGTGATAACAAATACCTTATACACGGGCTAAACTATTTCATTTCGTTTGTTTGGACCCAATTTACACATGCAGTTGGTTCAAAATTGGGTAACTGAGAGACGATTACTTTGTAACACGAGTAGACACTAATTTATAACATTATTCTGTTTGGACTTTGGATGTAGGTATCTGAGATAGGACCTTAACGCATTGACCCAGGGGTTGGCCAAATATATTTAACTGTTATCAAATGATTACATATTTATATTAACTTAAGAAATCGTCTATAATAACAAAACTATGTAGGTATGTTATGAATGAATGTGAAACTAAGTGTTTTATTGTCAGCTGCGGGATGTTCGTGAGAGGTACCACGACCCCGGCACCCAAAGGGCTCCAGAAGGAACAATGAGTTTTGGTCAGTAAAAGTCTGACACTCCCTCCCGCTGCACCTACAGCGGGCGAGGTCATTTGATGGTTTCCCGCGAAAAAAAAAAGTGTTTTACTGTCACAAATAAAAATTGAAGAAGGAATGTCAACTTACTTGTTTGCCAAGTTGTACATTTCTGCAATGTATCTTAGTTTAGAATTATTTGCAGAGTCCAGATAGGTAAACCAATTTGTAACCATTCAAAAAGATAAGCTTGCATTTAACGATTAAATGTAGGACGATAAATAAATAACGTTAATAGACTATGTTACGCGCTCTTGTTGTAAATAAAATAACCATAATTTACTGTCCTACAGACTCTTGATAATGTATATTTACTAGAACTGTTGACCATCAAAAAGCTATGAAACAAAATCATGAAAGTACAGAGATCGATAATTCGATTAAAGCACCTTTGGACGCCAGGGACGAAAGTCTAAGATAAGGCTGCTCATTACAAAAGTATAATCTCTGTTGACGACGTTTAACCTAGTGATAATATCGTATTTAATAATAACGCGTATTATATCTATAGTTACGTTCTCTCTGTAGGAAAGATTACTTAATAAATAATTATTTTTCTGTGATAAAGTGTTAGTTGGGTGTGTGGTAGTGAAATAGGAACACGTCTTCAAGATGTTGTTCTATTTAGTGGGAATCGTTGTATTTCTGTGCGCCCTACACCTCTTGATGAACTACAATGAGAAGGCGCGAATGATACGGAAAATACCGGGGCCTAAAGACTCCTTCATTTTAGGAAATGGTCCGGCGCTGATGCTTTCCCCAGGTAAATTCCGAAAAGGGTTTATTCCACTTGTGTTGTGTCCTTGTGAAATAAAAATTTAAAAAACCTCTATAAAAAGATCTTACTGCCATTCTTTAAGTATTTTTTTGCGGTTGTGGTACCGAGACAACATTATATACGGTATAGTGCGTGGTCTCTTTTCCACAATTGCAATAATATTACGTTAAAGAGTAAACCTTCATGTTTGTTTCGTAAACCTGCAATAAAAAATAGTTTTCATTTTATGATGAATATGAGAAGAAATTGTGTAAAATTTCTTTTTTTTATTTTTAGTGGAGATTATTAACCTAGGAAGAAAACTAGCCAAAGAAAGTCCAGGGATTTACAGAATGTGGGTGTTTCCCTTGGGAGCGGTGAATATATACACTCCGGACGACATTGAGGTAACACTTCTCCTCGTTTTGTGGGAGTTGAGGGCCCAATAGGTCCCAAACTAATATAATATTCGTAAAATTACATACACATGTTTTTCCCGTCAATATCGCTAAATAACATTTACTTATCAGGCCATCCATTCATACTTACAAACTTTCGTGTTTACAATATTAGTGCTATAGAACTGTCTATATTCCGATGAAGCAGTCAACGCCCTGCGCTAGACCTAACTGCATAAAACCTTTACGGAAACTTATATTTATTATATTTTTACAGTTAATTGTATCAGGCATGAAGTACCATGAAAAGAGTGGAATCTACAACTTACTAGCGCCATGGCTACGAGAAGGATTACTTTTAAGTAAAGGTACGTTAACCTTCTATCAACTATACAAAATTACGAGGGTCTCAGCATATTAGACATCAAACTATTCTTCCTTTACTTTGTGTACTAATTTATTTATTTTATCTAGGCGCAAAATGGCAGGAACGTAGAAAAATTCTGACTCCTGCGTTCCACTTCAACATTCTCCGTCAGTTTAGTGAAATTATCGAAGAGAATGGCAAGCGTTTGGTAAAGAGGTTGAAGAGCGAGGCTGGCCGGCCCCTGGACCTGGTGCCCCTCATCTCAGAGTATACCCTCAACATTATATGTGGTGCGTACACTCCTTACTATGTTTATGACTCAACAAACTAGGTTTAGATTCATGTTACTGGTGTGTGATTAGCAATAGGTACTGTAGGTATTCTCGTGCATAGGGTTCATTTAGGTTCAAACATGTTTTAATTTCAATTGGTGTAGGTACCAAGGTAAATCTTGTATTAAGTTAGAATACAATATTCTTACGTCAACCAGTTTTATTATTCACGTAACATCATATTAGTCACAACATTAATATAATGCCTCGTAAGTGGTTTATAGTCATTATTCTTAATAGTATAATCGTGTCAATTATTACAGAAACTGCAATGGGTACTCAATTAAACGACGGCTCAGCATCTACAAAGTCCTACAAAGATGCGATATATGGCTTGGGAAATATATTCTACCAGCGATTCATCAATGTATTCCTTTTCCTTGACTTTACATTTCAATTTTCGCAGCTGAGCAAAGTCCATGATAAATATCTGGATTTGGTACATGGTTTTACGAAATCTGTGATAAAAGAGAGGAAGGAGTACATTGATAAGTATGGAGTGAAGGTCGATGAGTCGGCTGATGCAAACGACGACTCGTTCGTCTATAAGAAGAAGAAGAAGACAGCAATGTTGGACTTACTTATTTCTGCTCAGAAAGAGAACTTAATTGACGAGGTCGGCTTGCAAGAGGAAGTGGACACGTTCATGTTTGAGGTAGTCACTCAACATAGATATTTAATGTAGTATTGTATTGGATAATGTGATTTGCAAAATTTTCCTCACGATGAGTACGTCTTCCCTTTTAATTTGTTTCTTGTTGAATATTTTCAGGGACATGACACGACAGCGACAGGATTAACGTTCTGCTTTATGATACTAGCCAATCACAAAGAAGTACAGGTTCGTTTAATTAAAATATTTTATTTCAAATAAGTAACTGCCGTTGGATCAATGTATAAAGAGGGTAGAGTCAGTGAATAATACAAGTCGCTTTGGTTTACATCAAATCGTTTTATTAAAACTCAAGAACTTGGCAAGAAAATGGCAGACCAAAATTTTTAAATTTTAATAAAACTAGGATGAACGTATGATTTTAATTGTAATACATTGATTTTAGGATAAAATTGTGGCTGAACTCAATGAGATCTTTGGTGACTCAGATCGGCCAGTCGACATGGACGACTTGCCAAAGATGAAATACTTAGAGCGAGCCATCAAAGAGAGTCTGCGGCTTTACCCGCCAGTGCCTTTCATCAGTCGGAGCTTGAATAATAAAGTCACGCTGAGTAAGTTACCATATTGTCTATACATTACTTTAAAACCTCAAAGTGCATAGTACATATTTATTGTACTTTACGTAGAGTTAAGATTGTAAATATTGTGAAAACGTTGTTAATGTAACCTAAATAAAATTATCTTTTAAGTGCATAGTATTATACCTATTCAAGATTTTTTTTTAAAGTGTGGATGTAAAAGTGTGAATCGTTTCATGATCACTGTTTATTTTGAATTGTAACGACTATTTAAGAAGTTTAGGCGTCCTTCCTAGGAACGTTAATATTTCTTTCACAGAACCAAATTTATCAACAGCTGACTAAATACTAATTACAGCTTAGACTTGACATACCCTTAATTATATTCTATTCTATACCCCTAACACCTCATATCTCATCGTTTCCATCAATAATCAATCCAGTCACGCAATACAGTTTTTCATTTAATCGTTAACGACGAAGGCCGTTGAATAAAGGAATTTGATAAAAACTGTAATTCATAATGATTCTGTGATATAAAATCCCTTACTCATCATGAATTTCACACTTAACAGGTGCATTTACCCTGCAATGACGCAGTATATTATTGTGTGAAGTAAAAGTCATCATTCCCCTGCCCTTATCCCAATTTGTACTTGGGGTCGGCGCAACACGTCTTTTAGACATGTTGCTTAAAGTTTTGGCTATGGTTTTATAGTCGGCCGCCTGCCTGACACTAACCCTCTTTGGAAATGCGATTGTTGGTTGTTTACCCGCCACCATTCGGGTGACCCAAGGTGCTTGGTACAGTGCACTGGGTCTTAAGGTCCATTAGTCGCCTTTTACGACACCCAGTGGAGGATATGAGGTGGTGCTATTCTTTATATCCGGACACCACACGGACTTGTGTGAAGTAAAAGTAATCTTATTTATCTTATTATAAGTTGTATTTAACTGTCTCGCTTTTCCGTTTGTCATTTGTCTTTCGTATCTTGTTCCAGGTAATTACGAAGTTCCCGCTGGCACTTTCTGCCACATTCACATCTATGACCTGCACCGACGCCCGGAGTTGTTCAAGAACCCGGACCAGTTTGACCCTGACAGGTTCCTGCCAGAAAATAGCGTAGGACGTCACCCTTACGCGTATATTCCCTTCAGTGCGGGCCCCAGAAACTGCATAGGTAAAAGAACTTCAGAATATCTTCTAATATATAAAATTCTCGTGTCACAGTTTTCGTTGCCATACTCCTCCGAAACGGCTTGACCGATTCTCTTGAAATTTTGTATATGCATTCAGTAGGTCTGAGAATCGGCCAACATCTATTTTTCATCCCAATTTTTTTCTTTTTTTTTTCGCGAACGAAGTCGCGGGCAACAGCTAGTTGCTTTATAAATGAGTGTAGTCAACTTTGCGTCGAGTTCTAGTTATTATATGTACTTAGATACTGGCGTGTGTGGGTTAAAATCAATACGATCGGTAACAGTTGGCAGGGTTACAATCTTATCTCACCTATACAAATAGGACTACTACATGTATAATAAAACATGTCTATTTGTTGCGCATAAAGATTTGATTTGATATGCTAATCCAATATGCCACGCAATTCTATCGAAGATAAAAATAATCACTATAACTTTATGATACAATATTTACTAGCGTTTTCCCGTTCGTTTGATGCTAAAACTTTCAAAAAACCTTCCAATCTTTAGGTCAAAAGTTCGCTATGATGGAGATGAAACTGGCTGTGGCTGAAGTGCTCCGAGAGTTTGAGCTGCAGCCAGTGACCCGCCCCGAAGACATTGAGATCACGGCAGACATGGTGCTCAGGAACAAAGGACCAGTCGAGGTCACCTTCGTACCACGACACTGAACAATGGGCCAGTGGAGGCCACCTCCCTACCACGACACTAAAATGTTACATTTATATCCTAGACTAAGAGCTGCTTGTAAAATAATCTTCGTGTTTGGAGATTTGAAGTTATGCCTTGTAATAAGGGCAAGCTGTATTATTTATTTTAATAAAAATGACATAATAGATAAATATATCAGTTCTTTTATTAAGTTTATCCTAGAGCAATAGTTATTCCATTACATCGATTGGACTGTACAGGAAACTGGAAATATAAGAAAAATATGTAATTTTGGTAGATCAATTTCAAATTATCCATATTTAGAACTAGTTTGTTGTTAAGTTTTTGTTTCCTAAACGAACTTTGCATTTATTATTTCGAATCGTAGCTTCACCAAAATCGTAGCCTTGTCGTAGCGAAGTCGTAGCGCAACTTTCTAACTCTAAAGGTCATGGCACACTGTAACGGCACGGTAACGACACAGCTGCAGCACGGCGTTATTTCGAATTTTGGCTACCGCTAGCCGCGCACCGGCGCGCTTTCCATGCGTCGCCGGCGAGGTGCAAGCTCGCAGCCCGCGCGCCAACCGCGAGTTGTAAGCTCGCGGTCCGCGCGCCGGCCGCATTTAGTTGTTATAGTCTTGCGCTGTTTCGCTCGCTGACGCCTGGCGGACAGGTCGCAGCTGGCGGGCTGTAAGCATGCGGTCCGCATGCTTCAAGCGCGCGGGCCGCCACTTAACAACTCGAAGTTGTTAAGTACCGGCAAGCGCGCTGACGATCCGCCGTCGGCTTTTTGTATTGCCGTTATGAAATATGTTATACGACATACGATTTAGTGTTCAAATTCAAATGACAAGTTAATTGCTGGGTTGGAGCGGTGCCGTTACCGTGCTTGCATAATGTGCCATGACCTTAACTTTAAAGCTTGTATCGTACCAAAGGCATCAGTATGTTCGTAGAGGAAAACATTTAAAATTACGTGCCGGTTACATTTATTTTTACATAGAATGATGAAATTATACACAATAATTAAAATAAAATTAAGTACGAACGGATTATGACAAAGCGCTAGACATAATATATCATTGAGACACGTAGATAATTAAGTCAGATTAACGAATTTTCCTACGATTTTTTATTGATAAATAAACAAAACGTTCCTATCTTATCGTGTTATCGCGATATCCGCCAGTAATATGATTAACTTCACAAATCTAGTTCTATTTACAATTGTTTTATCTTTGACAAAGTCCACTTATCAAAGTCATGAATGCACGTGGACTCTTGGACTCTCGCGCGTCCTTCGCGAATGCATGCGAAGCAAACCGATGCGGTTCGCGGCAGTTGGGTGTGATGCAAACCGGCTCCGATTTACGTGTAAACTTGCTCCTTCAGTCACCGCCGCCGAGCTACTGCAACCAACAACATTTGAACCAATTGTGCCTGTAAACCAGTTTTATAAATTACTCCCACCGCAAACACTGACGCTGTCTCAAAAAGTCACATGTCAACAACATGTGTCTTTTTCTGTCTGGTAATATCTATTCTAGGCCGGCCCAAAAAGGGGTGGCGGGATGATTTAAGATTTGAACGTACACCGCGAGGGCTGGTTCGAGGTGGCGCAGAGCGAGGTGGACAGAAAGACATGGAAGGATCTAGGGAAGGCCTTTGTTCAGCAGGGGGACACTATAGGCTAGGAAAAAAAATCTATTATTCCAGTATACTATAAGTTTCTATTCTATTATGATGTATCCCATTGAATTCTCATGGCATGCGGTAAAATCCGGTTTGTATTGTTCGTCACACAACACTTTCGAATGGTCAACCATGACCTAGGCCCAGGAGTAACAATCGCATTTGTTTATTCCGTACACATCGCTTCGCGACAATCGCTCTTGTATTGAGTCGCCCCATAGAACTCTATAAACATTAACATTAAATTGTTGTTAGATATATTAAATTTCGTGTTTTGTACTTAAATATACACATGCAAGTTAACATACACCTAACAAAAATCGGGATGGTATCATTAAGAATGCGAATAAGCTCGCTTTAGAACGATAGAAGAATACTGATTGCGGATGTGTTGGGATCTAGGTTTTCTCACGATGTTTATTAGTGCTCTTTATCAGTATAATCTCAAGGTAATACAACGAATCCGTTTTAAAGATTAATCCAATAAATAAGATTAAATAATGTAACGATGACGGGACGGAAAATTGGAAATTCTCCTTAATTTCGCTGTAGATACCTAAACCGAAAAGATATTTGCAAGTCATGAGAACTTATTCCGATATACTTCGGTATCAAGAGAAAAAAACGTAAACCATTCTAACACCAAGAAAGTTATAATAAACACGAAGACGCAATTAAACTATATCTTATGAAATGTATACCTAGTATGACTAAACTATCGTAGTTTAAGTTCTGTGTAGGTATTGTATTCAGTACTATTCAGTCTTTCAGTACATTCCCGTATAATAAAAGAGTTTATATTTATGGTATAAATACTCAGTTCTACAAATAAAGTATTTATGCCATATAATTAATAAAAGAAGATTATAGAAACATCTGACTGAACTACATGCCAAACTCCCACCTGTCGGTGAATTTCAAATCTGCTTAAAAATACCTTATAATTGAATGTTATCGAGAACGTTTAAGTAAGAGAAGTAAGATATAGTACTAAGAACGTTATAAAATTACGTAATCCAACTTAAGGAATGTTTTATTTATATTCGCCCCAAATAATGACAATGTAAATAACCTGTAATGATCTCTGTGTATTTATCGATTTGTCGCCAAATTATATGAAACTAAATATAGTTTGCCATGTTCCCTGCTACTACTAATTTGGCACTCGGAGTTGTAGTATATTTATAAACGTAAGAGATGAGGATGGCTCAGTGTTTCGCGCGCGGAAGTGGCTGTGGCGGTCATCTCGCACAGTACTCGGTCCCGCCGCCGCGAATACCGGCGTCCGCGCGAGCCGCCCCGAGCCCCGCCCGCAGCCCTGGTATGCGGTACTTGTGTGGTGGCTTTGAAGAATTCGTGATGGAATGTGACAATGGTTTTGAGGTAAATACTCATTTTTACTTCATCGGTACCTATTGTTTTCAACTTTATCATCAGCTTTTCTATTTAGAAGAAAGCAGACCTAAACAATAGCGATTGTGGTTGTTCATCATAACGACAATCGAGCTTTGACAAGAGAGTCTTTTGAGCTATCATATGAAACAGTATTAATAGAAGTAAACAAAATAATTTTAAATCATGATTACATAAACGATTACACATTATTACGTGTTATTGCTCTGTGCCGATTACATTAAGATTTCTATTGTCTTTTTCGTAGCATCGTAGCTGCTGTCACTGAATTTCAATTTGAATAAAGCCTGTTAACTTTCTGCATTGTGAACAATATTATTTGACAATGATTATACATATATCTTTTTACTATAACTTTCATTTCATTCCTTTTGCACATAATAAATTGACTATAATGTACCTATTATGTGAAAATGGGCTTCAGTATTCTCAAGTATGAGTTTGAATGTTGAGGTTCGATACTGTAACTATGTATGATTGAGGACAGGTCAAGAATATAGAAAACACATCAACCGAAACACACACATCTGGTAAAATATTTTTAATTTCGCAATATCTAGGTCGATTTTCTCGCAGAATCTAAGAATAATTTTATCAAAACATGAAAAAGCGTATTGTAACAAACGCTTAAGAAATTGAAGAGTGGTCTAATTTTGTGGATTGATGGTAAACTTTGTGTAATAAATTTTGAAAAGGTTTATGATTCGTCACATCTTTACGGAAATTATGGTTTTTAGTAGGTACTCCCTTATTACCAAAATATTTATAGTGTACAATTTCGTCATTTTTTTTTTTCATTTTAAGTATTTGACTGAAGTTACGTTATTTAATCAAATATTTTAAGCAGTGAAAAAACATAGGTAAGGATCATAGCCTAAAAGAATTGATTATAGGTATATCTAAGTTAATGAGAATAGCAGCTATGAATATTAATTGTACACATTAAGGGTCCAATGGCGGTCTTATCGCTAATAGCGAAATCTTCCAGACAACCTTTGGATGGACAGGAAAGAAGAAGAATACATAATTAATGTAGGCAAGATGCATTTCGGTTTGAGCATGGTCATCATGGCCTTTAGAAATAATCAAGGCAAATCTTTAGTGTGGAGACTATTATTATAACCAAATGATAAGGCGATATCAGCTGAGCTTAATTTAATTCTTTGACGGAAGGTTTGATTTTCAGAAAAAATATTGTCTTTTTTAAGGAATTGATTTCCTTAATTTATAATTTACTAGATAGTACCTATAAGTCGTCTAGCAGAGACTTACTAATATTCATTTAAATGTTACTCAATGTTAATATGAAAACTATTAATTTATGTAGCTGCCAGTTGATTTCCATTTTAAGTAAAGTACTGTCTACCCAAGATAAGGTAAAGAAGAAAAAAAAACAATATATATTTACCCAATATTTATTAAACTATAAATATCAACTGTACCTAGTGCAAATAAATTTCGGCGAACTGCCGGCGTCAATTCATTACGTTACTTTTTATTTGCACGGAACATATAGCACGTGCTCTCCAAAGGATATTTCAATCATGATGAAAAACATGTATGCGGTATTTATAGGTTTGTTAGCACATCGGGTTGTCTCAGAATCATGGGCATAACCCACTACGTAACGCTACGTATGACAAAACGTGACACGGGTACGTTTACGATACTACTTATTAAATTTCAAAGAATACGTCACTCATGTAAACACTGAAAGTAAACAAGTAGAGGTGATAAGCGAGAGGTTTGCTGGGCGGGGAGGCGGCAGTTAGCGCTTGCGCGTCGTTCGCGGACAGAGCTCGGGCGCGCCGCCGCGGAACCGGCACCGATCGCACGGCAGTAGTGGCCAGCCCGCGACCCCAGCCACCATGACCACCCGCCAGCTGTGCCGGCTCGCCGCCACCGCACGCCCTAAACCCAAAACCACGAACGCCGTAATATGCACCTGCTACCGGCGGTATAGCCAAGTGAGACCCAACTATATTATAGCAAAACGTGAAGTGAGTGTCCTCTATGTATTATGTTATGACCACGGTGAAAAGGGAATTTTCCTGTGTCTTTATGTTCGACGAATCAATCAATCAACTATCTAAAATCGTACTAACATTACTGTAACTTTTGTTTCCAGAAATGGCGCAACTCTGCTCCACACTTCTATGCTGTCCAGTCTATAGACATGAGGTATGCATTACTATCGCGAATCGATGCACAAACAATTCCAGTAGGACACGTTTATTAGAAATAAATTGCTGTTAATAACCCACATCGACTCCTATTGATCTATATTAAACTGGCCGGCGCCGGTACTTGTCTAATTCACCCCTGACATTTAAAAATATTCACACTATAACACATGGCTCTTCAATGCTCTATGAAGTACTGCTATCAATAATTTTCTTTTATATAATCTTTTGTTTAACGTCGTGAATTATTATGTAAGATGCGTGAGCAAGGCTGACTTGATATCTAGCACTCGCAAATCGATACACATTACAATGACATAAATTTTGAAAATGAGCGAATCACTTACAGTTTTATCTTCAGTAATTACTCAGAGCTATTATTAAGTGTGGTTTGCTGATAAAATTGACATTTGTATTTGTTCACGTTCCATGGTGCAGACTCAGACAGTACTCGTTCGTGCATAACATCGACCCCATAGCGTGAGTACGAGGCACCCTGCCTACCCCCGTGGATTGCTAGCCTCAGTAACTGGAGACTAGATGTAGTCTACGTGTTTATTACAGAGTGTTTAATCGCATTTTTACGTAGACACAGTTTTGTTACAATTCAGTTTTTTTTTTTGTTTTGCTTATCTAGTAAGACTTATTGCAGTACTTTTTTCTTAACACAGTAATTAATAAAACGCAAAGGCTTTTTTACTGGCATAAAACTGACTCAACATTACAAGGTACTGCAATAAGTAATTCGCCGTATCTAGCGTCGAAACAGCTGTTACATTCACATCGTAAAAATCTTCATTTATCACTTATCTTTTGGCTTTATCTATAAATCAATTCCCTGAACTAACTATATGAAATATTGCATGTGTTTTACACCAATGGCGTCTTTTCAAATTGCGTACATAAATTTCAAGAGGAAATGCCATTTCTTTTGTATTACGCTGTAATTTTTGTTCACCTAATTGCTGTAAAGTAGGCGTGAGTTCTTAGCATTTTTGAGTCTAAATATACTGGCATCAGGTGATGGTAAACATGGCTGTCACGGCGTCGGCGTAAACACGTCGAGACACACCCGCTAGCGACGTAGTCACGCTTCTGTATAATTAGATCGTGACGGGGGACTCACTCACAACATTCACTATTTGCCAAATACATAAATTATCTATTGTCAATGTATAGCTAAACACTTAGCACGGTTGCTGTGATTACCGCATCTACAATACAAGAATGTTCCCAGTTATTCTCAATTCATGAGTTGTCACAATCAGGAGTAAATAGTTGTCCATTAGTAGATATAGCCAGTCGATTTGCTACGAATACAGTACCTATGCATGTAAATGGTTTTAGTTATTTTGTAAAGTAATGCTTCTATTATTGCTCGACAGTTTTTTTTTGTTTCTTTTTTTTTAAGAATGATTTTATTTTTCAATTAAGTACATAAGTAAGTAATTATTCTAGAATTTACCTGACAACTAAATCCTTATTTTTATGTAATATTAATTCTTGGTCATCAGGGTTCGTGAAGGTCCTCACAAAAATGCCGACGATGTTATATTTGACATGTTCAAAAATGAAGACTCCGGCCTCCTGCCTGTTGGAAAGTTTTTGGCCGTAAGTTTACACCTCACATTTGTTAATTCTGGTTTGGAACAAATTTTATGTATAAGATGCATATGTACAACGCGTTAACATTACCTTTTTTTCTTATCTGCAGGCCTTGAGGACCACAGGAATAAGGAAAAATGATACGCGTGTAAAGGAAGTAATGCACAACTTATACAAAGTGCACAAGGAATCTAACTTTGAGGGAGGCTCGCCTGAAACCCTCAAGCTGGACAGGAAATCCTTCAAGGAAGTGATTGCACCTAATATTGTGTTGATAACTAGAGCATTCCGTAGCCAATTTGTAATTCCTGATTTCCAAGACTTTATAAAAGACATAGAAGAAATGTATTGGGCAGCCAAAAGTAACACCGATGGAAAAGTGGCTAGTTACATCCCGCAGCTAGCCAGGGCGAGCTCCGACAGCTGGGGCGTGAGCGTCTGCACTATAGACGGCCAAAGGTTCTCTATAGGTAAATAAATACAATACCTGCTATGAATGACTGCCTCGTCTATATTGATAGACGTGATACTCAGACAACTTTCTTTGTTTAGGTGACGTGAATGTCCCATTCACTCTACAGTCGTGCAGCAAACCGCTCACATACGCGATGGCCCTCGAAACTTTGGGGCCCGACGTGGTACACAAATATGTTGGCACCGAGCCCAGCGGCCGCAACTTCAATGAACTCGTTCTCGACTATAATAGTAAGTATTAATAACGCCTACATCTGTGATACTATTTGTTTTGAGCATGACGAATCGGACGAGCATAAACATAAGGAACAACAATAACAATTGCCAACGTCGCTGACGCTGTCATTAATATAATTATTAATATCCACAGTGAAGCCGCACAACCCGATGATCAACGCTGGAGCGATTTTAGTGTGCTCATTACTGAAGACCTTGGACAGACCCGAAATGACGCTAGCAGAAAAGTTTGATTACGTCATGTCGTTCTTTAGTCGTCTGGCTGGCAACGAAGGTCTAGGTTTTAATAATGCAGTATTTTTGTCGGAACGCGAAGCCGCTGACAGAAATTATGCTCTTGGCTTTTACATGAGGGAATATAAATGTTACCCAGAAAAGACTAATTTACGTGAGTGCATGGACTTTTACTTTCAGGTAAAGCTCTTTTATTATTTTTAGTCCAGTCTCATACGCTCTACAATGTATTACTAATTACAATTTGTTTACAGTGTTGCTCGATGGAAGCTAACTGCGACATAATGTCAATTATGGCCGCCACTCTTGCAAACGGCGGCATATGTCCCATCACCGATGAAAAAGTACTGCGACCTGACTCAGTACGGAACGTGCTCTCTCTGATGCATAGCTGTGGGATGTACGACTATTCCGGACAGTTCGCGTTCAAAGTGGGACTGCCGGCAAAGTCAGGAGTGTCAGGCGCAATGCTCATTGTTGTCCCCAACGTTATGGGCATCTGCACGTGGTCTCCACCACTGGACCCCCTAGGAAACAGCTGCAGAGGACTACAGTTCTGCGATGTAAGATTTCCACCACTATTTGATTTCGTTTGATTAGTAGACCATTTATTTAATTTATACAATATTTTGCTCCAGGATTTGATCAAGAGGTTCAACTTCCACAAGTACGACAATATTCGTTACGCGAGTCACAAAAAAGATCCCCGTCGGTACAAATTTGAGTCCACGGGCCTCAACATTGTCAACCTGTTGTTCTCCGCTGCGAGCGGCGATCTCAGCGCACTGAGGAGGTAAGCGTAACAAACAACCGGCTCCAATAATAATTTCTGAGCTATTCTACATATTTAAGTTATATTTGTTTAACAGCATGAGGTCAGTCCCGAAACTTCTCCCCGTACCGGTGAACCCTATGAAATAAATTGCTTTCGGCAAAGTACTTAACAAGTACTAGTAACAGCTTATCTAGTATTATAAAAGAGCGTTACTTAACTAGTATTATAAAATGTACCTGCTCACCGCTCACCTGCTTGGTATACTTCAAGAGTCTATTATTTGTATAATTGTTATTTGAAACCGGAATCACTCACTGTTGGGTCTAGGCCACTTTCTTTGCTACCATTTTAACTGTACGTTGTTTCATAGGTTTCGCTTGACCACTTAGTTGTCAGCATCGCGTAGGAGTTATTGAGTAATAAATCATATGTAAAAGTAGTTTGGCTTGTATTGTTAATGACATCTACAGAGCAAACATTTCTCGTCTTGCAGACACCACCTCTCTGGTATGGATATGACCCTGTCCGACTACGATGGCCGTACCGCACTGCATCTAGCTGCCGCAGAAGGCCACCTCGCCTGTGTGGACTTCCTTCTGGCCCAGTGCGGGGTACCGCATGACCCTCGCGACAGATGGGGAAGCCGACCGCTCAACGAGGCAGAAACCTTCGGCCACACCGCCGTAGTCCAATACCTGAAGGACTGGGAAGCCGCGCACCCTGTGGACAAACCTGCCGACGCGGCTGCCTCGACTGTCGATGACATATTAGAGGTTAAACCAGACGCTAACGATGCCGTAAAAGATCCGAGCATTCAGGAGATTGTGACAAGGAACGGCGACAAAGTCCAGTAGAATCTCAAATGAAAGGTGAAAATGAGATGATCTCGTGACTGCTTGCGTGGTCACAAAGTAACATTTCGTAAGCGTCGGTACAGCGTCTGAGTACCTATCGTATTCACTATGATATAAAAGGAATTGCTTTATTGCAACATATTATATTAGATGCTTGTACCTCATGATGCTGAGACCTTTGTGAAGGAAGTTTATGTTTGACACGTGTTCTGTGCATGTTTAGGTGTGCACTGCATGTAGGAACCTATCTCGTAATTAAGTAGAATAATAATAATGCATTTTACGTTTGGACAGCTGTACACAGGTTTTGTTAATGTTGTACCTAGACCTTCTCTAACCTTTACATATAAACTCTTTAATAGTGGTTTTTCTTTGATTATACTTATTAAAATCAAAGATATTTTGTATTAATATTTACAGTAATTTTCCTTCTGAGAAATTTATATTATACAATGTAGAGTTGTAGTAGGTATTGTTATAAATCAAGCTTTGAAGGTGTATGTTTACAGTTTAAAGCTCAAGCGAGTGTGATATTAAAGTAAATTATCTGCACAAGGCAACATCTTGGAGATAATCGGATGGTCAAGATCATGGAGAGATGTAAAGAGAAAATGAACTGAAGTGGATTGAGCTTATAGTAAGATTTCTATATATTAGTGATGTCTACTTAGTGGTTCTGTATTTATAGCCTTATCTATTAGCTCACTCTAACTCCTAAAAATGTGATTCAATATCTGGATAAAATATCTGATGTCAGATTAGAGTTGCACAGGAGTGTGAAGGCTAGGTAATAGATAGAGCATTTATTTTGTAGCATATCTAAACAAATAGGGCATCCCTGGATAAGCCAACTAATTTAATTATCCTGATAAGGTTAAACTATATTAAAACCTTTATCAATCATTAGTAGGTTTCCCAGAGTAAGCTGTATTCCTTAGAATATAGTTTATGTAACTTATAAATCTTACTTGATGTTATCAAGAGTTGGTGGTTAGTTAACATGTTAGCTATTAATAAATACATGTTACCCCTAGCAAATAACCTATTAACCACATTGTTCTCAATATTACATCTCTCTATTTAAAGTTAACTTTTAAGCATCTGATTCTTGTAAAGAATCCTCCATTGTATAATAATATGTATTTTTAACATTCCATTTATAGTAAATGTATAATGTTGCAGAATAACCATCGCAGTATTTATTACAAATATATTTAAATAAATAATCCTATAATAATATATTCAATTATAAATTAGACAGGAATGTTAAAAATGTTATGATTACTAATATTTAATGATAAGTAATTAGTAATGTTCTGACAATAAATAGATGCTATCCTACGCCATTATTGATGTTGTCCAAATGTTTGTCAATTAAATAAACTGTTGACTAAATAACTGTGTTATTATTGGAGTTATTCAAAGTCCTATTATATGTGTCCTGGTTTAACTCATCTTGGACTTAACAAAGTGATAAAGTTTATACATAATACTTGTGTTTTTATCTTTATTATTGTGTTATTAAGGTGTTAACAAGCAGAATGAGACAGTAGTCATAACAAAAAACCAGACATTATCTTTGTTGAATAGAGAAAAACATTGAAATAAAATTGTGTAAACAATTGATATAATAGGTACGCCAATTACAGAGGGAGATAAAAGATACATATAAGTTCAACATGCTTATAAGATTTTTAATATATTTTGGTAATACTTAGTTAAATATAATAAATACTGAACTCAGGGGCCTGCCTGCTGCTAGTAATACTTTTGAGCTTGTGCCAGTGTTTTCAAACTTTCGTGATTTGTACTCATATTTTAGACAACAAACAGGTCTTACTCTTGATCTAATTCGATATTTATTTTCTACAGTCCACTCAACCATGGCTGGTGCAACTCGGCCAAAACGTCAGAAGCATAGAAATATCAAATTACATTGCAAATGAAACCTGTTTGTTGTCTAAAATATTGTGCAAGTATGACTGTGCACTGCACAGCATAGAGTGGTGTCTCACAACAGGAATAATACTTTGATAGGTGGTTGTAGGCATTCTGGCATCATGTTCATTTTGTTTTTATTAGCAGAATCATTATTTAATGGTCACAAAGTGATCCAAGTACTAAATGTACAATGCTATAAAAACTACAAGAAGTTTTGTAACAACATAATTTATTACTCATACAACTATAACTAAAAATCTATTTAATTTATTACTTTTCACTCACTGCATTAGCTCTCACTGGGGTTGAGACTATACCAAGGAGTTTGCAGTCAGCTTCAAGGAGGGTAAGGTCGGTACTGGAGCCCAGGAACCGCGAGGACAGCTCCAGGTCTTTGATCTGAATCCTTACTCGCGCCCCCCTCACATACTCGTTACTCCGGACAGTAGGCCTTGTGCAAACACAGTGGAACTTCCAACCAAAGTCAATGTATAGATCATCTTCAACTACATGGAATATTTTACCAATGACGACCTTGTTAGTGGGGTCTCCAAGCTGGAAAATAAAGAATTCAAGTTAGAGATGGAGTTTGTTACTTAGTTATCAGTTATCACATAGTTGTTAATCTCAGATAATGTTGTGTTGTCAGTTAAATGAAAAGTAACCTTAAAAATCGTTAACTTACGTCCATAAGCTTAGAATTCCTTAATAGTGAAGCGAATGTATAATTTTGTTCGTTATCCTGAGGTTCCGCGATTTGTGAGTGCTTTTCAAAAGCCTTGGCAAAGCCTGACTGAGTGACTTTCGCAGAGGGGGCATCAGGAACTGCTCCTTGGTCATTCTGAACTGTGCCAGTGGGGCTACTAAAGGCTCTTGAACTGATTATACAACTCGATCGTCGTAAATGTTTGGTTATCCTCGCAGTGGTAAGCATCATACCGCCGACTTCCTGAATTGTGTTTTTAATGTGATACATATGTAGGATGCAATTTACAATAAATGCCAATTAATAGGGCAAAAAATACGGCTGTCCTATTACTGTTCTAATAAATAAAACAAATATATTTAGAGATAACCTGCAAATCGCACTATTTTGATGTCTTATGACATATTGATTTTTTAATTCATAATTCTCATTGAGGCTGTGTTGTTTACATTCGGTATACTCACCATAAAAATCGACTAATTTTGAAACATCAAAGAAACCAGCAAATTAAGTAAAAAAAATAATATTTATACCCATTATACATTTAATATAATTGTTCACATTATTACACCTGCCCATGTCCGGCTTTTAAGCAAGTTATCTAAATAAAGATTATTTGCACGTATTACATCAAAAACTTGAGTGAGTAACTCACAAAATGCTTGAAAAGTGTATTTGCATTCAATTTTACAAAATTGATTTTAATTGCACTTAGGCGATTATAAAAATCAAACGTCTGAATAAAAATTACTTAAGCCTAATTATTGACGTAAATTAAAAATTTCCGACATACCTTCTGCCAAGTAAATGTCAAAAAAATTACACACGACACACGGTTTTTTGATAATGTTGAGCGATTGCCTAAAAAGTTGAGGGATATAATCAATTAAATTGTATAATGACTGAAGATCAAGATGCTAAAGATTCGCAGTCGGATTCGGGCAGTAAAACATTTATTAATAAGAACAAGGACAAGAAAACAAAATCCCAACGGCCGCTGACTAAAGTGACTGTTTGCTTATATTGGAAAATTGTTGACTGTAAATAATACTCGTCTAACACAAGTTTGTTTAAATGAGGTTATTTTCGTTTCAGATAATTCTTCGGCGCTTGCCGCCTAGTATGACTGAGGAAGCATTCTTGGAACAGGTTTCACCAATACCTGATCATGACCATTTCTATTTTGCCAAGCCAGATCCTTCGCTTGGCAATAACCTATATTGTAGAGCTTACATAAACTTCGTTAATGTTGACGATATTTACTTGTTTAGAGATAAATTTGATGGATATGTGTTTCTTGATGAAAAGGGTAAGGGAATTTAAGATTATGGTTAGGACACACTAATAAACATTGTGATGTAAACATTACTGTGGTACATTTTCTCTTTAATATCCGGTATTCAAACAAAATAATACTAATTAATTTACAAAATACAAAGTAATATTACTGTAATCTTAATTGATTAATGGTTATTTGAAATCAACAAATCAGCTTCAAATGCTGAATACTAAGCTAATTACTTAGATATTTGTTGTTTTCATGTAGTGAATAATTCTAGTTACATTATTTAATAGTAGTTTGATAATATTGAGCAGGGTTTGTGTTACAATAGCTGGAAAGTGGTTCCGATACCGAAACCTCTTTCATATTACAATTATTTATGTTTACTTTCAAAATATTTATTGACACCTTTAATTGTAGATAAATAATGTATCATGAATTTTAATAATTATAAGTTCTTTTAAGTGGATTAGTTCATTTATTGTGATGGAAAAGAATTCTCTTAAGTTAAATAATTATTTTTTGATAATTAAAACAGGATTTAAAAATCTAATATTCACCTATAATACATTACAGGTGTAGAGTATGTGGGCATAGTGGAGTATGCTCCGTTCCAGAGGATACCTAAGAAAAAGAAGAAGAAAGATCCAAAGTGTGGCACCATCGAGAGTGACCCTATCTATCAAGACTTTGTGGAAGGTCTCAAGAAAGACCCGGAGACTGAGAACCAACCAAAACTGGAGTACTCTTACCCTGTCAATGACGGTATGGTGTATTTAACAAAAATATGCTAAAGATTACTTGTGTGAAGGTGGCGGGTTCGCTAGTGCAGGATTTGGTTGTAGTAAAATATTTTCATACATATATATTTTTATATATTCTTGTTACCCATTATTAAGAATTCATTTTTTTGCCATTTATATTTTTGTCTGACCCACTGAAAGCAAATAGTTCTCAAAAGTAATTGTTTTTTGTTTTGCTGAACATCTGAAAATGTGTTACTATTCAGTTATTAAACTGACAGCAAAAGATACCTGGCTGTTAATTAATATTGCTTGATGGTGTTTTTGTAGCAGAGTTTCATTTGTATGCGTCTTCATTTATACTTTCAATCATACTAAATTATCTTATTGTATTTCCAGGTAATGACAAGAAGGTACAATCAACTCCTTTGCTTGAGTACCTGGCGGCGCGCAAGCAGGATAAGAGAGGGCGCGACGAGCGTCGCAGGAGGGAGAATGACAAGAGAAAAATGAGGATAGAGAGGAAAACCAAAGACAACCCGATCAAGGTACCATTTCTAAGCAAAATAAAAACAATGTTACATATTATCTTAATGATAGGCCTGTCCATAATGAGTAATAAGTGCTTGATAAAACTATTATTGCACAAGTAAGGGCAATCTTAACTCAATCTATTGTTAATTACATGGTGAATCAATTTTCTTGGGAAAGGCAAATCTTAATAAGATTTTGTTTGACAGTATTATAATTTATCACAGGGTAATATCCTTTTTTATTAAAAGGCGTCTATTTTTTCGCCCAGCATATTTTATGTATTCCACTGTATGCCCTACAATTTATATGAAATATGCAGGTTTATTATTATTTCACCCCCGCCAATCATCAATTATTTCTTTAGAGACCTGGTGATATATCAGAAGATGAAAACTTTAACGACAATACGGATTATTACGATAACAAATACAACAACCACAGTTTCTGGTATGGTGAACAGAGAATATACCATAAAAGTAAAGTGAAGTCTGCCGTTGTCAAAACTGAGTTGAAAAGTATTCATGGTTCTGATGAGTTCATCAGTACTGACTCTGACTGGGACAGCCACTTCCCCGCGTTGTCTGCGAAAACCCACAACACTTTCACTCTGACATCCGGTAAATTCTGTGATAAAAAAGAAACACAAGAAGGAAGCCAGAAAAGTGGTGGTGACACATGCTTTAAGGTTCCCGTTGAATTTAAATGGAATTTAGTTACAGTTGTTCCCAGTATTTGTTTGTGTCATTGAAAAATTTAGTTTATTTATAGTATTTTGATGCCAAACGTAAATTAACTGTTGAATACTTCGATTTCACTGCACACAATTGACGTAGACGTTAACTTTTACACTTTAGGGACTTAAATATATTCTGCCATCCGTATGTAGTCTGTACATTAGAATACGATTAGATACATTGATATATAGGTGTAAATGAACATAAATAGCCCTCTCCCATAAAGGTTTTTAAGATGAAACTTATATAAAAAACCTATTTGTCGCTACTTTGCGCCTTACGGTGATATCAAATTATTATTTTGTGACGACAATGAATTAAGTTGTTTAACCAATAAACTTCAAATCATCATGATAATTTGTAAATTTTAGGAGGAAGAGACTGGAGACGGCGAAGTTAAGAAGATCAAGTCTAGAGAATGGGAGAAAGAGAAAGTGAGTGATGCGCGAGATGACCAAGTCAAATCGGAGAACCGAGATGGATCTGTATTTGAATCTAAATCTTATAGGGACCAGCGTAAGGCTGGAATTAATTCTTTAAGTGACAAAAAGAAAAAACTTGATACTGATAAAAAGGATAGCGCAAGAGATGATGAACAGGGGGATGACTCTGATAGGGGGGCGAAAAAAGATAAACGCGACAAGTTCAAGGAATCGCCGCGTGAACAGAAAAGTAAAAAGTACAGTGACACTAGGAAGGAGCGAATCAAAGCCACCGATTTTGGAAAATCGGACAAACAATCAGCTATAAATAAAATCATGTCTTTAGAAAACAAAGGAAAGTCAATAAACCACGATGATATTAAACCATTTACACAACTGCCGCACGTAAAGACTGACGACTTGACCAAAATTATAGAGGGAATGGATAAGAAGATGAAACTCGAGGAAAGTAGTAAAGAGGCCACTGAGGAAGCATTTACCAAGAGCGCCACTGTCGGTGTGTCGAAGATGAGGAGGAATAGCCTGGAGTCCAGTGAACTGCCTGTGAAGGAGGAGGCGGTGCTCAAGCGGCAGAAGTCACTCGACGACAGGAGCAAGTCATCTGACAGGGAGGGCTCAGAGGAAAAGGAAAAAAGTGAAAGTGGGGACCGTCGCACAGAAAGAAGAATTAGAAATAAGGTAAGATTGAACACTTGACATCAAATGTTTATTAGGATGAAGTTATGTGTTTGGATTGTATATCATTGTATTTTATTCTATCAGGATCGTCCAAGCCTCGTTATCTATCAGCCAGGCATGGGCAAGTTTAGTAAACAGCGTCTCGCGAAGGAAAAAGACACACAGCCGCCAACCAAATCTGTAAACGATAGTGAAAAGAAAGACACCTGAAATTAATGTCAAACTACCCTAAACTTGGACAACATTCAACGGAATTACCCTGAAGCTGGCATCCACAACATGTCCTGGCAGACTCTGTAGACGAGGGCATCGGAATGTCCAACTGAAGGAACCACTGTTCGTGTTTACTCAGCTGTTGTTTTTATTGATTTGTTTAGTTTACATACATTTCGATTGAGTTGGAGATGTTTTAACATTACAAAAAAATCAACGTAGCATTTAATGCAACATATTTTTAGCTTGTGACGATTTAATTCAGTTTGTTAATTTCATTTAAATATAATTAATTTTTGAAATGGGGAAATTGGATTTTATTTACTTCACATGCCTATAAATTAAACAAAGAAGTAATTAGTAACAATTTTATTACTTATCACAGTTATTTTACTTAAAATTTAATATAAAATAGAAAAATATTGAGAAAATTGCAAATTATGACAGGTTTATTAATTTATTATTTACAACTATTAATCGAGTCTTTGGCAAAAAGTTTGTGGTCGTTTAGCCTCTAAAGAAAAATAGTCGAAAGCGAACTTACTAGTCTATGCTTATACTACGGTATACATGCACTATCGAACTAACTACCCCTCTTCCTTTACTGCTGTTTTAATAAAGTTACAGTGGCCAGTGCATAGATATTACCACGTACAAAGCTAAATACAGGTCTCGTATTTTAACTGCAACACCTAAAAGGCGCTTTCAATGGGTTGACAATAGGACTGGTATTTTTAAATATACCTTATTCGTTTTAATGTTATTTTTCAAAGATTTCAGATTTAATCAACTACCAAATGTATGTATCCTTAAAAATATACACAATCACAAATCTGCATCATCATTATGTACTATTGGTTTTTAAACGGCACAATTTTACAACTAGTCAGCCTTTTAAGCCTGATGTTACTCTTAAATATTTAATGTATTAAATAATAGAGATACAAGTATACAACTGTCTTACAAAATCTAACTGTTCTTATAGTTAACAGAAATGAGACATGATAAACAGGAGGTTTACTGAGGTATTGATAACCACACATATTTTCTAACAATGGTTTACAATAATGAACCTTGTCATCTGGGCATAACGGCGCTGTTTAGATCAGTTTTGTCTAACACGAAAGCCATTTAAAATGTTCATACGTGCCAGTTATACAACATGCAAAAAAAAACCTATTAACTACATTCACATTTTCAATGCCCTGAATTTTCATTTACATCTAAATGGGAGCGCATTACAATCGTAAATCACAATCATAGGCGGCCGTATCTTGACATTTTTCATTTCTTATCAAGTTACTTTTGTACGTATTGCGTACATGACATGAAAATGATTACCACACTATCTGGCCGGGCGTTTTGGCATACAGGGAAATGAGTGAATAATTTATAATCTCGACACGTCACCAAGGAGGACAGCCGTGGCGTTCTTGTCGGGATCGTTGGTTGGCTTCGCTTGTTTTAATTTCTCGGCGGTGGTTTTGGTTTGCGCGACGTTGTGCCTGTGCATCACGTACAGCAGTAGCATGAAGCCGACGAGGAAGCCGGCCAGCCCACCGCCTATCGTGAGCCACGTGCGGCGCGATGTCTTTATACTTTGCACCTGAAATAATTTAATTTACATATGTCAATAAATAGCACGGAGTAAGTTGGTAGCCTTGAGGAAAAATAGTCGCTGCTTACACTACCTACTTGTTAAATATTGTTTTAGTTGGTAATGAGTAGTTTTATATCATTGTATGTTTTTTTATGTACCTGCAAGTATTCAGCCTTACACCTGTGGTAGGTTGCGTTGAAGTTTCCTGAATCTTCTGCTACTGGACAATTTTGGAACTCTGAAAGTGAAAGAATTAACATGTTAGAATTTCCCTCGAACCGTGGCATCAATGTAGTTATTTGTGGTAGAAATAAATACTCACGTCTAGTGTTAAGTTTCGAATAGTCTTCTAATTGGAAAAACACTCGCTTTTCTTGGAACCATAATATTGTGGTCCTGATACTGCACAGCTGCATATTGTTTATGGATTCCGTGAGGTCTACCTTCTCGAGGTTGCACATGACGGTGAAGTGTTCCGTATTGAGCGATGTGAGGGGGTTGTGGGAGATGTTATAGAAAGCCAGCTGGGGGAGGTAGCCCCAGTCTGGCAACTCCTTCATCTTACAGTCCGATATGTCCAGGAGATCCAGTGGTGCTTTGATAGGTTTATCTATCGTAAGCCCACTGGACTTGTGGAATATCGGGTTTCCCCTGAGATATAGTTTCCTCAGTGACGGTAACTGAAATATAGAGTTAGGTAGTTCTAGTATGACGTTGTTGGAGAGGTCCAGGGTCTGCAGGTCGGTGAGCGACGTGAGCGCGTCCTCCTCTATCGTGTAGATGTGGTTGTCGGCGAGGTACAGGAACTTTATGCTGGAGTAGCTTGACAGTGTGTCAGAGGTAAGCTCTTGGAGTTTGTTATCACTGAAGTCAAGAATCTGTAAAGAAAATAACATGTTTTATACTTCTTTATCATGTTAAAACGTCCTACCATATGTTCACCGGAATTTAATCTTCTTATTAGGCCTCTTTGCAATCTGTTTAAGGAGACGACTTTTTATCTATCTCTTTATCTATTTCTCGTAGGTAAATCTTTCAATAAAATTATTGCTACAAAAGACTATCTATCTATGTACGGAGTAGTTGACAAAGCCTGCTGCAAGGTGCATACATCATTGAGAAAGTCACAGAAAATCATGAACTTCTGCCCATGCTTAACTTGTAGCTTAAGTTTTCTGGCAGATGGCTTAAGGAATGTATTAAGGTCTGAGCTCCAACTTACCTCAATGCCAGTTCTTAATTTAGGGATCTTGCCGAGTCGCCGGCCGGCGCAGTGGGCTCCGTACATGTCGTACGCGTATTCATACGTGCAGTGGCTCGGCTGCGCTCCTAGAGCCTCGATATCTGTCATCTCTTTTCCTCTAGCACACGACACCCACAGGAGCGTCATAAATATAATGCTGTTGTATCTGAAAGAGAAGAGAGAAAAAAACTAAGTGCTTGCCAAAATCAGAAAGAGCGCTTTTGATGTGTGATTTTGACTTCTAATCTTGGATCCAATTCCACTTGGATTATAATATTCAAAGTGAAACCTTATTTTTCTTTTTGTTACAAGGTGGATAGTTAATGACTTCAACGTACGCCGAGCTTAGGGTATTGGACTCACTAACCAAAAACACCCCGGCTAGTGCAAGTTCGGGCACGTAGCTTGTGCATGGTCTTCAACAGTATGGGAGCACATTGTCCCTGAGTAATTTACAGGAGTTTTAACAGATGTCTCTCGATTAACTTATTTTGGGAAAGTAGTGACATTGCCGTAATTACATATCGAGCAGCAGAGTCGTGTGTATACGTGACTGAGATGATTTTCTCCTTTTAAATAGATGGTATTTTATAAGCTCTTAATACAATGTATAGAAATAATCAAACACCTGTTTTCAAATCGAATGACTGTTACTGATAACAAGAAACTAGATATTGATTAAATTGTGATCGCTCTTTGTTTCAGTTGCCTATTATCCTGTTTGTGTATTAGTTATCGTTAAATAAATATAATGTGATTGTTTCTTGTTTATTTTCTTGTTCTAGAAAAGAACCTACTACCTAACGATCACATTCATTCCTACGTCACCTACCTAAGTTTCAAAGGATAAAATCATATTTTAGACGTCTTTACCGGTTACTGAAATTCTAAAGACCTAAATGGGAATTTTCCCGTACAAGTAATTTAAAACTTTTGTATAGAATGTTATGCATATCGGCGCATCAGTGGAGGGTACAGATACGACGATTGTGTACATCTCTGCCGGGTCACGGGGCGGGGTGCCTAACAGTTGCTGCTTCTGTGCTATTCTCGGCATGCCACGGGTTATCTCGACTCTTGGCCTTTCTGACTGTGTAATGAGTAGATAGTATTTAGGTATCGATATGAAAGAAATTAAAAACATTATATATTGAGTGCGTCTGGCGTTGTTTATTTGCGGTTTGGTAAAGTATCTATGGGTGTAACAGTAAACATCGATTCATATACCTACTATTTCATAGTGCCAAAGTTACTGTTGTGTAAATAGAAGTAATGATTTGAATCATCATATTGATAAGCACACATTTTTTGTTACATTTTTTCCTGAAACAAATTTAACTTCGCAATTCCTTTAGATAATCTCAAAAATCATGTGGCGCATTTTCATCCACTAGACACTAAATAAATAGGTGGGAACCAACACCTATAATTTACTTCTCATTTATCGAGATGGTCACGGCAGCTCTCCAAACCGTGTTAAAAATTTACTGACATCTTTGGAAAAACCTGCATAAATTGCTATGACATACAATAATATTCTTAGTTTAAGGGACCGTAGATGCGCGAAACTACGTATAAGACATTAATTACGACATAATACCAAGCATCAGACGGACAACCAAATGACCACATTGACACGACAACTCTAGAAGTACGGAATAATACGGGTGGGTAACCTACACCTAAAGGAATAAGTTTGTAAGTATTAGGTATATTATCACCGCGACAGTTAAAACTTTAAACCGGGTTCTACTACACTTCTGCTTGCTTCAACTATGTCATAAAGTACGTATTAAACCTACATTCAGTGACGTGACCGTGTTATAGTTTTCCACATATAAATGTTACGAAAAGTACATACACGATGTGTTCTATGCAGTGATAATAACGACGTATGTAGATAGGGCGCTGATAACGAATTACTACCATTAATTACTGGTGCGTTTTGTATGTTAAGTGACACACGTTATCGAGACAATAATGAGGAATTATACGGAAATTCGTAGTCATAATTAGTGACATTCTTCTTGCACCCCCTTGGTTTAAACATGATTAAATTGCTATTTTGTTTATTTAATAGAAGTAAGTTGTGCATCAATAAGCATAAACTTTTATCTTACGGAATGTGTGAGAAATTTAGATAATAACCCGTTAGCAAATCAATTTGCAAAATGATGATATAGGAGCTTGAAGTTAAAAAACTTGACAGATTACTATCTATGGGCGAATCGATTCGTTATTTTAGGAAAAGATCAATGAGTCTGCAGATCTATCTATAACATGACGGGAGAAAATAATCGATATTTTAAAATAATTTTAATAATCATGTCCGGACCGATTTCGTCCACGGCGGCTAGTTTTACTATGACACCAGCCAGCTAGCTACTCTCATAGCCCGATGGGACGGCAATCTGACGCGAACGGAGAGAGATCAAGCTCACGACCCACATTTTTGCCTTCCGAAACATGGAAGCTGTGATATGCATTTCTAAACCGCACAGAACATCCGGTGCGCGCCGTGGGGATCGAACGTAACCTTTAACTTAGCAGTCCTATGGTCTTTCCACTAGGCTATCACAGCATCACGAAATGAAATAATTTTACTAGACAAACTACTATCCTAAATTGCGGTTTAGTTAAGAAAAGGCCTTCGTAATTTATTTTTTCTTATGAACTGAAAAATAAAAAAAAATAAGTAAAAAAACTTTTTAAGAAAAAGCTTTTATTTAAACGCTCTAAAAAGAAGAAAATAAAATATTTCCTTTGGATTATACTAACAACTCCTCATTATACACAATTTATATATAATAATAAAAGCTTGTCGCGAGGTTTACATACCTATCAATATCAAATCATAATAATTTGGTAAACCTCGCGACAAGCTTTTATTATTATATATAAATTGTGTATAATGAGGAGTTGTTAGTATAATCCAAAAGAAATATTTTATTTTCTTCTTTTTAGAGCGTTTAAATAAAAGCTTTTTCTTAAAAAGTTTTTTTACTTATTTTTTTTATTTTTTACTTTTTAGTTATCGCTGGTTAGGTTCCTCAGTCTGGTCATCTCATTTATTCAAGTTATTATTACTCTCAAAATGCCCTCTCATTTGATACCCATATTGTAGAAGTAGACTAAAGGTAACTATTCCGCCATCCTGCATGGTCCGCCATATTGGATTCAGAATGACGTCGTATTCTTTTTCTAGTCACTCTTAACAAGCCCTTTCATTTGATACCCATATTGTAGAAGTAGACTAAAGGTAACTATTCCGCCATCCTGCATGGTCCGCCATATTGGATTCAGAATGACGTCATATTCTTTTTCTAGTCACTCTTAACAAGCCCTTTCATTTGATACCCATATTGTATAAGTGGATTAAATATAACTGTTCTGACATCTTGTATGATCCGCCATATTGAATTTAGAATGACGTCACATATCTTATCATATATTGTCATCCAAACAAAATGCATCCACAAAATTTCAGCACAAACGGTTGAATATATCTACTTCAAAATTGAGTTCAAAGATTTCACCCGAACACACAAATATCCATACATTGCAAGTTAAATAAAAGCTTTTAAAAAAGAGTAAAACGAAAGATAATTATAACGTAGGAAATTACAAAAAGATGCATTTCTTATAACTAACCTTACCTACTTACTTAATGCTTTGCCTTTGACTATAAATGGCGTGGCCTATTAGAACTTATATTTTTTTCATTTCACAACGGTTACTGAACTCGTAACTCGAAACGTATTGACGTTATTGCTATCATCTTAGACCGTGGATATCATTATCGTGGCTGCGAATAGTAACAGCAATAATTAAGGTCTCATGAGTCCGTTAGGACTCGAGTGTCTAGGCATTAGTCCTGGAAACCTGACTCCTGCAGAGCGCCACTTAGCGGCATTCTCTCTAGGGAATAGGTAGGCAGGTAAAGGTCTCGCAGCGGATGTAGCCGTCGTTACATTCAAGGTATAGACTTTTTATACGGTATAGACGATTGTACCATGTATAATCTTACTTCAGTATGGATTTAGACAAAATTAATTTTACCTAGTCTGCTTTTGAGATGCAGATCGGAATATTTTGTTAAATAGGTAGGTATCATTGAAGAATCTGTCGTAATAGGTACATGGTTATTTACCGCTAATAACATACTTATTATTATAAAAATACTTATGTAGGCAATCTAAATAGCTTCCAGAAAGTGGGCTGAGTCTACCGACTAATAAAATATAAGTTCGTCAAATTACTCATCTGATTACACACATTACAATGACTATACATATGAACAACAAACACGGAAACGGTTTCCTGAAAAAAACATTTTCTGTGTTCCGTCCAACCTACACACCTGTAATTTGTTGACGTCACATGGTGACATTGTAAAACT
The DNA here is from genome assembly GCA_941860345.1 of Chrysodeixis includens. Lineage (NCBI taxonomy): Eukaryota > Metazoa > Arthropoda > Insecta > Lepidoptera > Noctuidae > Chrysodeixis > Chrysodeixis includens. The sequence goes on along the minus strand of OW796091.1, from coordinate 5,108,224 downwards.
CGATTATTCTTACTTAATACAAGCGGAGATAATGAAAATAATGGAGGCTAAATAATATGAAATTAGTTGGTTTAAAGTAATGCAATAACGGTGTGGTGCACTGTATAATGGATCCTCGTGATGTGACTACGTCGTGCGGAGTCTCCCCGCTCGCCGCGGCGCTTTTGTTGCCGTTGTTCGACAAATTGCTACTTACTTCCCGACTACTACAATAAACATAAATGTCTCACATGGCACATCAGTAACATAATTGCGAACTCCAACGCGATGTCACTGAGCAACATCAGGACATTACGACTTGTCTAAAATCACTGTATCACACTCAGAAAGTGTCTAAGTAGGTAAGGATACTGATAAACATTGCATTATTGTCTTACCAGATTATTTCTTTCTAAACAAACAACGATGCATTGATAGTGTAAACAATGCAAGCAAAACATGACCTGATTTTTAATCTAACATGTAATTGACCATGCCCTAAATACGCAATGGAGATTTTTGTCAAAATGCTATGGCAGCAATCATGATAGTATTTTGTCTACAGAGATAGAGTAGAGTGATAAGAATTTTACTTATAATTTGGCGTGGTTCAAGATAAAACTCAAGGTGAAGAAATTATTATACTCCACTAAACTATTATCAAAAAAGACAAGCCTAGCCAAAACAAAATCTGATGACTAAGTGCCTTATCTGTTACTATAAGTATATTTGTTTCCCCGAGGCAGAAATCTAACTCATGATCCTTATTATTGTTGATCAATAACATCCTCGTTGATAAAAGTTATTTATTGCAATAACGTCAAACTTTAATAATGACTTGCTCAGTTCGTGGCGGTTAAATCTTATCTGACTGGCATGAAGATGAAAGGACAGTACAGTCAATGTGTGCAATGAGGGGTCATAGTAGTCATGCCAATGGTTCTAGCCGTTTGGAATGGAATAATTTTTGAACAAAACTGCACCACGCAGAACAGATTAAGTAATTAATGGATGGTAACGGTAACGTATGTTTTTCATCCCTCTTTTTTTTTAATTACACACTAGAAACCAACCAGGACATTACAAATCAACCAGGACCTGTGGGACAACCTCCACCACTTAGAGAGACACATAAAAAGAGCTAGATTGAGGAAGTGGTGGTAAGCCATCTCGAACAACTTATTGTGGATTACATTACTAGGTGATTCCTACATTTCTAGGTCCTTTTTATGCGATTAACGGATCAAATTCGATGTTTATTCCCGTCACCGACAGTTCGGGACGCGTTGGGAGCGTGGTGACCTTATACCGCTCCGCCATCCATACAGTTATCAATTGGGTTGATAAGGTCAAGTAGTCGCTGCGTTAAATTCTGAAGTTGTCTGGCTTCGTATAAATATTCTACAAGCTATACATACTATAGTAGATAGTTCGGGTATTCACTCGCGATTCCAAGGGTCTCTGTCAACCGTCTTAATTGTGCTGAGGTCAAATTAATTCCTTTAATTGTTGACTTGGACTCTCCGGGACGCAAGACGGAAAAAACTGCAGAAATTAATGATTCATATCTACTGATAAACAGAACTTGTTCTGAGAAGCTCAATATGACTTTCTTATGATCTATTAGACTTCATTTAATTATCCAAATGACTTATATATTTGTTGTTTACAATAGATAATACATATCGTAAATGGGCTGTTACACTTGGCGGCCATATACGTGTATATGCGTATATACATATGTATGTGATCGCCCAGAATAATAAACTGGCATTATTTAATTATCTAACGCCTATTTACATAATAACAAGACGGTAACTATCAAATTAAATTCTGGGCCCTTAATCACATTCCACAATTATTCTGTTAATTACTTTCATCACACTGTTTTAACCTATGATTTACTTTTCTATAGCATTTATTTCAGGTCCATTTATTTTGTGGTAAGCGTTCCCCGATAGGTTCATTCAACGGAGGTATTGAGAGACACTCCTGCGCAACATGCGTGGCGGCCCCAATTGTATGATTGATCTTTATGATGCGTCAGTACACGCCCCTGCCGTAGTTGTTCGACCAAGGATTGGTACTTGTGAATTATTTTCATGAGCGTACAATTTATTGCATGATTTTTTAAAGTTACAGGAAACCGGATATCCAATGCATGCGAATTGAACGGCTTTTTGCGAATGTAGAGTTCATGGATTGATACTTTTAATCTTTGCAAAGGAAAAATAAGAGTCGTAAGGAGTATCGTATTTACTATTAGAGCAGTAATATCCGAGATATAAGCATTATTTAATTATGTTGCCCCTGTTATTCTTCGTCACAAAATAAACTACTGAATGCTTACAAAAGAAAAGTTTAAGAAAAATGTCGGAAAACCTCCTGTCTACGTCTTGGTCCCTAGCTTTCGTAGATTTGTGACCCAAAGCACATGGATGCATTTACAAACAAATGCCTAGGTAATCTACATCGACATTATTTATAGGCAGTTGCCTTCACGACTCAGTAACGCGAGCCATTATCTTTGTATCGACATCTTTACGAAATAAATGATGTAGATAAGTCGTTGTCGATGCTTTGTATGAGTCAACCGGAACGTTACAATGGCGTATGTCAATTTTGCCGAATTTTATTAATCTAGAGTGTCGTTTACAGTTTTACCTGTAGTCTCTCCGTCCTCCTCACTGTTAAACATTGCCTATGACTAATCTACCTTTCAAACATATCTTTGGCTAGATAATACTGACTTCAGGACCTTTTCTATTGTTATTGTAATACTGATTGATTTTATCACCTTCAACGTATTGCAGATTTTAACCTAATATATGCACGTAGCTATATGATCTCTTGGTTGCGCTATACGCTATCTAATTCAGAAATCAATTCCAAACAGACTTTAGAGTTGACGTATCATGCAAGTGCCAGGTACCTATCTTGGCTTAACGTAAAGATAGTTCTTAAATTGTTAGCAAGAATGTTTTTTAAGCTAGAAGACTATTAAATCTTTCATTTTCGTAACAATATAATTTAATTTCTACAATTGCTTTATGACAAATTCATTGACGAGGTAATTATCCATGATAACGTAATGAACGATATCGCATTTACTGATAGCTGACTGAAATTAAGGCACTGTCGGGCACTAATTGCAATTATATTGTAATACGTTAATATCGAGTGCCTATTAGCGCTTTACATGTCCTTACCTACTCAATAACACTAACATGGTACTTAATTATGGATAAATGTGATAAAAAAAGGTCCAGCTGCTTGGACACCTTTTTACCTATATCTCGTAGCATAGGAACCTACTGAGAACTCTGCTGAACATGATTCGTATGGGTAGTAGGATGCCTTTTCTCCACTGGATTTCTTAAGAAGAAAAACTGACAAACAAGCATGCCTAAAATTACTGATAAGAGTTGGAAAATGGGGTAAATATATGTCGCGTGATATATTTCTTTAAATTTGTTGCCAATAAATTACCTGTACATCTTGCGAGTTTAAACTTCTACAATATATCCTGGTTAAACACAACACTAAGGCTCTCACTGTTCACTTCACCAGTTCATCCTCACGACACAATCACTTCGGTTAGAGCCGCGTACAGCGGTGCACTATGTCACGAACTCGCCACTGGGGAGCTGCAATCAGCGACGGAAGACATTCGTTGAATTGATTCAATTAGTTGAGTCGCATGTCGGTCATGCCGCCTTCACAAGAGACGCGGGATACGGTGCGAGGTGCTCCTGCGGCCGCGGAGCAAATGATACTGGGACGCTGTAATCTGTTATCAGCTCCTTCTGCCAGCACCCTGTATCTCCACCACGGCTGTGAGACAATGCGACGCGCGATCGCTCGCCCAGATAGTTAGCTACCACAATGCGATACCGCTCATATCTGAATGCTCCGATTGGTTCGTCGATTATGTTTATTCTGTAATAGTTCTTGTATTTGTCAACCAAATGAACGTCTTTGTTTTGATAAAGTCCAATAAAGACTGATAACGAGTCCCCTAACGATTTAATAATTGCCTATTAGATAAGTAGGTGGGTAAGTATTGTAAGTGATTTTACGAAAAAAAAACATTTATTAATTACTCAGTGCGAACAACAAACCATAATGTTGTAAAAAATAAGTATGCCTTAACCAGTAACTAAGTATTTGTACGATTCCTTTCATATTTAAGGACCTACCTAAAAAGAAAACACTCCTTAAGTGAGTTTAATTGGATAATAGAGCAGGCCTGGTCGCTGCGGTCCCCGTCGTATATTCGCATGTCGTAAACACTGCTGTTAATTAAAGACACTACAAAAGCTCATGTACAGCTATTTCAAGAATTAGATAGTTCAATAATGAAAAAGGGTAATCTGGCCTAAAATTGGAAGTTCGCTTCATAATATGGCACTTACATTGACTTTCGTAAAATCTCTCAATGAATAGTCAGAGTCACTTGTAGTGGTGTATTTTAGCGGTATCTAGGTACTTCGTGAATCAAAACTTATAGTGGAATAATGATTCGCATGTCACCAAACCTATATGAAGCCTAAACACATGTGTCTAAACTGTTTTGTTTTGAAACGCCACCGGTATGCTTACGATAGGTAGGTACGTATTATATTTAAGGGGGCACCCTTTCACCCGATAGGCTTACAGAGTTACGTGAGCGAAAGGTCTCGAGAAGGAATTATACAGGACTAAAGCTTGTTGAAGTTAGTAACTATGGCCTAGGTAGCAAAACGACTCCAGAGTGTTCGTGGGTTGTATACGTTATAACGTGAAGACGTCAAGTTTGAGGCACAAAAAGTTGGAGCAAACTTTAAGGTAGTACCTACCTCCAACTTGTACATACCGTACAAGTTGGATCTATACATACCGTTTGTGCAAACTTATGTTTGTACAAACGTATGTGTGAACAAAGTTTGTATCGTGTCGACCAGCTATTAGGTACACAGTTTACACCGTAGAAAAAAATGTAGGTATATGACTACCCACCATTCAACCTCATTTGTATTCGTACTACAGTCCTCAAATAACTACGACTAACTCGAAAGGGGGGTTAAATTGGGGGGTCACACATTAAATTGATCCCCATAAATATTAAGCCTGTTCTGTCAATACACTCACGGGCAAAGAGCATAATTTCAGGTTAATGTAGGTTTGTACAGTCAAATACAAAAGTTTAACAACACTGTCAAATTGACAAGATGTAGTAACAACACAATAACAATAAGTTAGTACTGGAGCTATGAAACTAATGATTAAACTAAGAACTTTAACGCAAGAAAATTACGAGAAAGTCTTTTAATGACAATAATGTAAAGATCATTGAACATTTTTATAGTGATTCGTAAATGTGATTTTGTTTATCCACTTTTGATGCCAATTGTACTTCTAAATGCACCGATAAAGGGCAATAGTTGCTTACTAATGCCTCTATCATAGAAAAGGCTGATTGATGTGTATAAAGCTTAATCAGGGATACACATGTATACCTCGGTAGGTATAGGTACTAGTACCTATTGGCCGACGGTGCGAAAGGGAAAAATGTTTTAATGTGCCGGTAACTGCCTACGCATTATTTTTAAACTTAGCCGACGTAGTAATTAGTCATTGAGTAAATTCGTCTTCAATTTAGTAAAATTCTGGTAAGACGAACGGCTAATTTATTTAGACCAAGTAAGTGGTTTTTATAAGTACATACATATATTTTTTTTACCGACAATGCAGTTTAAAGAACTATTTTCGTTGGTTGAAACAACTCTAAAATGTGTTTTGTGATATAACAGCGATATCTTTTGAAGTGAAGGATAAAAAATAGGTTACGCTAAAAATCCTAATGTGAGCAGTGTGGCCGGTTGATAAGAGCTTGAGACTCTCACAAGATGCTGTTTGGAAGGTTCTATTAATTTCATCTTTATAACAATTCTTATGGCTATCATTTCTGAACTAAACGCAAACGAACAAGTGTGGCCAGTAAATATAATGTGAAAATGAAATATTCGGTAAATCAGTAGCAACATTTATTTTAGGGTATTTGATAGTCGATTTTGTGCAGATTTTATCACGTATGCAGGATTCTATTATTCTATCTGTCGAAGTATTATAAATGCATAATGATTTTTTTTATAAATATACACGTCCCGCGTGCGTACATTTTTTGTAATGTGTAAAATACACATTACAAAAAATAAATCTATGCGTGTCCGCACGATATTAAAAACACCCTATGTGTTTTATCGCCAAACAATTACTAATACTCTGAATGGTTTCAAAGTTTAATCGATTAATTCTTCAAGCATTGAAAAATCAATAATTATAATGCATTCCTATAATTACTATAGTAACCTGTGACGTAGTGACATCTCTAGAGGTTTTACTTTGACATTGACAATATGACAGTTTTGACGCGACGTTTGCGGCTTTTTGGTTGTATAGCACTTTGGTGTAAACAAATTAATTTATAAATTAGTAAATGGTCTCCTTGTTACGTTTTCTGTAATAACAATGAATGCTACAAGTTTATATGTTTCTACATGTAGACTAATAATTTTGGCAGACGCAGAGGATAAGTCTTCTTGGACAGATTTGTTTCGTTTGGTTCCTTATTTACGACAATCTTTATCTTGTACTGTGTGTGGAAATTTATTAAAGGAGCCCTACACGCCGACCAGTGCTAGCTGCCAGCACCACGTTTGTAAAAAGTGTAAAGGTGGAAGAAAAAAACTAAAGCCCTCTTGTAGTTGGTGCAAAGACTATGAAAGTTATGGTGAGAACTTACAGCTACGAATACTTTTACAGTGTTATAAGAAATTATGTGAATATTTTATGGGAACGGACGTGTATCAGACGTTGTTGGATGAGGACGAGATAGCAGCAGGTGTGAATGGAGGCACTGTGGCTAGCTCAGGGCTGATTGACTTAATACAAGAAGGTGCTGGCTTCTCAGATGACTATAAAAGTACTGCAGGGCTGTCCAAGTCTGCTTATAGTATTTTACCTTGTGTATATACAAACTCTGCGGGCACTCAAACACATGCAGCATCAACTTCCAGTAACTCTGAAAGTAGATCATCAAAAGGCTCACCAAACTCTAGGTCTACCTCAAATGGATCACCTTTATACTCCGTTATGTATGCGGGCTCAGGAAACAAAATTACAATTAAGAGGAAAGCTGTTGATGACACTGATTCATCACACCATCATGAGTCAAGTTCAAGTCGAGAAAGTAAAGTGAGTACTACTTACACAATAATTTATTATTATGCAATTTTAAAAACAAATTTGAAAAATGTTTTTTTTTTTATTTTCAGTCAAACCAATTAGGATTTAAGAAGCCTTCAAACAGGTCCCGTAGTTCTGCTAGCAGTAAGAGAAAAGGCTGTAGATGTGGCAATGCCACTGCGACGCCTGGCAAGTTGACATGTTGTGGGCAACGCTGTCCATGTTATGTAGAGAGTAAGCCCTGTACAGAATGTAAGTGTAAAGGCTGCCGGAACCCACACAGGCCAGATGGGATGAAGGTAAACTATCTCTGTAATCTAACTTACTTTATAAAAATCAAAATTGTGAAATTAAATGTTTGCACACATTTGCTTTCTTAGTTTTGAATGCAGTATAAACTTCTTGTTTAAAAAAAAAGTACATTTCATATACCAACTTAATAACTTAAACATACATGTTGTATGTTTACATTATCAGTCAATAAAGACGTCACATATAGTCATAATAAATAAGTAAAATTGTTAACCCAAACAAACTACAATTAATAATTTACAATTGTTCTTAAACTTTGTATATTGTGTTTCCAGGTTCGACCGCATATACCTCAATTGGATAGTATACAGCTGACGCTCAACACAAACCCAGAGACATCACCGTCGTGTTCCGGCTCCCTAGACAGCTTAGATACTGACACACTCACGATGGAGGCCATGGAGGAATCTCTTAGTTATTCATCAGATATTAAATCTTCTAATATTAAAGGTACAAAGAAAAACTAATTAAACATCATAACGGATTACTCAAGCGTGTTTATCGGGATAGCCCGACTAGTTTCGGACCCAACCGGAGTCCTTAACTGGTTCGACTCGAGACCCCGCCCCCGCGTCAGCTCATGATTAAGGACTCCGGTTGGGTCCGAAACTAGTCGGGCTATCCCGATAAATACGCGTGAGTAAACCGTTATAACGTTTAAGTATGAATCATCCTCACGAAAGTTGTTATAAAAAGAAAAACTCATGGTATAATCTAGTCTTTTCCTCTATGCATGTGATCAGAATGTTAGTTACAACCATAAACAGACATGTATTGTGTCAGCTATATTTGCATAGTAGGTAAACAAAAACAAGTCACAGTTGTTTGATAGAATATGGATATTGCAAGCATTAATGCAGTATGAATATATGGACTAGTGTTGTTGTTGCAACATTGTATGTTATAGCACTCATGTAAATGTTAAATAAGATCTCTTGTCTCAAAACCTGATATTAACATACATAACAAAGAAATAGACTTTTTAAGATAGCTAGTTTTTAGTACAGGCTACTGATATTTTAGAAATTGTAGCTACATACTGGTCCCAAAATGTATGAAAATATAATTTAAAAAAAGTTTCCAGTAGCCTAAAAAGGCGCTTAACAACCATTTAAAATAGCGCTATGTTAACTATTACAGACTTGTAGAAAAGAGTCTGTGATAGTTTATTTACAAACATGTCTACAAGGTGACCTTTTGATAAGTAATATTCAAAACAAATTCAGTTTACATATAAAACACGTTTGAATAATTTTCACGTACTGTTGGTACTACTCCTTAAACATGTCTTGTTTCTCTTTCTTAACTTTGGCTCAAATGTTTTGATATGATATGGAAACTATTTTGGATTATGTATAGCTTAATTTCATATATTGTATCTGATTTGTTCCCAAAATAAATAAATAGTTTAATTTAATAATTATTCAAAAGAGTTAACATAAATTTAAAATACTGCAGCAATTTAAAAGTCATTTAAATTAAAAAAAAATGCCTTTTTTATTGAATTATCAACACCTAAACATTATAATGTTTTAGTTACTACTTTAATTTGATGTTCTTGTATGTTTTTTAATGCATGTATACATAATACGCGTACTGTATAATGATTTTCGTCGGCAGTGTACACGAGTCAGTTACAAGAAGTGTCGCCGTCACTACCGGCGGCGATAATGATGGACGAGGAGTTCACGGGCTCGGGCGACGAGGAGACGAGCTCGCCACAGGACTACGCGCTGGCGTCGCCGGGCGACATGAGCTCGCTGCCCGACCAGCTGGACGAGGCCGAGCTGTCGCCGCAGTCGGCCGACAACGACAACAGCGACGTCGAGATCGACGGATGACACCCGCTCGCGCTCGCGACCGACTAGGACCCCCCCCGGTCGCTCCCAGCGGCGGTACTGCTAGTCATGCATGTCTCACTGGTATTAGCTCTAAGTCTTACGTTAACTACAGTTTCTGTTGTACGCTACAAATTAAATTATTGATTAGCTGCATGTCCGATAGCTGTGACTATTCTCTGACTAAGTATTTTTTGGGTCCATCGAATTTAAAACTAATGAAATGGTGTGATTAGGTTTAGCAGATACTTAATTGAGTACTTAAATATCCAAAGTATATTTGTCTTGTGTTAACTATGAGGAAAGTAATATTCGCTCATAGATAGGGAACATAGGTTATTTAATTCTCAGTTTGACTACCAACAAGTATGATTGTAATAAGAATACTTAGTGTGACTAGCCTTTACATTAGCTTGATAGTATTTTACTTTTTAATATTGTAATATATATTTTACTAGATTTATATTTTAAGAAAATGCTATTTAAATATGATCTTAACATTGAAGTGGTCTTAAAATTATGTATTTCCTTTGTAATCCCATGAAATATTTTATTGAACTGACAGATTTGTATAAAATGATGATTTGTTGTGTATTTAATGATCGTGCTAGTTCAGTTAGGAGAGGCATTGTGTGTGCACATATAGACTATAGCACACAGGTTGTTACTTGAGATAATGTTACTTCCCAAAGATTTAAATCTATGAAAGATTTATATATTCCTTTTAATCTGATTTCCTTCGAAAGTATTGTTAATGATAGTTTTGTAAATAATAATTTCTTCGAATATTTTGAAGCTTTTTAATATTTGACTGTACTTGTTAAATGTCGATGCTTGTTATGTAATAGACATTATTACTTAATAATTTGTTTCTCTACCTAACAAGTTATTATATTTATAAGATGCAATAGGCATTGACATCCTAAGACATTTGACAGGTATACAAGAATTATGTAAAGCCTCATGACTGTTTAATTATTCTTAAGTAGTACATTCAACCATTTTCTATAATTATGTATTTCCTCCAGTGAATGTCGTTTAAAAATCTTTTCAATATGGATTGTAATCAAATATTTTTTATGATTTACATTTTGATTTAATAAATGATATTTAAATAATTATAAAAAGACATGAAAATGACTATTAAATTAAGAACAAAATGATTATTTAAAAATATTTCCATTAGTTGTCCACTTATTATATGAACTACAAAGAAAACTGTGATACTGCTGTCACCTTTCATTGATAATAAAGTCACTTTTCTTCCCAGTAGAACTTTGATATATTTATGTAATGATATCATGCTTAGAATAACGGCACTGGAGTACAAACGTTTTATAGTTCTACTTACTGTAACATAAATGTGAAATAATGTATAAAGCAATTATCGTCTCATCGACATGTGACGAAATTAAAAGTATTTTTTGTTATCTCAATACTTTTATTTCTATTCCTGACACAAAACAAATAATAATCAAAATACAACGTTAAAATCATAAAAGAACAAATAATAATAATCAAATCTTAAATTCTAACAAACAATTACGCTATTTGATTTATATAGAATCGCTGTTATTGTTGTCAAGTTTAAATTCTGTGGTTTCGGGGGCATAGTTCCACACTCGCTCGAACTCTTTGCCGAGTGCTGTGAGTAGTGTGACGTCAGAGGAAAGCAGTGTGGCGTCGCGGTTGCAGTTGGGTCTGGCCGTGTCGTAGTCCAGCGCGCCCAGCACGCCCACCGCCTCGCCCGGGCCCGAGCCCAAGTCCACCAACACGAACTCGTGCTCCAACCGAACACTTGGACTTATCACCTTCACTTCAATCCCATTCTCGGCAAACGACTGCAGGTTGTGGAACTCGTCACTGTTGTGTATCGTGATCCTGACTCTTGCTTTGTTCTTCTGGCGAACGTTGATCAGACATTCAGCCAGTGTACCACTGATGAGACTTGGCACGCACACGTCTACAGTCTTGTTCGCGTGGAGAATGACGTAGTAAATACAAAGCAGATTGTCCAAACCTATTTGTTTCGTTTGTTCCTCGGTCTCAGCTCCGTATAGCAAGATTTCGTTAATTGCGCTGTCATTTTGCTTGTTGTTCAGCTTATCGTCCGGTCGGTTCCCAAACATATTAATTTGAAACAATTTGAACGCTAATTCACACACAACTGAGCCCCCTGCGTATAACGTCGATTTCCAATTTAATGAATTCATAGTTCGAGTGTTCAGATATTATTATTTCATAAAATTAGTATATCACGTAAGCTTTTTAAGTCTCAAAGTCAAGAAAGGATTTTAAGAAGTGTTCCTATCGGCTCGGCATTGGTCGTTGTCAGCAGGTTTTTAAATCTACCCTCATCTTATTTGATCGTTGTTTATTTATCTCATAAATTCTACAATTTCATCTAAGCTATTCAACTAACATGAAAAAAAACGACTAATTGTAGTTAATTACTACAATTATTATAGTCACGTAAATGACCTTATTTGTCTGCAACGAATCATTACTGATTACTGTAATCTGTTTAGAAAAATAAACTGTTTGACAGAACAGTTGAAAGTGCCGGTTTTGACGTTTACTTTTTATATCATATTTTTAATGTTTTATAAGGAAAGTACTCGTTTAGTGTAGATTTTGGTGCGTTATCCTCTTCGTTGGGTATTTTCAATGGTTTGGACATTGCTGATAGCGTAGTGATGTCGCAGCCGCGGATGCGTAAAGTGTCGAGCGGCGGCGAGGCCGCGGTGCGCGCCCGGCCCCCCGCCGCCGCGTCCGGCGACTCCGGCGCCTGCAGCGTCCGCCCCACCCACGAGACTCAGCGAAGCAGGAGCAAGAATAAGATACCTAAGAGTGTGCGCTACGATTTGGAGAATGCTTTAGTCAGTGTAAGCGCCTTCTTATAACACCATAGCATTATGTCGCTGAAGATCGGTATGTTGCATATCAATTTGATCAGTTTGTTATGTACTGCTACTACTGTTGGTACCTGGACGCCAGGTATGTGTATATTTATTTATTTTGCTATAAACTTCCATGTTTATACACTTACCTACTACTTGGAGTATTTTATCTAAGTTTTGTTATGTTTTCAACAAGTAGGTAGGTACGTATCTACCTGTGTCACATCTAAATGTGAAGTACCTATATTACTTACTTCTAGGCACCTACTAGGCACTTAGTCCACTTGGTTCAAACCAAATCAATTATTCTGAAACCTTTGTGATATTTTCATGTCTTAAAAAATGTAAATATACTAGCGTTCTTTCTCAAAAGTTGATTGTATTGGTTGTTTTTATTTGAAGCAGTTTAGGTAAGCGTAATTGCTGAGTGTAATGTATATTGCAGTTGTGCGACGTGTGGTTTGAGGAGATCAAGCCGCACCTGCTGCGCAACAACATAAAGCTGCACGTGCACGGCAGCGCGGGCGGGGACCACGAGCGGCCGCCGCCCGCGCCGCCGTCGCCGCCCGCGCCGGCGCCCGCCAGCTGCCAGCACCTCGACCCAGGTGCTGCCCCCGATGTACGAGCCTCGCTCCAGCTCCGACATCCACCCTCTACGATACACTTACACTTGTACACTACTATTACCTAATTTTACCAGCAAACTTACCATCATCTACTGACTTGAATAAAATTGTAATTATTTTGGTTTTGGAGTATGATTTGACATTAATTATAATTAAAAGGGGTTTGTAACATGGTGCGCAGCGTCCTCAGCGCCAGGCTGCGAGTTATGCCGGCTGTTGTTCAACGCAGCTAACTGTATCGAGAGCGCCGTGTCGCAGGCCGCCAGCGCCCAGCCACCCGCTCCGCCTGGCGCCACCTCCGTCGTCGTCGCCGATACACGATTACATGCAGGTGATTAACAAGCTCTCTTGTAGTTTTCGGTAATTACGTCGTAATAGAAACATTCTTTAAAGTTTCGATAGTCGCTGCCTGCTCTCGGCTTTATTATGAAAAATATTTTAGGTTCTTTTGCCTGTGCTCAAAGATACGTTTGTAAACAGCCACACCTTGAAGCCATGGCTTCTTAGAAATGGTTTTCTACATGTTCAGAATTGGTTTGTGTTGCAGACTCAGTCTCACAACTGTGAAGTGAAGCAGCTGAAGCGGCCACGCACCCGTAGAAAAAATCGCAGATCCCAACCACAGCCCCAGTCGAGCTGGCGAGTGCCACGCCTGTGTAGGACGTACAGCATTCTGTCCCCGGCCGCCACCGGGAGTCGCATGAGGAGGATCGCCTCGCAGCAGCCGCCGCCGCAGCCGGACCAGCCGCCGACGCGTCAAAACTACGTACGCGGACTCTTATACTCTTAAACGCTGCGACATACCAGGTATTACATACCTGGTTATTTGTTTTTCTGGCCTGTCTGGACCAAATTGTTATCATCATATTTGGCATTACTGTAATTTTAGACTTTTAGGAAACGTTAGCTTATTACATAGGTAACATTTGTCATTTAAAAGTGTGTGTAGAAAGTGATAGCAATAAATTATTAATGCTCTAAAAACATAAATTGGGTGTTTTCTTTACGACCCCTGGGGGACCTCTGATATTTGTATTTTATTACAAAAAAAGGGAAAGATTTATGACTATTTCACTTCTCTTTGGATTTGGCTAACTTTACTTGAAATAAAATAAGTTAACGTAGCTCGTTTCTTTGGAAACAAAAAAAAGTTCACCCTGTTCTTATTGTAGAAAACTATCTGTAACTAGGCAGGTATTTAGGTTGCAATATGTGAAATTCGGTAAGGTATATCAATGTCGAATTTCTGATATTATAGCTTCAATTTACCGTGACACGTCGTAACACTGTGAAGAAGCATAAGAAGACTCAGACGGAGTTGGAGCCGCAGCGGTGCGCGAGCGTAGGCTGCCAGTGCGGGGCGCCGGTGCCCGCGCTGTGCACGTCGCTGCTGCTGCGGCGCCCCGGCGCGCGCGCGCGGGCCGCGTCCGAGCAGCGCGCGCCCCGCCCCGCCATCTACCGCCTGGCCTCGACCAAACCAACCGCCACTGAGAGTCTCTCCTTGTTTCAGGATGTGAGTAAAACCTACGTGTCGTATTCATTGAACACAAATACATTTTACGTTGGCCTATAGAGGGTCTGAAATAATCTTTATCTAGTCTCAAGCAATCTTGTAGAATGTATGACCTGATTTTTCACTGTGTCTCTACATGCATCATTTTGTTGACCCGTAGTAGAGATTCAAATGCTAAACAGAGTAAAACATAATATATCTTATCGGGTTTTTCTTATATTTATGTTTTGTTTTCAGGATTTAATAGATATTATAGGAGAAAAACATGATAAGAGGTTAAGATTGTTGTACAGCAGTCCTGAGAAGGTTGAATGTCCTTCGCTTATGAACTTGGTTCCATTGCCAAAAAAAAAACAGAAGCCCGGTGGCTTGAAGAAATGTCCTCCTTGGAGATAGGACACGTAAAGTAAGTTAGTAACTAGTAGTGGCCAAGCTCGCTGAATAGAATATAATATACTTTCAAACATTCGTACTTATACCTGTATACCTTTGTATGTCTGTTACTTAATTTCATAGAAGAAAAAGATTGTTGTTATATTTTATGTATTACGTCATTTAAGCTGTTGATTATTGCGTAATATTAATAAAAAATATATGTATATCTACTTGTAGACTTATTTATTAAAAACTACTGTACTTAATTTGTTTTATGCGTGAAATAAATTCTAAAACATAGCTGGAACTCTTAGATATTCTGAGGCATGTTTAATGAATCATCAATATATCTTAATTAAAGGGGATATGGATTAAAAAAATATATCTCACACGACACTTTTGATTGGTATTTAATTAGTATTTACCTTACATTTAAATCTTACTTACGACTCTTTACAAAATTACAACAGACGTATCGACTACAAGGCAAATACAGGTGCTTTTCACACGAATAAAATAATTTACAAAAACAGTCGTACATAATATACATCACGCTCATTACAAAAACTAAATAAATAGATATCTGACACAGTCACCGAGCTTCGATCGCGACCGCGACAGCACGCTAGCGCCGTCCGACCGGGGCCGAAGCGCGCACGCTCTTTGGATATGAGTAAAGTTTGTGAACGTCCCCGCGTCACACTCGCACCGACGTATTCGCTAGTTCGTGTGCTTCACGTAATCCGTCTCGAAGTAGGCGGCGGCTCCGTGCGCGCCCTTCCTGTCCAGCGCGCGCACGCGCACGAACAGGAAGGCGGCCACCAGCGAGGCCACCACCAGCACCAGCAGCAGCATCACCAGCCCCGCCACGAACGACGGCACGGACATGCATATCGTCTCCGGGTCGCTCGCCGGCGACTGGATCACCACTGTCTCGTTGGCCGCGGCGTTGTTCAGCGCGAAGTTCACGTCACCGGGCGCTACCACCTGAATTGTTCGACTAGTATTGACGTCAGTCATTTCTTGAGCATCTCGTTTGTAGATTCTTGTAGGCGATGACGTCTCTCTCCTTCGTCTTACACCGACTAGTCTTTCCGGTAGGTCCTCCACGGAACGCGGTCTTCCTCCTAGGGTAGCCAGGTTTCCATGGCCTTCGTCTTTCCTTTTAACTGTGTTGTATACACCGCGACGGCCTGGAGGAGGAGGGGGAGGTAGATTGACTTCGTCTTCGTCTCTCGCTGGTGCGGGTGAAGATGGGCTGGGCGCGTTTGGTGTCGACGAGACTTGAGCTTGGGGTGGCGGTACGGCGTCATCGCGTTTTTCTGAGAACGATCCTGTCGCATCCGCTGGATGTCGTGGATCGGGGAAAGCGGGTGGGACGCCGTATTCTCCGTGAGGTGCTGGTGGTGGTGGACCATATTCAGCGTGAGGTGAGTTCGGTACACCGTATTCGTCAGCACCAAGAGTATTTCCTCCCAACAAAGGCACTCCGTAGTCTGCGCCGAGGCCTCCACATTTCGGTTCTGGGCAGTTATATCTACATACTTGAATTACGCACTGGAAGTGTACATTCATTGAGTCGGGGAACTTGAATGCTTGGAAGTAGGCGAAAGACACTACAGATGCGGAGGGGCCAAAGTTCTTAATTTTCTGGAATTTGCTCATTATTTTAGGTCTTACTACACAACCGTATTGATCAACCAGTTGGATAGGTGCTCGCTTGCCGTCATGTGCTACACAGTTTCGGACTAACATATCGAATTTATTTTCATCATCTTTGATCGCGAGAACCATAGTCATGGTTTGACCAATTTTGACTATGCCTGACACTTCTGAAGCCCATGGTCCTTTTCCAACCTGTATCTGCATCCAGCATTGCAGGTTGTCTCCGAGAAAGTTCGCCGTGACAGCGTGCAACATATCCACTTGGAAGGGTCTAAATGTAACTGCCTTTTCGTAAAAGTCGTACCACGTACACCTTAGTTTTCTTGCTTGATCCCATACTTCTTGAACATAGGGATCATACTGGACAATGATCGTGTTTTCAACGTATGAGCCACTTGGAGTTGGACTTCCATAAGCGGCAACGTTGTGATTGGCAGAGCTGGACATACCACAACTGTTGAGGAAGATTTCAAACGTCGCACTCAAATGTCCAGTTCCTGGTTTGAGATGCATACAGTGAGAGTCGCTGTAGAATCCTTTAGAGAAGATCATGCCGTAGAAGGGCCGATCGAATTCTATGTTGACCCGCATGCGTGTCTTCTCACACTGAACTTGTAAGTGTTTAATTTTCGGGCTATCCGGTGTCGCCAGAGGCCACGGGTCGTCCGTGTGTGAGGGCGGCAGGGGCGGGCCGTAGCCGGCACCTGTACGATGTTCCAACGGCAAAGAAGCCGAGTCCACCGGAGGCTCGCATGTCGCTTCCTGGAAACAGAAAGCCATACATAAATATTGGCATCGATTAACATTAAAACTCGGTGAAATGTAAACGTGTAAAAATGTCTTGTTATGGATGTTACGTATTTGCAAATAAGGCCTAACAATATTTTTCTCGCTATTGAATGGCCAAGTAACAGTGTTTGCGACGATATGTCCGTTAATAGCAGGCTCGGAACATTCCTAAGAGGCGTCTCACTCTACATACTCTTCGCCACGCGAGCGCATGCGCACGGCGCCCTCGCCTCATCCCGCGAGCAGCAGCGGCGCGCGCGCAATGTTCTTTCCGACTTTCTACACTGATGGATGGCTCGCTCTACCAATTATAATATTAATCAGTACGATCATATTGCTTTGGTGAATTAAACGAATGCTTTCACGATACTAGGTATATTTATTTTAAACAAGCTACTTTAGATAAGAGCCTTATGTAAAGTAGCTTGTTTTGGTTATTTATACATATCTAATACTGTTTTTGTATGGTATTTGTGGTTTACATTTTTATTTCAATATTTGTGTAGATTCGCAAAAATGTGATTATTAAGGAAAACGTAGTCTTACATAAAAATCGAAAGTTACTTGCAGCTTGGCCAGGAATCCATTTTAATCTTAAAAGACTAGGAATTAAGTGTTGGTGAGCAAATTATTTCAATCTGCAGCTCGTTCATGTGATTTCTATGACCATTAGCAAGTTCTGCTCTCGGTAGTGAGTTGCTAATAACCACTTTGCGTTATTACACGCTTATCAAGACATGCTGCGAGCCCGCATTAAATCTACGTCTGTATAACTAGGCTTATCTGTATTTGGATGTAAGTGCAGAAAAATAAGGCGTGAGAGCTGATGTGACAGGTGGAACCTGTAGCCGTGGCTAGTACGTAAGGTATAGTAGCTGGTGGCGGGAGCGCGGCGCGGCCGGTGCGAGCTGGCGGCGCGGCGGCGGCGGCGCTCGCGTTTTCTAAACCGGTTAGAAATTACCCACTGATCGAGATTGTGAGTGCGGAAGAAAACACCGGACTTATAAACATGCGCATTATGCGCAACTTTGACAACTAGAGCTTTCTTTGGCAGTTTTCACGTAGGGTGCGCTATCATAATAGATTAAATCACCATTCTAAATGGGACTTGTAGAACTCGTATAATATAAATTGGAATGCGCGTTGTTAGAAAACGACATCTTTAGATGAAACATAATATGTATTGAGTAGTTTTTTAGGTAGTGTGATTAATTTTACGTTAAAATAGAATTAAATAGTAATATTACTGACGTTTTTTTATCTATAGCCGTTCTCTGTCTGCCTTCAAAAACTGTTTACTCAAAATAACGAAAAGAATGAACTCCGATCCAAATCTAAGCCAGTAACTATTGTTATACGTAATAAGTTCCGGGTCTTAGTTTAAGCAGCTCTCATTAGTGTGTGTAACTCAGTGAGAAGGCAGATAGAGGCGGTTAGTTGCGCGTGCGCTGGTCGTGCGTCACCGGCGCGCAGACGACAGGTGCTGCGCAGGTGAAAGTACCGCGGCCACATCCGCCTCTTCGAAATACACGAATATGTTAAACAATCTTCGTTGCTGTCATAAACTATGTACAGTACTTAATGGATGAAGTTATTTCATTAAGTTACCTATTATCGTTACATTATTCTGATTATCTCTTTGATTTATCATTTGTAGTTCATAGTAATCTTCGCTACTTGTCGCTACGCTGAATTTGAGAAGTGTTTTAATCGAAGTTTAGAGCAAATAACACTGTACGCATTTGTGTAGGGACCTTATGTTTTTGTCCTAGCTAAAATAAACCATTGATATGCACTCGTACTAAAATTATTTCATACCGATATAAAAAATATTAACAGACTATAAAATTTCTAATCTACTAATAAAAGAAAATATATAGCTTGTTATCAAGCTCATTACACAATAGGCTTATATATTTTATGGGTGCAATTAATTAGTAAGAAAAACTTAAAAATACTATTAATTTATACCCGGGGTCTACTTAAATATTAAGGTCGAGCCTATTAAAGAAAAAGAAAGCAAAACAAACCTCATTAAATTCTTATTGACATTAAATTAAGCAAAAGTTTTATCAAGATGAAACTTGAAAAACATGTCAATAAAAATCTCAAAGTGTTTGTGTGTTACATAAGTTATTTATGTTGTTAACTCCGTAAAGAGTTGTACCTACATACCTTAGTACAAAAATTAGTACGACGAGATGAAAGTTGTTTAAATGAACGAGAATTGAGAGGAACCGGATTTTTGTTTGCGTTCTGTTCCAAAGAGTATCCTAACAGGGTTGAGGTTATTTATGTTCTTCTGGTTATGTATTTGCATAACATACTTCGTTTACTGTGCATCAAAACAACATTCTTCAAAATGTTCAAAATATTTTTTTGTGATTAGAAATTTAGCTAAAGTTACTCAACTACTTTTGAATATTCCATTTGCGAAAACACTCAGCCCGAAATGCAATATAAAAAAACTATTTTACTAGATACTAGATACCTAATGCAAAACATTTAAAAAGCATAGATTATCTCGGTTTACTCTACTAGTTTTTTCAAACTTGTTTTGGCAACGTGTCTTCGTATACTTAGTACTTTGTATTTACTATGTTCACTCAATCGTTACATTACTATGTCAATAGCACATATCGTTAAAACAAGATCATCAGTTACCAGAATATGCGCTTGGCAGACAGGTATACACTACACAGAGCACCTTTATCACTTGACCATAGGGTCTATTTTCCTTTGACACGGACCACACATGTGGATGTAAGTGGCGTATATTGTGTTATATGTATGGATTGTCTGTTTGTCTCCCACAGCTCTCCCTGTGCGTCGTATTGTCTCCAGTGTAATATGTATCGTGTCGTGTCGTGGGAAGTGTGTTCCGCGTTCGGTGCTCGGTGCCGGTGCGTGCTATCAGACTCCGTGATCAGATCCGTGATGACACACAAACGCGGGTCCGACTTGTATTTTCACAATGTAAAGGGTTACAAATGAGTTGTGTTTGTTTTATCTACAAATGATATATTCATCTTTTGTTTCTTTCTATTGTTCAAATCTTATTTATTGTTCAAATTTTTCTCAAGATTTTTGATACGGACTTAAAATATAATAAGACAAATGTAAGGGTGTTTTTGTGCCATCAGAATGCCTACATCCACTATATCTTTTAAATATTCAAGAATCTTGTATTTACTTCTACCAACTACTTATACTTTTACTGTTGTAAGCAATTTAACTGTCCCATGTTTGCAATAACTAACTCGAAAATTCGCAAAAGTACTGCTAAGTTGAGCGGTTCTAGATTCTAATGAAATATTTACGTAACCGTTTTTTATTTGCGCATTACGTTATCAATTACACTTTTTATGCGGAAAAAAACAAGATTGCATTAAATTCGACCAAATTGTATGCTATTACATGCAGACTTTTCATTTACAAGACTAAATTAAGGCAAGTTTAATAAGCGCATCAGACGTGTGTTATAAATAGAAAGCATTGTGAGAAAGAATTGCGCCATCATCCTCATCAGTCGCTGCTTCACAATGTTGGGCGTCCTCTCGTTACCGATGGCCATTCACTTCGAATTACTACGATTGTACTAATCCACGAGACGTACTTTACTTAACATTCGTAATGTCATTCTCTATATTGTGCACTTAGGAATTATTAGGTAGGCGTACGTAGGTAGACTTTATTATCTTAGTTTTAATTTTCTTAAGTTACGGAAATTGCAAGAGAATGAAGTCGTTTATCAGCTTAGAGATTTTTGATTTCAGGCATAATTCAGACTCTTCGTAAGCAACTAAAAAGATGCCAGACCCTTTGGCCAAGGGCCATTTTCACAATAATCATTAACGAATAGAACTCAAATGTATGGAGGTGACAAGTCTAAGTCACGTGATTTATTGAAGCAAAATGACCTTTTCATACATTTTCTATTAATGTAAACGATGTAGAAATGTTACTTGGCTTTATGGGCAGTGACTTTAGACACCGAGCAACTGTAGTCGTATAAAACCGAACAATATATGTATATAGGTATTAACGCATCAACTACATGGTGTTGTGTCAGTAATTTTGTTATTAAAGTGTATTTCGGGTACGCTTGGTATTACTAATGTTCTTAGACGGAACATTAACTTGTGTAGTGTAAAAAATATTTGCGCATGTCACGACATCTAATCTTATAAATGGAAAGGTACGAGTGCTTCACATGAACGTGTTGCTTACAAGTATACTAAATGTCATGCGCGCGTGGAGATCACAAGTCCTCGAGAACGCTTTCCCCTACATCGAGAAAGTAATTGCTGAATCTAACTAACGATGTTGAAGAGATATATCAAAAATATTAGTATATTGACTCTATAATTTACAGTTTATAAAAAAGCAATGTATGATATGTACTTAGTGCACTATGTTTTATGTAATATGTACTAAGTAATCTATGTTAGAAGCTAATCAATGTCTTGGTTTTTATTCCTATCAACTGAAAGATCGATTGTTTGTCAAAGATAGTATCTCACAAATAGGTTCTCTACATCGTCGTACAGTATCCCAAGCACTGGTAAGCCGTTTCTTCTGAAGTAAAACATTGAAAATAAAACAATAGAACAATGCACATAATAATAAGATTTAAAAAGTATTTAAAGACTCATAAATCTCGTAGGTACCTCATACATTCATAATTTAGTGTGGTGTGTTTTATAAATTAAAATGTATCAAACATAAGCTTTGACTAGGAATTCTTCTAGTCGTTAACGATTTATTGTGAATTGTCTGAGAGGTATGAAGTCGGGGCGACAAACGAAAGCGATCACTCATTCTTTTACGATTAGCTTTCTAACGTAAAGCGGTAATAACTCAACAATATTTAGCGACAACTGTCAACAAAAAAAAATCAAGCATATATACGTCAGTCGAATTGAAAAACCTCCTCCTTTTTGAAGTCAGTTAATAATAAAGTAGTAAAATAGATAACTAATTGTAAACGACCAGAAATTAATTAAGCCAAAGCTACTTTCAACTAGATTCATTATCTAAAGTAATTGATTAGGTATAAATTGGTTTCAGTGTACCAATTAGGATTAGAATCGAAAGTAAAGAAGATTATTTAACATATTTTATAAAGTGAAAATACAGAAGCAAACGTTGGAAAATTATTGCCACTTAATTTAATTGGCAATGAGACACTCGTCTCTAATGAACTTCCATTGTTTAAAGTAGTAGTAATGGTATATTACTACTACTTTCAACAAGGGACCAAGTCTTTCCAATTTTCCCCCATTAATACTTGCCAAAAACAAATTACATATTATAAAATTCCGAATTAAAAATATTGTGATATACTATTAGACCAGCCTCCTTCAAGTTAACTGAAATAACTTGCACAACAGTAACCGAATTGCGTCATTACCTTACAAAGATGCGAAATTTGAACAGTGAAAGTGTACAAAAAATGCCGCACTGGTCAACGACTGCTCGCCTTTCCGGCTTAGTTATGAGTTAACAGAAATAGCTCTGACGTTCCTTTGTAGGTGTATTGTGTACTGAATTGTATTACGACACAATTACAGATCTAGGATAACAATTAGGAAGACTCTACATCCCATGTTTTTGCTTTTCAAATTCTTGTCCGCACTTGATAACGTCGGAATTTGATATACAATTTATCTATTGAAATCTTTTCTGGTCCTATGTTAGATTCTATAACAATGTGTTCAAGGATTTTAAAGTTAAAGGACGCGTTATCATTCGTAAATCTATAGAAAGTCGAAAAAGCTGCAGACGAGTGTTAAATGATAAGGGTATGCGGTTATGTGAGCTTTAAATCTCTCCGTATCTGACATGCGATTGTGTAGCTCCACAAATCAAGATTATAAAAGCATTAATTTCTTTCTTGTGCATTTAACATACGTATCAGCATACGCAGTTATTTTCCAATGGTCCACAGTTTAGTGGATGCGCTAACGGAATCATTAGCCTAGTTGTGGAGAACGCAAGCGGAAAAAGCTGAATAATGTAGAAGCGTTCGACACTGCACCGCGTGCCAGCTCCACACGTTACTGGCTCTACGCTCCACGAAACACTGCCATAAACGTTATATCTATAAATAATTATAATGAAAAACTATAAGTGTCTCCAGACTCTCACCGTATAAGTACTTTGCTGATTGAAGTATCAACAGACTAAGATGCGAAGCTAAGTATCTATTACGGATTTTTCTCTTGGAATGAAAATTGTCTACGTATTAGAATGATCGCGTGCTATTTTGGGCTCTTTAGAATCAGAATAATGTATATAAATTACGGTATCATTTTTTAAGTATATATATAAATATTTTGAGGCGTATAAGTGTGTGTGGGACGGTTAGCCGCTCTGGTATAGCAGTGCAAGATCATTCTGTTCAACGGTACTAGGTCTAGAGCAGCGAGCACGAGCATGCGTCGGTTGATTGCTAGCCAGCCGGCGTGGACGGTGATCGCTAACTGTTATTATTTAAATTAAGATTATTGTGTTACTATGTCATAATAAACAATGATTCTAGTCGCTTCTATTTCATGGTAGATTTGTGCGAGCAACAATTTCCAGAGTAGAGCTTAATTTGGGAAATCACTAAAACACCCATTTTTCTTTTTGGCAGGCACAAGATGGCAGGGATGCCATTTTCATAATCTTTTGGTTCAATGTGTTACCTATCCTAAGTCTAATATATTGATTGCATAAAATTGTAATTGCTTAATTAATGACGGTGGCATCTTTTTACGAAAGTGCGCAAAGAGCCCCAGTTCTTTACATTTAAGATTTCAGTATGATAACACTCAACTGATAATAAAAAAAAAACTTTTAAAAAAATATTAAGAAAATTTTAAAAATCTTGATATTGATAGAAATTAAATTATCAAAACCTAAAGTCAGCCATTTAATTTTCAGCAGTGAGGTACTTAACAGCCATTTATTTGTCAACAATTATTTATTTCTAAATTAAATTTAAAATATTGTAGATAACCTAACTGAAATAGATGTGTCTGAGATAAATCCAAGTTCACACTTTCTTAAATTAATTAAAATAAAAACTCACCTTAACGAGGAGCACAGCGGCCACCAGCAGCAACCTGATCCTCTTCATGGTCACAGAGCAGTCAGTCAGCGTCCTGCAACCAAGGAGACACGGTGAGAGGAGCACTAGCCGAGGCGGCGCGGGGCAGGCGCGCTAGCGGGCGCGGGCGAGCTGCGCGGGCATGGCGGGCGGCTGGCGGGCAGGCAGGCACTGCGCGCGGCGCGTGCGGCACCCGCCGCCGCCCCTACCGCGCCACGCCGGCAGTGGGGTGACCCACTGACCGACTGCAGCCCGCACCCGCGCACCCGCGCCGGAACTGCACCGACTGCATCTTTCACTGACGCGCGCTCGCCGCTCCCGCTGCGTCGAGAGGAAACCACGCGCGGCCTTCACCTTATTACGGCACAAGGTCGCGTATGTTTGTACATACTGTGACATGATCGACGGATTTGTTTGGTTTTTTCCTATAGGATTATCTTGGTATCATTTTGATCCTACAACTTCAGGTGTGTTTATAGCAAATGTTGTACCTCAGGAGTATGAAAGATAGAGAAGGCTAGGTTATGAACCTAGTGAACTTGAGATGGTATCTGCTCAATTGATATGTGATTAGTATGCGTATATATTCGTGCAGCTGCAGCGCTACACTTGTGTGCGGTGGACACGGTCTACCCGGGCAGTTGCGCGCGATTTCACCCCAGACACTCGATCGCTCGCCGGTTAGAAAGCACAGAAAGTCTCATCTGTCGATCTCGGAATATAGTATAACTACACGAAGACGTTTGATGTGATGTTATGCGTGAAACATCGTGTGTTGCTTCAAATTCAACGTTAGCTAGATTCTTCCTAATGATGACAACAAAAAGTCTTTGTTGCGAATGATATAAGAATATATGTAGAAATCTACCATTATTTTAACCATCTTTATCAAACTCGAATTTGGTTATAAGACTAATAACAGCAATGCCCAAATGATCGGGACTCTACTAGAGTTCTCCATTTAATAACTGCATGGGCGTCAAATTTTAATATCTGCTAAGTCATTGGCGACTGTAATTATTTTCCGTCCGCTTGTATTACACAGCGATTGGAGAAGACGAGTGATATACATTAGGTAGTTGGTGCGGCTGCGCCCAGCTATAACTAGGCTACTCGTAAGAAAGCGGGCCCTCGGGCATTTTCTATTTTCTGTAATCTGCGGCTATACTATAATAATAGACGTTAGATCGCGGTCAATTAAGCACATCTGAGCTGTCGCCTGCTGGCGGGACGGCGAGACACTCGATACGCCTAGAGGTACCGAGCTAGTCTCTTAGCACCCAAAATTTAGAAAATAATCCATATATTTATTTGAAAAAGCAATGAAGGATATTCGACAAAAGTAGCTAAGCAAGCATCCAGAAAGAAGTCATCTGACCACGTGTCCATCCGCATTATATTCTGATACTTGGCACATCAATACAACCTAATTGGCGTAGGTTACGTTCTACAAATTACTATGACTGGTCCTTTCCACCTAATGATAATAAATATTTATGTAGAGGAAATGAGGGGATGGCTTGCACACTAATCGTACACTATATCTCAGAAAGTGTAATATTGTATATTGATATAAATTAATCAATTTCCTTTCTCAAGTAAGGTTATTAATATTGGAAGTAAACCATCAACTTAGCCAAGCTTATTAAATGTGTATGAGAGTGTTCATCAATCTCCGCAGATGATTGAGATGCAGAGGTCGGCGGCGGCGCGTCGTCACCTGAGGGCGAACCATTATTCGCACGCATCTATTTTAAGCTCCATAATTGCTCTGTCAAAATACTCATTAGTCCACTAGAGGACTGGAGTATTATCCAAATTAACGCTCATTGATCAATGTCTAGCATTCTGAGAAAGTTGTTCTCATTTTGTTTTCGTTGTAATGAGACGATTTTATTATAATTATTGATTAGGGGCTATTTGTTAAAATTGGTAGCAATAAGATTTAGATCACGGTTTCCCATTTATCAATGTTGTTCCAAGTCGTCAATGTTGTCAATGTAGGCGCTAAATCTCTATGATGCTATTTGTAGAATTTATTGACAATCATAAATGCATGAATAAATCAATTGTGATGTGAAAATAGTCTGCGATGGAGTATGACGAGCGAGTGCGTGGCGCCGGCGGCGTCCTCTCCGCCTTTCGTGGGACTAACTTTGTTGACTCGCATATTAAAAATACATAAAAAGTCATGAACAGATTTCACACGAGATGATCGACAAAAAGTAACGTGAGTCGCAACTTTACATAGAACTTTCCTTTTCTGTTTAGAACTGATCTGCAAGTCAATGCAGTATTGTGGAGATTTAGTGCTTTCGCGGCAATTACTTTTTTTTCTGCTCGTAACTAAATAACTACAGATCACTGTGAAGTGGTAATTGAATTGAATTGAATGTTAAGCGTTGCCATATATTCACAACATAATATGACAATGACATGCTAATGCACATAGTATTGATGCGTGTACACATAAATTACGATCGGAAGATAGCTGTAGTTACAGTATTCAACGTTCTACATGAGATATGGTCAAGTGACTGTTTAAGAGCAAATTAAGTAAAATGTTTTGGTCAAACTCTACAAGGAGTCTCTAGCTATTCGTTATTTTTTTTTAATTGTTTGATACTTCACTTAGTACTTCACCTAGTATCTACATCTCTAGCTGTCAACACATAGCACAAGTTATTTTCAAAATTACATGGTTATGACGGAATGCACATGTACTATGTTACAATTTGCACGATTTAAATTGATCTAGAGGGATTTTAACATAATATTTCCGGGTATTGCCTCTGCTTGCGATACGTTTAGGTGAGGTCTAAATAACGTGCGCGTGCGGCGCTCGAGAAAGCTGCCAAGTCACGTAAAGCAATCAGAGATAGTGGGGGCGACGGCGCGCTCATCTTATCCTTATCAGTACATCTTTACACCTCATCGTTCTATTGTGTGGCACCAACTATGCCGTGATCGAAACTGATAAGCTTTATTAATCGACTAGCTTTATTGAACTGCATGCACAATACAATAATGTCTACGAATTCTACGACCGAAAAAGTTCTACGAAGCGTAGACAAAGTCATCAGATGTACATTTCATGATTATAAGGAAATCAATAAAGAACACGTATTTGTATTATTTTACGAAAAATACATAGCTAATAATTTTACGAGGATTACTGGTAGCCAGTTTAAAGCAGTTCTACTTAACTGCGTTATTTTACCACAGAACAATTTCGCTACGACTACATTCCCCAGTTTAAAGAAACTCTGGGACATGTACACACAACCTATACTTCTCCCAACCGGTCTATGCAAAGTGAAAGTGATATTGAAAAACAAGCGAAATGCTCATGTAGCGAAGGTTTCTTAAAATATTAGACGGAACCCTTTCTACAAGAGTTCACCTACAATTTTGTAGAGCATTGCGACAGTCAGATTTTATATATGGTTCTCTAATGAAATAATAATTAGGTGGTTTACTCATACATATAGAAAATGTAAACTTGTGTATTATTATTTCACAACTGTAATACAGTGTACAATAAAGAGTATTATATTCTATTCTATTAAAATTGCATTGAAAGTATTCTTAAAAAGGTTGGAAAACTGGCTGAAGTCAAGTCTTTTAAGAGGTCCACAGGGATCAGAGTACAAATTATAAAATTAAAACTGGATATTTATTTTTCTCAGCGTACCTAAGTGTATAAAATTAACGTTCTCATTTAGCATTCTAATTTCTATTTTATTTTATTAATAAGAAAGCAAATAAATTTCAATTATAAGAAAGTTCATGAAATATTTTTGATAAACAAATATGATAAGCTCTTACATAAATTTAAAAAGACCAAGATTATTAAACGATTATTGCGCTTTAACTGCATAGATTCGACGGCTTCGGTGGCTGTCATACGATTGACCACATCTACAGCCGTATGTAAATATCTTACTTTCATGCATGTGCCGCATAATTCATTGCTGTAATAAAACTCACTAGCAATCAGACTGGAACAATAAAATTGTACTCTGAAATATGAAACTCGGTTAACTGACTTTAATTTGACTGAGTTAGTGTTAATCTCCACAAATTAAGTTTTACTTTTTAGAAACATTAATTTTGTAAATAAATTAAGTTTAACTACTAAGTGTCCATTTAAAAACTTGAGTAATATATTTCCTGTACTAAGTTAATTGTTTATTACAGGCAACAGTTACAAAGACAACCAGATGTTGTCAAATTGTCTTTGAATTAGATATCGAGCGCATTAATCAAGTTAATTTATTTACCATTCAACTTAAATAGTTAACGATATGTTAATAAGTGTTAATTCTATTTTTAGAAAGGTTTAAATCACTGACAAGTGGTTTCTATACATAGAAACCTTATTTTTAACTTAGGTACGCTCAACAGGTAGAGCACGATTACCATGATAATGTCTATCACTGTCGGCTCAAATTAACGGCACGTGGGCGGGACTGCCGCGACTTTTAATTGGCTGGTAACGAGCTGAAAGTTTTAAACTAATGAATGGGAATCGCTTAGTAGATTAACTTTTCTTCTCCATTATTTTATTAGCATACATCACGCTTAGAAAGCGAGCGTGTATTTATACGCGGATTTGTTTGCCATTGTTAAAACACACCCGACTCGTTGAAGAGCTAACAAGCAGAGTAATTTAATGCATGCATCTGTGATACTTACGAAAATGAATTTCTCCCGCAACAAATCGTAAAAACGATAAATAATCTACGTCTATTGAAGCGTTTCCAAGAAGAGGTATAATTTGCTAACGTGTGCAGCGCCAATGATACGAGACTTGAATTAATCTGTGAACGTACGTAAAACAAGCTATTGAATTGTTTTAGTAGCTTTCATTTGTAATGAAAAACTTCGCCAGTAATGTTTATTGTTATGTTTTACGATGATTGCGATTTTCACTTGCAGGGGCAACGACCACTCGCATGGGAACATGTTATGAAGTTCGCCATTGTTCAGGCTTCATTTATCTACTTTTTAAACAAATGCTTGAAACGTAGATTAGCTTGTGATAATTTAATTTCACTTTTGTTTTATGAATCACTTGAGTTCTGAGAAAATTAATTAATTTGTTAACAGAAACCGTATTTCTGCAAAGTATCAAGGTTCTTATAGTAGCTACATGTTTTACAGCAATGCCTGACTAGTTTCGAATTCCAACCGAGTCCTGACCGAAGTAAAGCAGACAAAACACATTGTATGCAAAGTTTGATGAATACTGGTGTATGTAACTATACAAACGAGAATGTTCTAAAGCCAAATCATACCCCCGATACCTCAATCCGAGTTTTATTAAGTTTCCACAACGCGTAGTAAGGCTGTTACACATAGCAACCACACTCGCCAAACCTCAAATATTTGATACAAGCATAGCTTTCTTTTAGATTGTTAACTGATCTTTTATCCAATGTATTATTTATTTTTATTTAATGATGCAATTACTTAGAGAGGTGCGTTATGAGTAATTATACTGCATTGTTAACCTGCAATGAAACTATTATTCATGATATAATTAGCATACCATTAAGGCATGAATGTCGAAAAAAATGTTCAAAGAAAGCCTGTCCATATGAGGACAAATGATTGATAACAAGCGTAATTGAGCACTTGCTTATTGAACACATATCGTAGTGACGTATTGATTAAGTGATTCGCTAAAGAGCAGCGTGGGCTCAAGGTTACGCCACGCAACACTTTCTCCGGCGCCCGCAGTTCGTTGCTCTCCGAATTCAGCGTCTCCGTACTCTCAGTATTGGCCGGTATCAATGGCTATCCGCTTGAACCTCGCACCTTGGAGCGTAGCCGACCATGCGTAAACAAAAATACACCCAAGCCTCATGTCTATAGCACACACTTCCGAATACACGGAGAGCCTCAAAGATGCTATCCGTTGACGTTTACGTTCAATGCCCGTGTTAATGGTACCGAGAAACGTAACGTGGCCCACTTTCTCTTTTAAGCACACGTTGTCTCTTTCTTCTTTTCGTATTGTGGGGTTAGACGAGCAAGATGGCGATATTTAGATGTTTCGTTGGGGAAGCTGGGCTCGCTTTCTTCGCCGCACTTGGCATTGGAGGTGTACAAAATCCGGTAACTTTCGTTGGCGGGCGATGGGCGTGCGATTGTTCTGTGGGGCGCGTTAGTGCCGGTCTCCGGTACAATTAGCCGGTCTTTCATGGTTACGCAACGATTATTTTATCAGTGCGGTAACAGAAAGTATTCTGTTGACCTATGATTGTAGTAAACGAATTCAAATTGTATCAATTCTTTGCATAAAAGACGTGAATGATTAAATGTTTTATTTTAGTATTATTAATGCACTACATTTTAAATGTAAGTTATGTATTAACATAATTTTAATTTATAAAAGTTATCATGGAGAGTATGAAATATACACCTAACCTCTAAACAGAGCCCGGCAGCTCAAAATCAAAGCTTATGATATGCATTATTTTTTACTATCATAAAACTTTAGTGTACCTATTATAAAATTATGTAATATGAATCAATCATCAACTAGGTCAAACAATCAATAAAGTTGGTAAACAATAAGTTTTTAATATTCATTAGTGACTTAATAGCGACACCCATATACAGAGTGTTGCGGTTACGACTACCGAATTCACAAAACAAAGAAAGATTGTCACCATTCTTTCTTTTACAAACATAACAATTTTCATATGTTATGTAAGGCCTAATGTGTCTCTGTCACATAATGACGGCATTACGGGCACACTAAGTACCTCCTCATTCTATGAAATTACGCAAAACGAATGGAAAATTATAATTTAGGTCAACATATTTTTTGCAGTTAGATAAATTTGACGGCGCATCGTTAGGGATAAATAATTTACGAGAAAAACTTTCCGTTACGTTGACAAATTAAACAGAATAATTTAACAACAGGTATTATTTTTATTGCCGTTGTAAAGTACGTTATGGCCTGTACTTGATAATTTTCTCGGAGCTAATTTGTAGAAAGGTGGTGGTTTAATATTTACTTTAGATATAAAATATCTTGATTTACACTTGAGACTTGTTTTCAATTTCTCTCTATGATAAATATGGATGTCAAACAAGTATAATATTGCATTGCAAATGATAAATGTTATTTACATCACGTACAAAATACTTAAGAATTTTATGACATAATATGCAATTATTAAGTATTTTTTGAGCTACAGGGATATTATTAAATGGTTTTTGAAAACTTCGTGCTATTTAATACTTTTTACACGTGTGAATCTGTTAAATTATCATCATCTCAGCCGAATAACGTCTATTGCTGTTCACAGGCCTCTTTTTATGTGGGAAATCAGACTTACTGACTAAAACCTACTATATTCCTCCTTCCGCCCTTTTAGTGCCAGGGTCGCAGTAACTCTCTCGAACATCTCGCAGTCGCGGCAGAACCTGTTCACAGGCCTCCCCCAAAGTTTTCCAAATAGGCCGGTTAAAAGCGGCCTGCATCTGCTGGCGACTTTTCTAAGTACCTATTTATTTCTATCTGATAAATATCTGTAATTGATTGATTGTAATATCTCACTACAGCTGTGACACACTACTGTCTCTGTGTTTCAATGTCAAGTCCACATGAATAACCAAGCCGTGTCCGCGTTAATGTGCATTTATACGCGCAATCAAGTGTCGACGTTGGCTCTATGCAAAGCCGGTACTTTAGCTTCCGTATCTCGAAGAAATTGACCCGGTTTTCTGAGAAAATTGCCTTATTTGCATGAACTTGAAACAGGCTGTTAAAAAAGTGTATCGTTATCCGACAGACCGTACAACATTGTAAAACATTCTTCAAGAAAATTTGTTATAATGAACTATATACGTCACATTTACTCGTATTTCAACCATCGAAAGTGTTTCATTAAACTCATGTCAACTTAAATTTATTATTATAGACCTTCAATCAAGTGACGGGTTTCAATACAAATCGACATAACTTAAGCGAAATTGAACGTTTAACCAAAGATTAACAGTGAAATGGAAAGTGAGTTATCCAAAACCAGTTTATTAGATTTA
This sequence comes from Chrysodeixis includens, assembly GCA_941860345.1. Lineage (NCBI taxonomy): Eukaryota > Metazoa > Arthropoda > Insecta > Lepidoptera > Noctuidae > Chrysodeixis > Chrysodeixis includens. The sequence continues at coordinate 5,075,840 of OW796091.1, read as the reverse complement.
TGTACAGAGCCATTGAGCGGGATTTCCTCCCAATATTCCGTAGCCGGAACTGAAGTGAAACTAGTTTCGCTCCCAGACTTTTCTCGGCACCGACAGCCGACACCCGATATCGGATGGCTGCGGTGTATGTTAAGTGAAATCTCTTCACTATAATTAATCGAAGATCATTTTCTTTGTGACCTAATATGTAGTTTTAGAACGACTAGTTTCTTTTTATAAGTAAAGTCGCAACTAATTGGGTACATTCTGATATGTAGAGTAGAGTGTTATCTTTATTTACGATATGAAAATAATTCTTATTACAAATGGGTGAAAATATTTTGCAGAGACTGTTTTTACAAGCAGGATAAATAAGCAGGAGCAGCATAAAAGGGAGCAAAATGTTTCTTGTAAAGTTATTATGTTCCTACTTATCAGCTTGTTACTGACTATTAACAAAACTTAACAGAATTTATTTCTTAGCTGTTATTTATTATAAATAATCTCTACGGATAATAAAGCGCAATCCTTTTTGTCACTATAATTTACATGCTTTTTGGACAAAAATAAGTTATGTTAGTAGTCACAACTTGACATAATGTATGAATAGTAATGTCGAGTACCTACCTAATACTTAAACATGCGTACTTAAGTAGCTTTGCCTTATAAATAATAAATTTTGGCGAAAATGTTCAAATTAGAAATTGTTTGTGTTCAACTACAATTTATAATACTTTCACCCTTCAGTTATAAGTTTATTAGACAGGCAGGACTAAGCATAATTTTCACATGACATTTTCGCTTTCACTCTTGGTTTCCGTATTTGATTAGTTAAAGTAAAGATGTCGTTCGAAACCTTAAGGTTTTCCTGTCTTATAACAAGTTATGTTAATCCAATTAAAGTCTTATTTTAAGCATTTATGTCAGTAATAAAATAGATGCGTGTGACCCAGTGAAGGCGGTCGGGCGTGCAGGCGGGAGCCGGTAGCCGGTAGTACACGTTATCGTCACTAAATAACTCTGTTATCTATGCTAATACATGCTGCGCTCGTAAACCTGCACTCACTCCACTGAATTATGGAAATCCTGCGCAATTATCTACAGCTTTAACAGATACCCTGGCTACAAAGTATTTAGGTATTAGTTTTAAACGTCGTCATTAAAAAGCCCAAGTAATTAAGGAAGAAAATTGTCGTAATACTTACCATCACACGGCTAGATACAATAGCTCTGTTGGTATCTACCGTCTCCACAATAAAAGGCATTCAAACAATGATTTAAATAAGCATTACGAACACAAAGACTTATCGTGGTGAGTGATCTCCACGCGTGAGCCGGAACCGGCGCGGGAAGGAATGATTTATGTGGTGCGCGACGCGAGGCGGGAAGAGAAAGTAGCTGCGAGTTACAGGCCAAGGACGAGGGCGCGGACGTCGCTCCCGAACCTTGCGTAACGCCCGACATTACAATTATTACGACGCCGTCAGCCCGCGATGACGAAACACTGCCCATCGCCTGCGCAAGACGATCGAAGGACAATGACTCCAATTTGCTGACCCATCAAAATATTCAAGGCTATTGCTTTCACCGACGTGGGAAAATCTGAAACCACAGTCTCTCGGTTCTAGCTGCAGGCTCTATGATTATTATGGGACGTTTCCCACTGTCGTAATAAATTATAATTGTAAGAGTCCAGGTAATAATTAGGCGTCTCAAATTACTATTCGGTTTGATCGGTAAAGAAAGAAACGAATCCAAAACAGTAATTGTTGCACCTTTTATAGATGTAGAAAGAGTGTTTGATGACTCGGCAATAATCTAAATTTAGAAAAAAGCGATTGCTTGATTTGATCTGAGTTGATCAACTCAATAAGGTCGCAAGGTTGACAGCTCTTCAGCCTAATCAGATAGACACCTAATAGAAAATCTTTATTGTACGCTAAATCCAAAATATTTATTATGCCAACAATTTGTCCTCATTGTACTTTCACTCTCGTCGGAGTACACAAAATATGCTAACAGATGTGTTACGTAATCGTTCTCTGCTCTTATACTTACACCGCGTGCTCGCGTAGGTAATTACTCAGAGAGAAAGTCGATATATTTCGGCGAGAAATGATCGAGTAACCATAAACTAAAGCTCACTTTCAATTGACGATCGTTGCATAACTTATTGAATTCAATCCGCTGTTCGACTGATACATTTGTTATGCAATATTAATAAGTCAGATGACATATGGATGAGCTTATTTGAATAATTTCTCTTTTTAAATATTGATTAATCTCTCAATATGTGCTCAATATCATACTGGCGAAATTCGAGTGTTGACATTTAGAATATGGAATGCGAATACTTATGCAAAAGTATTATTAGAAATGAAAACTGAAGTGAAGGTTCAAAATTTTGCATTTTGCGGTCTCCGAGATCGACTTTTACTTATTATTTATGTTAGTTGGGCCATTAATATAAAAGTGGAAACTTACCAAAATATCTTGGTGACATAAATTCGAGTGTGACCCGAATCAATAGAGCCTGGAACAATACAATTACGTAATTAGTGTTATGTGTGTAGTAAATTAACACGTGTGCTAACAATAAGATTGTTTATGGAATGGCGGTGCTTTATCGTATAATCAAGTGACCATACTTGACGCTTGACCCCATACCTTCAACTTGAACACACTGACATTGCCAACTTGAGTGTGCTTGTGGTTAATGACGCGTCTTATGTATCTAATAAACATATATTACTGCGTTTTTGTGGATGTTAAACTTGTATCAATAAATATTCTTTGATTTTCAAATAATAACGTATATGTTTAAATGTTTCTAGTTTAGTTTCTAAGATATATTTATTCACCGCTAACGAAGGTTTCCCAATGACTCAAATTAAATTATTGTAGCCTGAACAATTAAATACGATTAACTACTTCGTTTAAAAAAGCTAACATTTGTGCATCAAGGAAATAAATTGCAAAGTTACTTGCTAAAGTTATGTCCGTGTACTTACACAATTCAGTATCTTAGATCATAACATAACAAAGTTTAATGCGATACATAAGCAAGGCTCTATTGTTCTTTTATGATGTCATAACAACAATAATTCTATCACCGAGTTATCTATGTCGCGTATTGTACGAGCAGTGAAATCGTCCTTGCACAATGTAGCTGTCAGACAATAACTTAGGTTATATTAGTTTCCTGTAGCGGGACGCGTCGCCTCCGGAAACATGCGAAAGTGAAAGCAAGGCGAAGGCACGAACATTTGCTGAAAGGGATCGCTCGGCGCTCGGCTGTCGCTACTGATAACAATAGCAACTATAATTACCTGTTGTTTGTAAAGTTAATTGTTGTTACTAGTCACAACGCTTGTTCGAAAGTGGAGCGACACAATGATGGATACTGGCGTTTTATTGTGATTGCCAGTGAAAACTGATTGGAGTATTTACTTGTATATTGTTTTTATATTTCCTTACGAAATGGGTCACTCATGCTCAAAGCAACTTGCTGGAAGTACCGGCCTATACCGCTAGTACCAAAAGCATAAAGTAAACTAAATATGTCCACATGAGCAATGTAAATCCATGGGTATCCCAAACTACACTGTTACTGCTTCAGTTTCAGATAGGTAATTAAGGATGTTTAAAAAAAAGCATCGAACAAAGATAAAATCTAAACATCCAAAAATAATTTAATGTTAGTCGCTCCAGAAGCGAGTTCCTGAAGCGTGACAGTATATCAGTAATTAGTGGAGTCGCCCACACACCGCACGCACAATAGTCGCCGAGGCTAAGCATAGAGCTGTGGGATGGATGTGGTCTGCAACTACTCGTAAATACAAGATGAAAGTGGTGAAATCTTTAGACGGCCGCGAGAAATCGGCGTCGTAATAAATAATGCACTAGTTCGGTCTCGCAAGCCCTTACTACGGCCAACTGGTTCCGACATACTCGTAATTCGACGAGAAATATTGACAGTACTTGTTTAGGTGCAGCCGAATATAGTTAAGTACCTTTCTATTTAGATAATTGCCGGAAGATTAAGCTATTAGATTAATCGATTCGATAAACTTCGGTAACTATGATACGTAAGATTTAGAAAATTAATGATGACTCAACAGTCAAAATAACTTTTAAGAATTTCACTTCGCAGTTTGAGAAAAGAGATTAAAATTACGCGTTACACGAAAGTGTTTAATTTATAGTCGTTCGGATGTTACTATCTTGTTATCATACATTTAAGAGTTGATCTTGTTAGACAGTTATTAACTGTGGATACGATAAGTAGCGTGATTTAATTGATGTTTAAAATGTATCAACTCACTTTGTTTAACTTAATGTAGTGTTATTTTAAGGAAGAGCACAGAAACTTGGATCATAGATGATGTTTGTTTCAAATTGGAATTTCTCTTGTAGGTAGATACAAAAGATAACTTGCGTTGATATGACTACAGTTAGTACCGTTTGCTATCATGTTGTGTTGGTATAAACGTCCGCATCGATCAGATTCACTGGAGTGTGAGGTCGATGGTTATCCTGTCACAACACGAGTGTCATGTGGCGGCGCCTTCGCCTCGCCGTCCACCGCATCCGGCGCGGCGGCGGCGTCTCGCCAACCAAACTCATTTGCCGTGACAACCTCACGTCATAATTGGAGCACAATAATTTGATATACTTTCTCCTATCCAACGTTTAAATAATTCATAAAATTCAAACATTCTGTTCGCTCATAGGTAGGTATGAGTTTAATTAATACTTTCAGTTTCTTCTTGAAAATTATAATAAAACAATATAGCGGAACTAGTTTGCTGGTTTCTATTTTATAAATAACAAACTTATAAAAAAAGTTGTGAAAATTTAAACACGCGAGTGTCGAAATTATGAAGACCAATTAAAAGAAAAATGTTATTATATACCTAATCTGTAATCACTCATAAGCTACACTTTCATTGCGGTCTTAGTTTATAGTCAGATAACATTATTGTTTATTAGTTACTTATAGAAAATAAAATAAGCGTAAATGTTTTTTGTGTGTGTTTTTTTTTTCTTTTTTTTTTATTTATGACCTCTGTATGTGATCATCGAATGCAGTAATATCTAGCTTTAGGACAGTGTCGTGTTTGTTGTATAAAATGGTAACCAATCAAGAAGCAGTAGAGAAACAAGGCATTCGTTATGGGACGTGAAGGGAAAACTTTCATGTGTCCCTCACAAATGACTGATAGAGCAGCAAAACAAAAGTGAAATCTGTAGAGTTTCCCCCGCGCTGGGTGGCGGCGCTGGGCGCGGGCCCGGCCGGCCACATAGGGGCGCTATCGCCGCACTCTCGTTACACCCAGCATACGGGCGTGGGCGCACCTCGTTTGCCACTCTATCCCAATGCCACATTACATTGTTAAAATCACATATACCGGCGCTTTCTAATGACATATTGTTGTTGTTACGAAACAAGGAAAGAATTCCAACAAATTAACAATTTACATCACATAAGAAATCGATCAAATCGCACGTAATTATTAGACTGTATAACACAAAACGAATAGGTTTTTAAATGAGAATATCTAAACGTGTATCTAGTAGTAACGAGCGTTTAATCGGTGCCTCGGGCGAGCACTCGAATCGATCAAAACAATCAGTGGAAAGCTGTTAGTGCTGACCACTGTTCGCAAAACCGCATTCCTCGCGAGCCTCATCAAGCGACAAAAGGAAAAAAATTACATCAGATTTGTTTTACACGGAAGTAAGATTCTCACATTGCTATAGTAAAAGACTCGCTACGGGGGGCTCACAATTTTTTTAGTGTTCTACATACACACTTTATCTTAGAATAATAACATCATCCGGTGTTGTGAATATAAATATATAAAATCCTCGTATTTGCCAATTTTATGTAAATAACATCATTGATCAATTTGTAAATTGCGGAATACTTTTTACAGTTAAGTTCTCGCCTGCTAATTGGCGATATGTTAATGTTTATGTTTACTGGATATCAATTAAACGATTTTAATCTGTATCACTTTGCGGATACTTGCTAGGTAACCTAAATACCTATCGAAATAAAAGTAGTTCTTGTTCATATAAATCGTTGGTGTATAAGTAACTTGACCCTGTTAGAGAACAAGGTGGCGCTGGCTCATTTCCCAGGGAAAAGAAAAGAGTTCCACTTGTAGGTGTGCATGTGTGCCTCGGAACAATACCGGCGTGCTCCCGCGCATGCGCCGCCAAACTACAAACACCTGACGATCAAGTTGGTTCGAAAAACAGTTTGTGGAACGGTACACGTTGTGGATTTTGTTCAACTAACAATTACACTACTTTTTACGAGTTCCCATAAGTTACTGAAGTAACACTAAAGCTCGCTGTTCCATGAGTTCTCTTAATTATATCTTATCAGTGACATGTCAAACTCTCTGAACGCATTGTTATACGTGTCACTCGTACACTCGTTACAGTAATCTAAGCCATTTAAAAAATATGCGGAGATATAATTGACCGTAACTTATTTATAATTGAGCTCGTCGAACATCTGTGAAGACGTTTAAACTACTTTTATTGGTATGATTGTCGGCTAGCTTTTAACTAGACTACATTTAACTACTAGTGTTCCATATTTTGCAATAAAAATGGATTGGCATTTTCATAGCTAACTTACAACAAAAATAACATAGAATTATTTAAAATGTTTTGATTTTTGGTAAAGAGGAATAGGTACTTAGTTTTGTTAACAATTTATCAGCAGTTCAGTTTTACTGATTCAACATTCAGATACTCATAAAGATCCATCAACTGTTCCCAGCCTAATCAAGTGCACTTGTAGTATATTTGTCGCTGTTCTCAATCCATGCGTAAGCGCAATAATGATGTGCGGCGGTTGGTGTCGGCGCGCGCGCGGAACCGGCCTTGTGCTAACTAACCTGCTTCCTATGCAACTCGCGAGTAATCCCACCCTTCTACTCTTCCACGACGCTCCAGTTTTTTGACCTAAAATAGAAATTAAATTTCTCTTGCGATTTAAGACCATTTTCTAGCTTTGTAGACCTTTCTATGTATGGAACTTTACGGAAAACTTGATTTGGCTGGTAACTTTTAATTTATTTGACGGCTGATAGAAAATGCGTGTCTATTGCAACAATCGTTAAAGGTGTATCAAAGGAGTTGTACGCCGTCAGCTTTCTTCGTCGTAACAATACATTTCTACGGCTGGTGACGTAACGCGGCTATTTTTGGTCACGAGAGTAATTTTATGCATCGGTCAGGTGTAATTGTTCGAAAGGGTCGTTGGGGAGTGCCCTTGGTGACACAGTGACTCGCTTTCGCGCGTAATGCCCATTGCAGCTGACCAGCTGCACGCCGTGCAACACGAATGCGTGTAAAAGCACACTAAAATCTTCCAAACTTTTACTTCTAGATTTGGAATATTACAGCCATAGTTGCAACACAATGGGTACTACTGATTAGTCTTCATTCAACCAGTCATACAATGAATTCATTTATCAAGAAAATCAAATCGTTAATTAGCTTTGTCTTTGTACCTTTCTACATGCTTCTGTCTGCGACATCAAAGCTAACTAGAAATTGGCGGGGCCCATATCTATGCTGAGTCCCACACTACTTGTACGACACGCATCTCACAATAGTAATAGCTATTCAACAAATGTCATCTGTCAGTGCCTAACTAGGAGAATGTAATGAAATGACGAACGAGCTCGTTGCGATGTAAACTTATTTATTCAAGTCTATAATATCAGTAACGAGGTTTCGTTAATTCTGATGAGATGTAGGAAGCCGACTTTAAATGTCATTACGCCCCTTGCCCTCGTTAAACCCTTAAATTACTGTGGTTACATAAAGGTCACAAAACTTATTACGCCGTGCTTTCCCCAAAAGAAAGTTACATTTAAACTTATTGTGCAGAGTGTATTTGTGTATTCATATTTGATGCTACATTTATAAATGCATTCCGGTTTGGTGAATCTTATTTTCAATTCGGTTTTGTTTTTTTGAGATTTAAGCCATCTTGACGGAAATTAAAACTGCTCATTAACGCTTTCACTCGGATGTTTCCGTTACATTCAAGTATTATCTGTTTAACGTGGATCCTATACTGTGAAAGTGAAAGTGTCAAGTAATAATAAAAACATTTTATATGTTATAATTTAATTATATGGGTCGTTAAGCTGCTTATCCGATCAGAATTTCTAATGTGAAAATAAAATATCGTAACTTATAAATTATATGCAACATTAAAGAGTTATGAGAGTTGCGTAATGTGACGTTATAAGGGTCGCAGTTTAACTGTCAATTAAGTTATGATTTGATGAATATTTTTAAAACAAGTCGTTTAAGTTGCAAATGTATAAAGAGATATTTCGAAAGGAATTTTATGTTTAAAGCTATTAAAAATTCACAAATCTTCTATTCATTCATGATTTTATAAATGTACGAGTATTCTAACATTAGAAGCTGGCCGCTCTTGAAATCGGCAAAGAACTTGTACATCGAAATTCACATCAAATATTTTCGGAGACAAATCTGAACATGAAGGCAATACTTGCGACAGGTTTTGCGACACTCTTGCACAATACAGTCAGTACAATCCCAGATGCTGGGTAGCCACCGTGACGCTTACCACATCTCGCCGACAACAATAGGATGGTTAGTCCTAGAGCACCTACTGTGTCGCAACAACCTGTGTTACAGTAATGGAAGGCGTCGCATCCGTTGCTCACCTGATAACGTTAATGCGAAAAGTTTCAGACTTAATGAGTTTTCACACAACAGGCGTTAGTTGTAAATATTTAGTACTTCCTGAAGTGTAAAAAGAGTCGTAAAAGAAAAGGTTTTCAGCGAATATGTTCTGTTTTAAATACTATTGACTTTTGATGTTGGTAATTATTGTGAAATAATTCTAAGAGAGATCTAATCCAAAATCTCTTATAGATTAGATCTTCTCTTAAGAAGATAACTTATAGATTTGAATTTATCAATGTTACAGACATTTAAAATAATTGTAATTAAGTTTTTGTGGTGCAGGAAAAAAAAATCGGAACATTATTTGCCATCGGCAAATATGTGAGTTTTTATAAATCAATAGACAGTCATAGTCAAAATTAAAATGACTTCTAAGACTATATCTAAAATCTTCGTGACTACTTATTAAAACAAGACTTGAATAGTATGTTTAAGATTTTATCAAAATACATTAAATGAAGCATAGATCTAGTACACAAACTATGATCTAGAAATTAAATCTGAAGTGGAACGTACAGACGTTTTAATTTTACGCTTGAAGGATGGCTAAAATATTAATTACTGCACCTTCTTTAATAAAGTTAGTGATGATAACATAACAACAACAAAATAATTTGTTCGTTGGTCACCGTATATCTTGTTATTATTTCGAAAAAATAAAGGATTTACGGTACAACAAAACGGCATTTTTTGGAATACATGGGGGAAACGCACTTCCGTCTGATGCTCTCACATAAAGTATATTACTTAATGTAATAAGGATCCCCTCGGCTAAAATAAGTGTAAAACCCGAGTTGTGTGACGCGCGGCCTACTTTCCACACACCGGCTTCACCACATGTCGCGTTGCTGTATAGCTCTTAACACTAACAAAATAAAGACGAGTTTCCCGTAAATAGTACATAAATTGAAAAAACGTCAGCTGCGTACAGTAAAATCGTTGAACACATGCAAATTCGATGTGTTCAAATATTCGCGATATGCGAAGAGATAATTTCGACGAATGCGAGTGAAAGTAAAAATTATGCAACTTTCTACAACAGAATAATACTGTTCGGAGATAAAAACAAATACGCATAATTTAGCGTATCGCCGGTGTCAGTTACGGCGTAGCAGCGAGCGTTACGCCGTAGCCGCACAATGTAAAAGCGTTCTGCTTTCAGCGAGTAATTAAGTTTCATAGTAATCATGTATTACCGATTTGACACCAAAAATACTTTCTTTATAAAACAATTGAATGAAATAGAATTTAAGTTGACCTAATTATTAATAATGATTATTACGAATTCATGTTAATTGTAAATGATATAAAATTATTTACTATTTTATACCAAGCATTTTAAATTTAAAATTAATAAAAACAGTATTTCAACTTTTGTGAAATACATACCTAAGGCTTGAAAGTAATTTAAAACTATTGAAATCACTTCAAAATTCTACATTCACAAAAAATATCGAAGAATTAATTGCTTGATCAAAATCTTCTATTAGATACTGTATGCATACTAGGTACACATAGCTTTACCTTTATAATAACAGTAACAATCCACTAAAACACAACGAAACACGTTTCCAATCCCTGTAAATGATGTAACACAGAATCCTGTACCTTTTCAGGTGAGCGCTACGAGTGGGTCCGGTCCGGAGAAACAGTTTCAGGATAACACAGGCAGCTACCGATCACTGTTCCAGAGTTCGCACAATCACTGTCACAGTCTGGCACGGCGTACGTGTAAGTGGTACTGATGTCTGTGGTCCGTGGGGTACGTGGTGCTGGGGTGAGTGGTAGTGGTACTCAGTACTCGGTACTCGGTTCACTTTCGTTTCGCGTCGCGGTGTTTGCTCGGCGCGCGTGCCGCTCGTGTGCGCGCACTGGTCGCGGCGGCCCCCACACAAGCCGTTTTATACGCGTGAAAGTTCCGCGCCTGCCCGACCCGGCTATCCCGGATCGGATCTGACGTCCGCACGGATTTTGAAATCCTTTGATGACGCCATTGATGTCATCGTGGTTACTGCTCGCGTGGGATGAGACTGCGCCTTTATTACGAAACAATGACATTATTATTTGGTGTGTCAAGTGTTGTTAGTACTAATATGTTACTATATTTTTAGATTGTAAATATATTAATTACTTTTAGATATCAAACTCAAAACTGATATCATTGCCCGTTTAAACAGACCAATATATTTCACTATCTGTATGTATAATGTTTGACCGTTTTTAAGATTGACTAAATATTTGGTTTACGTTGTAAGCATGATGAATTATTTCTATTAAAACAAAAAACATGTAGGTTATAAGATAACTTTGAAAAAAATATTGTAGAACTAAAAATTAAATGTCATCGTCTAGGGTATTCAATTATAATAATTCCGTCAATTCATACAGACCGATATGGAGTTATAGGTTTACCTATTATGTTTATTATTTATAGGTATTGAGATGAGTAAGAACTTTCTTCGATTTAAGGCACTCCCTAAAAACAGCTCATCACTCCATTGGTACCAAATTATAAACATCCTTTACCCATATTTGGCCATAACATCCTAAATACCTTTAGAGTCTATTCGGTATCTGTTGAGTAAGGTTATGTCCTAAACAAAATTAAAGTGATTTGTATAGGTACCCAAATAATAAATCAGTTTAACATTATTTCAAGCCTTGCGTCGAATTAATCGTGCTGATAACACAGAAAATATTACTCTCGTGAGTATTGTTCAATAGAGCGACAGGCATAACAAGATCATTTTAGGTCAAATGTTATAGTAGAATATTGGACAAGGTGATAAGTATTTAAAAACGTGTAAAATATTTTTAATTACATTTTTATGTTTAGCCGAGTGGTATAGGTTAGCACGCCAATAACCACTGTGTGCGGCGTTCGCAGGTTCGATCTCCGCGTAGTCACAAACGCTTGTTCGGAGTCTGAGTGTCTTTGTGTACGTGTACTAAATGTATGTGAGACCCCTCGCGACACAAAAATTACATTCCTTAGTACGAGAGTCGTTCTAAAAAAATATCATTGGACCCGCCATGGCTTCTTTGTGTGCACTGCAATTTTTGATACATCACTCGGAACTCAAAAAATTAAATAATTACAAATGGTGCCATTATTAACTATAAATAATTAACAATCATAATTAAATAGGTTAATATTTCTCTGGGTGAGATAAGGTTGCAGAAGGTCACTTGACAAACTGAAAAGGAAAGTGCACGGTTCATTCTCAGTCGCGGCTACACGCTGCTGCACCTATTGGCAGTTTTAGAATTATAGTAGATAGATTATATTGTGTTGTTTTTCTTAAAACACTAATTATCTAAGGAAACTGCGAAATCTAAATTAATCGTAATGATACTAGAATTAAATTTTAAATTAAAAACCTTATTTTTTTATGACACTTAAGTAGTTATAGTTATTTAAGCAAACTATAAAATGTGTACATTAAATACTACCACTATTGTACATTTAAGAAAAGCATAATAATATTCTCAAATCAACATAAAAACTGATTCAGATTTGTTAAATCTAAATGAAGCCAAGTAGGACAATACGCCGTACAAAAGATATCAACGCAATCATTTCTCGATAAAAAGTAGTCGAAATCTCTATTACACTTTAATGTTATTCTAAAATTACTTTGAAACTGAAACTACTCGGTGGCGATACAAACGTGTAGTATGAAATTATTTATTATAAAAAAGTAGCAAAAGTACACTTGTATCTATTACTTTTTATAGCCGGTATAAAGCGTTTCTATTCTAAGTTATTTGTTAGCTTTTCTTAATGGAATGGTTCAGTATCTATATTTGAAATGTTGGAAATATATTATTTTACTTTCTCCTGTTTTTTAAAGTGAGAAGCATGCATGATTATCAGTACTGGGATTTAGTAATATTCTTCTTGTAAAAGGTTATTGTACTATTCAATGCGTTCAACGTGTACAAGTGACAGAATTCATAAAATGGCATTTTAATCAATATCTCTATATCTCTCGATCAAAGAAGGATAAAACGATGTATCGATAAAAACCTAAAACAATACCTACTAAAAGACTTAGATTCATAAGTTTTGATTATAGAAGCACTTGCAATTATTTACAGCAGTTACTTGTCAGCCGTAAGATTAGTGTCGTAACAATGATTGAGATTTTCATATCACCCCAGAAAAGCTTTCAGGCTTTGATTAGAGCTTGTTTTATTGCGATACGGAACCAAGCCGCGATGTCTAGGTTGATCGTTGTTCCACTAAGAGCATATTAAGAGTGCACCTAGAATCAAACGTCATAATTTAAGCACGCTCTCACAAACTCACCGGGCGGGCACGGCGCGCGCCAACACACAAATATGAAATTTACGGAAAGAGTGAAATCGAATAAATTGCCCATTGTCTTAGTATGGTGCACGAATTTGGCCGGTATTACTTTCTGTTTTCATCTCGACATGTGCGCGCCGCAGGTGAATGATCTCGGCTAATTGTTCACTTGCCTACCCGTCATTACTACCGCCGATTGTGTTATTAAACGTATTTGCTATTCCACTCCTATTATCCATACCAACCTACATGATACTTAATCCTTTTTTTATACATTCATTATAAAGAGAACAATTTAATTGACGTTGCGAACATAACAATTATTGGAAATTCTCGTAGCTTAACAATGGTTAGGAAAGTTGCAAGTTTTTAATACTATACATCAACGATGTAGTTTTCTGTGAAAAGATATTTCGGTATTTTTTTTAAATGTCTCTAATGTTCATTATCTATACTAATATACAGGGTGTCCATTGATAGGTTGACTATCGGGTGTCCATTGATAGAGGACACTGAGAGGCACCAAAATCACCCCTACATATGTTCCGCGTTTTTTTGTAAGTTACGAATTATGTTATTTTTTCGAGACTTTTAAACCAAACCCCGAATTGCGTTTCCGTTGTCTGTGAGTGTTCTCTATCACTGGACCCCCGATAGTTAACCTTTCTTTACCTGTACAAAGTTGAAGAGTTTGTTTGTTTCAACGCGCTAACAACCGGAAAAAATCTTTTTGTGTTGAATAGTCCGTTTATCGAGAAATGTTTTAGGTTTTAACATTACGCTATGACTAAAACAAGGGAACCAACAGTTAAAAATGATGTAAATACGGGCAAAAGCTATACCCACTCTTTACTAATTATAAAGAGGAAAGGTTTATGCAGCCTATAAACTGCTGAACAGATGTGACGAGAGACGTGACGATATTGGTAAGTCGTCGAAAGGATGTCGAGTGGTCGAAAGGTAGTCGGAAGAGCGTCGTGAGGTCGGAAGTCGAAGGTTGGAAGGTAGTCGTGAGGACGGAAGAGCGTCGTGAGGTTGGAAGGACGTTGAGAGGACGTCGGAAGGACGTCGAGAGAATGTCGGGAGGACGTCGCGAGGACGTCGGGAGGACGACTAGAGGTTGAAATGTAGTCGTGAGGTCGGAAGAGCGTCGTGAGGTCGGAATGTAGTCGTGAGGTCGAAAGAGCGTCGTGAGGTCGGAAGGACGTCGGGAAGACGTCGGGAGGACGTCGGAAGGACGTCGGAAGGACCTCGAGAGGTCGGAATGTAGTCGTGAGGTCGGAAGGACGTCGAGAGGTCGGAATGTAGTCGTGAGGTCGGAAAGACGTCGGGAGGACGTCGGAAGGGCGTCGGAAGGACGTCGAGAGGTCGGAATGTAGTCGTGAGGTCGGAAAGACGTCGGAAGGACATCGGGAGGACGTCGGAAGGACGTCGGGAGGACGTCGGAAAGACGTCGGAAGGACGTCGAGAGGTCGGAATGTAGTCGTGAGGTCGGAAAAGCGTCGTAAGGTCGGAAGAGCGTCGGGAGGACGTCGGAAGGACGTCGAGAGGTCGGAAGAGCGTTGTGAGGTCGGAAGTCGAGAGGTCGGAAGGTAGTCGTGAGGTCGGAAGAGCGTCGTGAGGTCGGAAAGACGTCGGGAGGACGTCGGGAGGACGTCGGAAGGACGTCGAGAGGTCGGAATGTAGTCGTGAGGTCGGAAAGACGTCGGGAGGACGTCGGAAGGACGTCGAGAGGTCGGAAGAGCGTAGTGAGGTCGGAAGTCGAGAGGTCGGAAGGTAGTCGTGAGGTCGGAAGAGCGTCGTGAGGTCGGCAGGACGTCGGGAGGACGTCGGAAGGACGTCGAGAGGTCGGAAGGACGTCGAGGGGACGTCGGAAGGATGTCGAGAGGACGTCGGGAGGACGTAGCGAGGACGTCGCGCGGACGTCGGGAGGAGGTCGCGCGGACGTCGGGAGGACGTCGGAAGGACGACGAGAGGTTGAAATGTAGTCGTGAGGTCGGAATGTAGTCGTGAGGTCGGAAGAGCGTCGTGAGGTCGGAAGGACGACGGAAGGACGTCGGGAGGACGTCGATAGGTCGGAATGTAGTCGTGAGGTCGGAAGGACGTTGAGAGGTCGGAATGTAGTCGTGAGGTCGGAAGAGCGTCGTGAGGTCGGAAGGACGTCGGGAGGACGTCGGCAGGACGTCGGGAGGACGTCGAGAGGTCGGAATGTTGTCGTGAGGTCGGAAAGACGTCGGGAGGACGTCGGAAGGACGTCGAGAGGTCGAAATGTAGTCGTGAGGTCGGAAGAGCGTCGTGACGTCGGAAGGACGTCGGGAGGACGTCGAGAGGTCGGAATGTAGTCGTGAGGTCGGAAGAGCGTCGTGAGGTCGGAAGGACGTCGCGAGGACGTCGGAAGGACGTCCAGAAGTCGGAATGTAGTCGTGAGGTCGGAAGGACGTCGGGAGGACGTCGGAAGGACGTCAGGAGGACGTCGGAAAGACGTCGAAAGGACGTCGAGAGGTCGGAATGTAGTCGTGAAGTCGGAAGAGCGTCGTGAGGTCGGAAGGACGTCGGAAGGATGTTGAGAGGACGTCGGGAGGACGTCGCGAGGACGTCGCGCGGACGTCGGGAGGAGGTCGCGCGGACGTCGGGAGGACGTCGGAAGGACGTCGAGAGGTCGGAATGTAGTCGTGAGGTCGGAAAGACGTCGGGAGGACGTCGGAAGGACGTCGAGAGGTCGGAATGTAGTCGTGAGGTCGGAAAGACGTCGTGAGGTCGGAAGGACGTCGCGAGGACGTCGGAAGGACGTCGAGAAGTCGGAATGTAGTCGTGAGGTCGGAAGGACGTCGGGAGGACGTCGGAAGTACGTCGGGAGGACGTCAGAAAGACGTCGGAAGGACGTCGAGTGGTCGGAATGTAGTCGTGAAGTCGGAAGAGCGTCGTGAGGTCGGAAGGACGTCGGAAGGACGTCGGGAGGACGTCGGGAGGACGTCGGAAGGACGTCGGGAGGACGTCGGGAGGACGTCGGAAGGACGTCAGGAGGACGTCGAGAGGTGGGAATGTAGTCGTGAGGTCGGAAGAGCATCGTGAGGTTGGAAGGACGTCGGAAGGACGTCGGGAGGACGTTGGAAGGACGTCGAGAGGTCGGAAGGTAG
Organism: Chrysodeixis includens; assembly: GCA_941860345.1. Lineage (NCBI taxonomy): Eukaryota > Metazoa > Arthropoda > Insecta > Lepidoptera > Noctuidae > Chrysodeixis > Chrysodeixis includens. Next base: position 5,059,658 of record OW796091.1, on the reverse strand, counting down.
TCGTGAGGTTGGAAGAGCGTCGTGAGGTCGAAAGAGCGTCGTGAGGTCGGAAGAGCGTCGAGAGGTCGGAAGGTGGTCGTGAGGTCGGAAGCTAGTCGTAAGGTCGGAAGCTGGTCGTAAGGTCGGAAGGACGTCAGGTCGGAAGGTAGTCGTGAGGTCGGAAGTGCGTCGAGAGGTCGGAAGGTGTTCGTGAGGTTGGAAGGAAATCGAGAGGTCGGAAGGACGTCGGGAGGACGTCGAGAGGTCGGAAGGACGTCGGGAGGACGTCGGAAGGACGTCGAAAGGACGTCGAGAGGTCGGAAGGTAGTCGTGAGGTCGGAAGAGCGTCGTGAGGTCGGAAGAGCGTCGTGAGGTCGGAAGGACGTCGGGAGGACGTCGGGAGGACGTCGGAAGGACGTCAGAAGGACGTCGGAAGGACGTCAGTAGGACGTCGAGATGTCGGAATGTAGTCGTGAGGTCGGAAGGTGGTCGTGAGGTCGGAAGGATATCGGTAAGACGTCGGAAGGACGTCGGGAGAACGTCGGGAGGTCGGAAGAGCGTCGTGAGGTCGGAAGGACGTCGGGAGGACGTCGGGAGGACGTCGGAAGGACGTCAGTAGGACGTCGTGAGGTCGGAAGCTGGTCTTGAGGTCGGAAGTACGTCGAGAGGTCGGAAGGTAGTCGTGAGGTCGGAAGTCGAGAGGTCGGAAGGTGGTCGTGAGGTCAGGAGGTCGTGAGGTCGGAAGGACGTTGAGAAGTTCGCAGGACGTCGTCGTCGGAAGGACGTTATCGTTGGAAAGACGTCGAGAGATCGGAAGGTAGTCGTTTTTAGTGTTAAGTGTATTCAGAATTGGAATATTTAGTCATGGTCACTACAGAGCACTTATGATTCCCTGTCCTCATCTAAATCATTATTTTGGGCTATTGCAGCATATCTTCTTCTTCCACACATTCCTATACTACAAAGCACTACTTATCATAAAAGTGAATTAAATAATCTGTACGTACTTTAGAAAATGTTGAAACTACAAATCGGTGAAAATATTTACTAAGGCTATTTTCCGCCTGTAACAATTAAAAAAGTATACGGTGGTACAGGACCATTTTTGACAGATTTATAAACTTTTTCATTCTTAAATGATATAATGGTTTACTCACGCGTATTTATCGGGATAGCCGGACTATTTTTTAATTTTTAATTATTAATATGTGCGCTTAATCACACGAGCTCTGTATAAGGAACTCGCTAAGCGCTTGGTCGACTCCACCCGTGATCAGAAGGCTGGACTGTATTTCGCGCAAAGAATTGGCATTGCCATTCAGCGTGGTAATGCGGTTAGTCTTCTGGGCACGTTTCCCGCCATTGACGGAGATGAAGATATATTTTTCGACGCTTTGTAAATATGTATTTTTTTTGTTACATAAGTTTAGTTATAAATGCAGATATTACATAGTGATATTTCCAGCTACATAGCCTTTAAAAGTAAGCAGTGTGAAAAAATCTTAATAATTTTTTAACATTTTCAGTCACAGCTATTTAATTCTTGGCATTTATGGACATTTCGTCGGGCATCGTCATGAATTACTAAGTCCTCAAAAATTAAAACTAAATGAGTATAAAAAAATCAAAACAAAAAGCAGGTTTTATAAAATCCCGAGATACAGAACCAAAATTTGTTTTTTTTTTTATAAGAATCTCGTAGACCTTAGTTGGTTTACGAGATTATTATAAAATATGTTAAAGTCTGTCTCTTTCAGACTCAAACGGCTGGATTAATTTTGAGAAAAGGTATGGCGTTAGCTGACACACAGAATTGTCAAGAAGGCTACTTTTTAAGCGACTGCGTTGGAATAGGTAATGTTTTTTGCAGCTATAACCGGCATTGTGTGAGCGAAGTCGCGGGCAACAGCTAGTTCATTAATGCAAACCCATTTAATGGTACAATTTCTAAATAAAATTGAAACAAAATATACTTAACACTAGGCCGTTTATTAAGTGGTGACCTTTCGTAAACGATGTACTGAGCTGCGCCTGCGCCCGCAGCGCGCGCGGCGTGCTCGTGTGTGTCGTCACTACGTCATCCACAGATCCGCTTTGCATAACAATGCCGTCACCGCTTTCTTGCAAACGGAACAATAAGAATTGGGGTTGGATTAGTCACCGCAACTATGCCAAGCTGCCAAGTGGTCCAATGTTCCGATTTACATAAGAGACTTAACAACAACACATGAGTGGATATTATTGTTGCAATTTGCTAACACTATAATCTCGTCAGACATGATACAAAAGTGAAAGTTTCTTTTAATTTAGGTATAAATATTGTTTCAAGTGGTGCCAAGACGCAGTTATAAATGCTTCAATTTTTAAATATATGCTTTTAAAATGTGTCATAGATTTTGCCTGCTTGCAAAAGAATTTTAATGCGTAGTCATACCGACTAATGTCGGAACGAGCAAGAATTTTAGAAAGTTATGTAAGACTTTTTCTTATTTTATAGTTAGCTAAGTTTCTAATTAATACTCTCGGAAATATACATATAGGTGCGAGAAGAAAATGTACAGTTTATACGTAACATTGGACAGACTGACTGGTGTTCAATAATTGTACCGTCGACTTGTTAAGTAATTTACACCATTACAATAATTGTATTTTTTTTTTGTTAGTTGAATACTATATACCTAATTTGAAATCGTTCCCGCTTCCCAACATAAAAAGGGTTTGAGGACGCTTCATAATCAACCTCTATCTCCCAAAATTGGTCTTGCAATGGAATACATAATTTTCGAAAAAAAATATCTCATAATCTTCACAGCTTAGCTTTCACAAAATGAAAGCAGACAGATAGATACACTTAACGACATTTACTAAACTCAAATATTCGATAAATCATTTATTAATTGTAAACAGATTATTAGTTAGCAATGTTGGTATCGTAACGTAACATTATACGCCATTGACCTTAGTTGAAAAAGTGTATGAAGTTGTGTAACTCCATAGGTGGAGTGGTGATTAGAATGCCGCGCGGCGCCGACCGGCGATTATTCAATGGCCGGTGATGCGGACGCGGCAGGAATGGGGGCGGACTTAGACCATTTCATAACATAACTGACGCAGATCTGGCTGCAGAAGGAAGTCGGATATTCCCAATGAATGTCAGTGTTGTAAGGTGTGGTGAGTCTTGCTGGTTTTACCTAAAGGTGCACTTATTATGGTATGCAAATAAGTTAGTAACAGTATATAGTAATTTACATAGTGCCTAAGAGAAAGTGTAGTGTTGTTGTGCCATTTCTATATATTTCTATATTTCTTATTTTCTACCGACTTACATACTGCCCATTTACTCTTAAACTAAAGGATGTACAAATATGCATTATAGTAATTAGAATAACAGAATAATATTAATTTTGTGGACTGAGAAGACATCAAACGAAATGTAAAATTATTGTAAAAAAACGTATAGTATGCGTAATGTTCGGGGTACAATTTTCACGTAAGGTCACCGTATCTAGAGATCCACCGCAGCGTGGGAACTCACTCAATCGTGATAAGATAGATAATAGCCTTAATTAGTACCACATTTCGCGATAAAACACAAACGTCTACGTAATTTATTTAATCCCATGATATTGTATTTTCACATACAAAATGTAATGGCACTTTCGCCCGGCCAAGAATGTGTGTACTTATGGAGCCACAAAATGATCTGTTGTCATTGTGTGCAGATTAGTTGACAGAACTGAATGTGACGATATATATCCACCTAGGGCTGCTTTGACAACCAAATAACTATTCCCTATTATTTCTCTTAACAAAAATTAAAATTGCAATAGCAAAATTTCCTGTTTCCACGCACTGGGAATAGCTTTTCCAAGAAAGATGTTAAATTTTTCCGTTTGTACATTTCTCATGATTTTGCTTTTGGCATTTGGTCGTTGCTGAGGATATCACCAGCAATAGGATACGAATTGGATGACATTAATATTAAGTTCATAACTCAAAGGATATGTTATTTCTTATAATAACAGGTAACCTTTGATGTACAAAGTCATTGAAAGATGTGTTCCGTGCGAAGATCAAGTTGCCACGAGGCTGAATACTAGTTGACCTCTGAGTTGATCACATAAGTTGATTTTACATTATAAAATATTAATATTTAAAATAATAATACGATTAAATAATAAATATTGAACACGGACAAAAGTTGACTTTGATCATGACTTTGTTTGAAAATATTCCAAAGTTAGAGAGTTGAAACAGTATGCATAATGCATATACCAACTTCATTAAAAAGCAATTTCTTTGCTAACAAAACTTTACTATTCAACAATGAATTTCAGCCGAAATGTAGCGCTTGGCATGTACAATCACGCTTTAGAATTTTACTTACAGTAGTGTAGTGGTGTAGTAGGCAAGTATTGATAATATACATGAACAAATACCTTCTGTAAAATCTGTATGGGGTAAATGGCACCATTCTATACAAATAATAGAAATGCAACTAGTTAAACAGCAGTATCTGTGCAATGCAACTGTCCTTGCCTTTACCTGAAGCCCGTATTAACGAAGCATTTGTTTAGACCGGTTGAAGCGGATCTGAAAACACTAGATCGAATGCTTTCTCCTCAGCAGCAGCAGTAATAGCGTACGTTTGATAAAACTAAATAATATCAACCACAGAACTACAAGAAAATATGTTGGTTTTCGCAATCATGACACATAATACGGATAGAAAGTTTAACACCAATAAGGTGCCAAAATGTATTTGATTCAATATCAAGGATTATAAAAAAACTATTTTATGAAAAGAAGCTAATAATAGTAATAGATACGAGATGGACGCCGCTTAATAAAATAGATCAATTTACAAAGAGTGTTTTTGGACTAAGTATATGAAGATTATAAGTTTCCCTGACTGCGATAATTGAAAAATAACAGGTTGCGAGCGTTGCGGCAGCCCTGAGTATAAGGTATTGTCATAGTAAGCAGCTAAGTAAGCCCGCGATGGGAACTTACTCGAAACTAAGTAAGTATGTGTACCCCATTGTATTGTGATTGTTAAGCCTAATTTATAAGTAGCAGGGAGCGACCACAGCTTATTGTTTGTCACACTTGTTCGCTATTATGAAAGTTGATCGACAATTTGCGAGAAAGCTTAAGCATTTCGAAATATATCAACATAAATTTAATTTCTACATAAACAACGCTAAAATTAGTGTTGTTAAGTTTGCAGATGCCTTAAGGCACCATTATATTTCTCTCTGATTCGCAATTTAGCCTGCGATCACAGTCTGCTTCATTCATCTCCTTTACGTAAGTAATTTTAAATTCACTACCGCTTATTTACACACTACCTCTCTATCATTACTAGTTAACATTTTTATATCGTCATAAGAAGTTATTAGTCCTAATTAGATACAATAAATATATTATTACGTAGATTCAAAACATTACGAAATGCGAATAAGAGAAAACTTTCTTAATAGCTTCCTAAAATATTCGCGAACAAGGACGTGTCCAAATAAGAAATGTTTTATTTTGGCAGGCCGTTGACTCATTGTTGTTATTTAAAGCATGAAATGCGGACACGGTGTTGCACAATATGTCGCGGTAGTGTGTAACAGTAGGGTATCCTGCAGTTGTAACAGTCGCATGAATCATGCGGAGAGTGAAAGTGGCACATTTCGTGCGCCCGCAGCCCTATCTCGTGCAGTTTGTAACGTCTGCGTGTACATGAGCAAGTCTCGCATACACAAAAGACTAAACCACTTAACCCTGACTCCGGAAAGACTGATCTGCTTAAATCTCTTTTAAAGTCATATTAAATTTTAACAGAAGTAATTGGTTGACCCTTTAAAGGACTCAATTTAAATTCTGATAAGATTGAGAGTTTGGTTAGATCTTATAGATGATGATCGGAGTCTGATACCCATAGAGATGAAACTACGAGATCGCTTAGAGTTTTCGAACACTTAGGGAAACTCATGTCTTTCTTGTTGTGTAATTAGTACCTATAATAAAGAAATATCTTCTATCAGATACTAGTCAATTGCGATAAAATCATAAGTCATACATACATTTATATTTTACACCACATTGAACAGTGGTCAGTTTAACTGAAAAACGTATCAAGAGTGAAAATCGGTGTATCTTATACTCGATTTCTTCAATGTAAATAATACCTCTGCGGTTGCAGATGCAAAAGTTGGCAATGCAAAGGTTCTAATCTAGGTTATACAGACAGCACGGCAACATTTGTAGAGACTGCTTGGAAGTTTCATTCGAATACAGGATTTGTTCCACCTACATAAATTATAATTGTTGCGTAACGTGGATTTTTTCACGGCATGTTGCTCTCGTCATCTAGAAATTAGGCTTGGTACGGTTACCATAAGATGTAACTCGAGTTTTGTGTTCGAAAACCGTGAGATTTCGAGAGAGCCCCGGCGCCGTGGCGATGAATGAACGACAATGGCTGGGAGGTGCGAGGTGCCGCTCCCCCTCCCCCCCACCCCTCCTCTCCTCCGCCCCGCCGCACCCCGCCACCGTACACTTTCACTGGCTGGAATAGGCTTTAGAGCGATTGTTTATATCTTGTTAGGGCCAGGCCACACGGTGCGGCACCGCACCGCACCGCATTACTCCGCACCGCACTGGCGGCCACACGAGCAGTGCGGCGTCGCAATATTCTTACGGCGCCGCTGCGGCACCGCAACAGGCTTGGCTTGGCTTGCCCAGTTGACGACAGTCTACAATAAACAACTGAGCGGCGCCGCTGCGGCACCACACTACTTGCACCCCTCCCCGCCTCGTCTGCCTCGCGCCGTTGTCCGGTGCGCCTGCGGTGCGACGCCGGAGCGGCGCCGGGCGTGCCGTGTGGCATACCATACATTTTTATATGTAGGAAACCGTTGCGGCACCGCACAGGCGCCGCGCCGGAGCCGCACCGCACCGTGTGGCCAGGCCCTTAATGCGCCTTTTATGTCGCATCTAGATGTATCCGGCTGATGTGACGGCCGTTGACTTGGTTTCTAATTGTGGTTAACTGCAACATTACATATTATTCTCTTTCCACTTTTTATTCAGCAGGTGAAGCTTAATCCGATATCTCTCCGCGGCCATGACCGCGCATTTTGTGACTAGTGCTGAATACTTTTTGCAATCAAGTTGTAGTGGGTACTGTACTGTACAGTGTTTATAATGTAAATAAGTATAACTGTAAAATAATTATCTAAATTAAAAGACTAGAATTTTGCTGTTGTTTATCTCATTGACATTTTAAAGCAGTAGGTAAGTACAAATTATCATTGTTATTAAAAAAAATAGGCACTGAATTACATCACATCTCATTTATCACATTTCACAGCAAAATCTCGCAATATTTTAAGTAAATTAATAAGTAGATTGTTTTAACCCTGTTTCACGGCTTGGCTGTAGGTGTAAGGGCGAATGGGGCTGCCTTTGCCCTGAGCGTTGTAGAAGTTGACGAGTGACTTGACGCTGCCTGGCCCAGGGGTTGTGATGGGGTTGGCCACGGGTGCGGGGTTCACAGGCACTGGCTTGATGGCAGCGGGAGACGGCTGCGCAGGTTGGACTGGTTTCATTGGTTGTGGAGCGACGGCTGGTTTGGGCGCAGGAGCTTGGACTGGAGCTTTTGTGGTGGGTACAGGAGCAGCAGGCGCAGGAGCTGGTACTGGTTTTGGCGCCGGTGCAGGTGCTGGGGCTGCCTTAGGCACGGGCTGCCTCACCCCACCGCTCTCCATGTTAATGAAATCAATATTCGCATGTTTGTTGATCGGCGGCACAATCTTGCGACCTGAAATTCATTGTGAATGCAGTTAGATTACTGAATAAAAGTATACGTATACACACAATTTTAGTAACATACGTAATTTAAAAAAAAAAAATACTTTCTTTCTCATAGATGCATATTGGCTCAAGAGAGAGCCTTGTTAATACACAAAACAAACAGGGCACAAGACTAATTACAATATCACTCGCAAGTTTTCAAAACGAAGTGACAGATAGGTCAGATCTCCAAGACTTAGCTGTCATAATCTTAACAGGCTTGCAGATATCTAACTTTAAAGCAACTAAACAAATGTTTAATCACCGTTTCAAACTTCAACGGCAAAAAAAAGATTTATAAATATTTTTTTTTATTGAATAAATTGGGACAACTAGAAGTATTTACAAGAAAGGCGGACAAAAGCGAGCGATAACTTAAGTTTACCTTAGACTAAGATTACGTAATGATACAAATCAATAAATATTACTTACACTCGACGAAACAAACGAACAACAAAACCAAAGCTGCGACCCTCATATTAGCAGACTAGCGCTAACTTCCCTGCGTGTTTGTGTACAGACTGTATACACCACTGTACTGAGTGTATGCTTCAAACGCAGAACAGTGAGACTGTGAGATGACTGCCAGGGTCAAGTGGGGGCGGCAAACATGGCAGTCCGTGGTCAGTGCGCGTCAGTGACCTCACTTGGGCGTGACCTCATCGATAACACGTTCTCGGTAGCGGACTGTTTACTTCTTATGTGCACCGAAACATGATTTACCTTGTTTTGTATAACTTGATAGGTATATTTATGTAAGTTACTCAATTAGAGCAGATTATATGTTTCATATAGGCAGAAATTATTAACGGAAATGATGTCAATATAAACAAAATATCAATTATAAAGTGGACAGGGTAGTACTGTAGTTGAAAATCGTGAGAGGAAACTTAAAACTCAACTGAAATAAGCATCTATTACATTTTAACAATAAAATAATTGGTAGGTAAGTGAAAATAAAATTACACTTTGTAAGTAATTGCTCTGTGTAATTAGGATATCAAATTCAGACACGAATTGGCAATCAAGACGAGATCACAAAGGTTACATCGCTTACCCAGTACCTACGTATCAGTCGAATGACTGACCCCGAGGTCTACTGATAATTTTAAACCAAAATACTTCATTATAAACTTAGTTAAGATTTAATAACAGCGTTGAATCTTTAAACTTATTAAGTACTCTGTTTTTCTCAGATCTTGTCATCAAATTGTTAATGTCACGAACCCATGAGATCTTATATTGACTTCAATACGATATTTTCGATATCCCTATTCAGATATTGGCATCACACCTGCTTATCCAAAAGTGCACTATGCGAGCATCGCATACACACACTATAGTCAAAGTGTCAAACTTACAAGATATCAATGTAATGTCCCTTATCGGTAAGTACGAGAGCAATGCAGCTACTCTCTGTCGGAGTTTCATACTCTACCGATACAATTAACTACCGAATATTAAATTAGAAGGAGATACATTCAAACTTCGTGTTTCATAATTTCTTTTTTCTCTCAATCGAAACGTTATTATTTTATCATTAATTTCTGTTTTTTTTTTATTTGATGTTTTTATTTTTTCCTCACTGACAGCCAACAGTATACCACGTACTTATTGATAGGTCCGTAGTAGAATTGCACGCAGTGGTTGCTACGGAGTATGTACAGTTCTTTAACTGCACCGTACAAGTATTCAAACGTGGATCGGACGAGAGCCTAATGCATTAAACATAGAGTAAGATACGATTTTCCCGCGCACGCTACTGCTGCATTGCGCGCGCGCACTCGCCCGCGACGATGCGCTTCTGATAAAGTCTCTTTTCTGATGACTTTCTTTTTTTCTGGCATCCGAACACATCTATCACACATCGAATGTTAAATTTAAACAAGGGGAATAGATTGGTTGGATATTATTACCGCTCTACGTTTCTACGCTTGCGCTCGTTAGATAGATATCTAACTGACAGACTTGTTTGGAAATTAAACAGTTTTACATGCCATATTTTATGAGAGTCTTTAATGTGCTTATAAATAAACAAATAGAAAGATAACACGGTAGATAAATGCAGGCATAAAGGAAAACGTATCACAAAAAAATATACCCAACAAAGGAGAAGGAAGTAGTAATAGAATATTTATTTCGACGTGCTGAGAATTCGATCCTCACATAGAGCAAGTATGCATGCAATGCAATTTGTTTTCAGTCTGGGTGCGGAATCAGAATGTTCATTTACCTAAAGTAAATATTACGGTACCACGTAAGTTGGCTTCCTAAACTTTTCTCAAAAATAATACATGTAAACAAACGGCTAGCGTCTGATATCGGGTCTAAGGTCTCGCCCCAAATGATAATCATGTAAGTTTCGCAACATATAAAATGAATCTCGTCCGTGTGGTGTCCGGATATAAAGAATAGCACCACCCCATATCCTCCACTGGGTGTCGTAAAAGGCGACTAATGGACCTTAAGACCCAGTGCACTGTACCAAGCACCTTGGGTCACCCGAATGGTTGCGGGTAAACAACCAACAATCGCATTCCCAAAGAGGGTTAGTGTCAGGCAGGCGGCCGACTATAAAACCATAGCCAAAACTTTAAGCAACATGTCTAAAAGACGTGTTGCGCCGACCCCAAGTAAAAATTGGGATAAGGGCAGGGGAATGATGATAAAATGAATCTCAACCATTTTAAGCAATAATTTAAGCTTTTTGACATCAACATGAACATATATTATCTTCTTGTTTGTTTAAACCATAGGATGTGCAGTGCTGTTTTCTGATTTTTGCGGCAAAATAGTTATATAAATTTTCTATGACTTATGAGTACTTAGGTACCTAATTAAATGAATCATCTAAATGATGTAGAAGTCATTACCTACTTCGTCAAGAAAAGGGATAAAAATAAAGACTTGTACAAAGTGTTCTTACAATCGTCAATGATTTAAGTATTAAGGTTCACCAACTAGGTACGGCCGAACTTGTCGCAGAGTCACATTTAATTTCATCAACTCTAAAATAGCTTTGTATCTCATATTTCACATTGAGAATAATTAGGTACCTCCTTCGTCGCAGTGCTTAAGTCAGCGCGTGTCTGTGCTATGAATCTAAACAACATCGTATCTGTAGTACGCGAGCATGACATCACCCAAAGGTCGTGCTGTATCACTGCCGCCGCCGGGCTCGGAGCAGCTCAGTGAACACTAGTGCGCCGCGCTCGCACTACTCACTGCGTATCAGGCAATATCCATTATGAAGTTTGCTATTGTGTTATGTGTTTGCCTGGCCGTGTGTCGCGCCGATAACCTGGCAAACGCGGCTGGACAGATCTTTAACAGTATCTTGCCTAACTTGATCTCCAACTCTGTGACCGGCCAGCAAGGCAACACTGCAGGCAACACACTCCAACAGATAGGTACCGTTGTTGGCGGAGTTGTGGACTATGCCAAGAAGAAGAGCTATGAGGATCTGCTGCGTCAAGTGCAGGACTCCACCACAGATGAGGACCTCCTGCGAATCAGCGAGGAAATGTTCAACGCTGACATTAACAACGCTTATGCATACATTCAAGTGAATCTGCAAGAGAAAACAAGCCCTCTATCCAAGGATGACAAAGCACCGGCCAAGTAAGATAATCTTTTCGATAACTTTTAATAAGCACAATATTGCTATATACCATTACTAAGTAGCATGCGGGGAGAGGGGGTATGCACACCTTGTCAATTTGCTACTTTTGGGTCTTAGATTAAAGTATTTATAAAAATAGCCCTATTACGGCAGTCTTATTATAATAAATTGATCGGTCTCACGATTTAATTGTCTAGTACCAGCATTAAACCAATTAACAACACAGGTACAAACTTACGGACTAAGACTTGTTTATTTTTATCTTGAACTGTCCTTTATAACGGCCGTCAGTTCGCATATTTATTTCGACTAAATTACACATACAAGGTGAAGCTAAAACCAGCTTAAAATCGTATTGTAACCAACGAAAATACTAAAATATTTATAACATTTTAGCCTCTTGAACGTGCCGCAAAATGTATGGAGTGGTCCTACAATAAGGCCGTTTGTTGCCCTCTTCGACAATTACCATAAAAACGTGATCAGGCCTGAGTTTGTCACACCCAATGTGAGTAGATACCTATAATTATTTCAATTGAGTAATTCATATACCTACTTAGCTAGATATAAAACACCTGCATATACGGACGAGGTAAACTAATGTTCGGATGATGTCATGTTGCAGGAAGAAACGGAACAAACCACTTACATCAACACTATTCTCGCCACCGGTCCAATTAGAAGCCTTATGAACTTTTTGGTTAGCAAAGGTAACCAAACCTGTTTTATATTTTTACGACTTTCAAGAGAGTTGCTCAAGTTTCTAGTGATCAGATTTCAAGTCGTAGGCCGGTAAAAGGATGCTATAATATCGAAGCAAGCAAGCTATGCTGTGTAAACAGAAATGACATTGTAGGTAACATAATCAGCACATCGTTACATCTGTTGATTTCGATGAGACGTTTAGATACCCACGTGTTTAGGTTTGCGTTGGATGCAAATTGCACAATAACAACGGCAAGATCTAGCATATAACTCATAAAACAGAACATGTTTATAGCTACAGTTGACTATTTTTATCTCACACTACTTTTTCTGGCCCATATGCCATAGAAAACTAATTTCTTTAATTAAGTAAGTATTGCTTATTCATTTACAATTATATTCACCTAATTATAGGTTTGACCCAAATGAACGAGTACAATGAGCAAGTGGACTTGCTGAAGAAGATTTGGTTCACGAAGTACGCGCGCCACTGGACCGGCCTTTGCAAGTGCAGCTGTGCCTTCGAGAATATCTTCATGGCTGAGCTCAAGTCCAACGAAGTTCTTGGTTAGTTCCTTTTATTGATCATGTACCTAATCTAAGACAGACTTCCAGTGTTTGCTGAACTCTTAGTGGTTGCATGGTGACCACTACAGGACTCTCTTTTTCCATTATCGGGCACGTTGTATTCTCGTCGCTATCAGGGTGAAAAGCAAATTGCTTGCCCCTGTCGAGAGCATGACATAGAGATCTCTAAATTGCACCTGCTAAAAATAACCTGGTGTCGTCGTTGCATTTGTCAAACCTACACTGTAGTTTTATTTCTGAATTGCGTATATACCGTTAGTTTGTTTTTAAAGTAAAAGTCCTTAACTATTTGTTTATGATTACAGGACTTCACAGTTGGTTATTCTTCGCTCAACGTGAACAGGACCGCAAGGCTAACTACTTGGGCTACATGGACAAACTGGACCTCTCTGGAGTAAGTACACTATTTTTATTTACATTATTTCTATAATCTAATCACCCTACCTATAAATGTCCAGAACTGCGTCTAAAAGCACCAAATCAGAAAAGATAAACATGATACAAATAAAAAATAGTTAGGTATCTACCAATCTGCTTACTTTGGGACAGATACCTTTATTTGCCTGACACCTAATCTAATTTCCAACTTCAATGATTACAGAAAGGTCTGATCCTGAAGCAGCACTCAATACTGAGCGAGACTAAGGACGCGCCCGAAGTGACAATGTTCGTGGGTACCTCCCCCGAGCTAGAGATGGCGCTGTACACGCTGTGCTTCATGGCGCGCCCCGACCGGCCGTGCAAGCTGCGCTACAACAACGTGCCCTTCACCATACAGACCAAGACCATCAAGTCTGAGAATGTTCTGCTTATTGATACCGCGTACCCACTGTACTAATATAACTAACAATAACTAATGCCCTCCGTGTCACCCCCCTTCTTAAAACCGTACAAAATCGAGGTGGCTGACAAAAATGCAAAGAATTAAGTACAACAAAAGAGTAATTTACCTAATTAAGTAGAGCATATGACAGATTTATAATACAGACTATTTAATATCCTATACATAAGTATACTTTAGTAAACAAAGATAAATACTCCAAACATACGATGTTCGATATCAAGTCTCGATACAGGTCGATGATGATAAACAGGTCACAATAATATAATATTAAGTAATAAAACCAATTAAATATAAGCTAGGGTTGTTTTATTGTCATATTTATTTAGTACATTAATTACCCTGATATGATTCTGAACTTTAACTGAGTCAAAAAGGAGGAGTCTCTCCATTCGTCGTCATTTATTGTTTTTTTTTATGTATGTTATATTACAATTAAGATTCAGGATTCTCTTTTTGGCATAGTACTAAGGTAAGCATTTTACTCGCCTTTACATCGACAAATATGTTTTTTTGTTACTAATATATTCCAGTTAAAAAGTACTATTGAACTACCATTTTTGTTATTATAATAGATAAAAATAAAATAAAAAATACAGCCAAGTATATGAACACGATATCAAATAAACACTTTAAAAAATAAATAATACTATTAACTGATCATTAAAGAAATCCATAAAATAAGTAAATAATCTAGTAAAACTGATGTGGTGGAATTATTTACTGTAATAGTCATTAATACAGTCCCGAAAATGAACTTACTATTGCGGGCATAGCATACCTATTGTAGGAAAAACTTATTTTACTGAGATTTCTATTTGATATACGTATAAAAAATAGTGATTAAGTAATATAAAGTTACGCATTACAGAGTATTTAGATATATTCTAAACACCAATTACAAAGAAAGGTATTAAAATATTTCTATACCTGGAATTACGCCACAAAACATTATTGACAAATATATGTACATTCAGGTACAGATACTTGTTACGCCTAGGCTGTTTACTGCAAGGATAACGATTTTAACTAACTATTATATCCATGCATTTGGTTAACAACCGAATCATTTGAACTGACTAAGTTAATGTATCTAGTGCAATAGCTTTAGACCAAGAAAAAAATCGTCTACAATAAATAAATTATAAACAAAATAAATTATAGGTAAACAAATTCAGGTAAATTATTGACTACAAACAAATGCACGTTATAAAGTATATGTATAGCTTCAGTTTCATCATAATTATTGAATGCTTAGGGCACAAAGCATTATAAGCATTCACAAATACCAGTCCTTTCTTAGCGTATTAAATTTTATATTATGCGGTACGATTCCTTGCTTGAATAATAAAAAATAAGTATTTCTGGGTAACTGCAAAAATCCCGACAGTCTGGATTAAATATGGTCCCATATATCTGAAACAATGTTCGACTCAGTAATGTGATAAATAATCAGTTGATAAAAACAATAACAACTATGTCTGACACTACAATACTGATTTTATTAAAATTAATGTCTTTAAAATTTACCTTAATATCCATAAAATTGCTAGATGATAGGCAATATTATCATTTATGAAGAATTCGGTAACATTACACATTGCCCCGTTTCAGGAACAGAAAATAGATCAGTCAGTTGTATCATCTTAGCCTGGTTTGACTGAAATATAAAGAACAGTTTCATTTTATTATAATAAATACGTGAAAGTCTCAAACATCATCATTTTTACAATAAGTCGATTGTGCATACAAAAAATAAAAGCACAGGTAACAAACATAAATTTCTGATATTCTTCTGTTTCCATTTGCTTCAAAAAAAAATCCTTTTAGTTAAAAAAAACGTAAATTTATTTGCGGCATGTTGCACCTCCGCTGTTTACTGTATTAAATTTTACAATTCCTTACTTGAGTAATAAACAATTTAGGAGTTGTGATAGACTAGTGGTAAGACCGTAGGACCACCAAATCAATAGTCTCAAGTTCGATACCAAGGCACGCACCGACATTCCGAATGCTCTGTGCGTTTTTTAAATAAATAACCTAGCGTCCGTGTTACGGAATGCCCGTCAAAATGTGGGTCCTGGGCCTGTTGTTTCTCTATTCAAGTCGGATGGCCAGCATACCGCAGTGACAACAAACCGAAATACGAACCGTGCTCATGCGGCATGACCCCACGGCGGGGGAAGAAGGTGTGCGTGAGCGAGTAGTCCAAGAGGTTGGTGATGTTGGAGGTGTACACGTCGGCGAAGCGGAACAGGCGCCGCGAGAAGTACGTCGGGTTGTGGTACGTACGAAACACGCTGCCGAATTGCGGGTTAAACGCTAGCTTTATGTCACTTCTGCAATTGTAAACATCCCATAAATAAAATTAATTCCATAAGCTTTTATGAAGTAGGTATTTGTCAAATAAAAAGGTACAAACCTGATTTTGTCCCTCTCCCGCATCCACTCGTTCACGATTGCGATGCTCTCGGCGTCGTTGTGGAACTGGTGCTCTTCTATGAGCATCGTAAGCATAAGCAACCAGTTCGCATTCTTCTTAAACGGTTGCGTGTTCAGCGCGACTATTTCGTGCTATAAACAATTAAAGTACTACTTAATACTTTGCTGTAATTTCTCAGAAACTGTAATATATTTTGTGATGGGCCGAATAACCTCTCCATGACTGCCTTGCTACTTAGCAAAAAATGTATAATAGATTTTAGACTCTATATAAAAAAAATAGCTTACCGCGTTTGTCTGTCCCTAAGTATGCTAAAAACTTTAGAACTATGCGAAGGATTTTGATACAGCTTTTTTAGTTATAGGAATGTTTCAAATTGGAAGGTTTATGTATAGTACATCACTTTTGCAACCATCCGAAGCTATCCTTGGACATGAGCCCAATCTAGGTGATATCGTTTGCAGAATGTGTACAAACAATATAAAACCGAAGACTTTGGTCAATCACGCAATTTTTTTAAACTACTATGTCGAACACAAATAAACTTCACTTAAATAGTCCATTTATTGAGGAAGGCTGTAAGATTTATTAATAGGATCACACTGCGACCTATAAGAGCGAATCATCAATGGAAATTGTTCTTTTAAGAGTGTCCGTTGCGTGCGCTGCGTTAATCGTTTAATTTACGCAAAAGTCATGTATGGGTTTATCCCTCTCTTCAAGATAGTCTAGTCTTTTAGATAGATATTAATAAATAAATCTTTGTCCAATCTACTACAAAATACTGGGGTATTAATAGTAATAATACTCGATCTTCTGTAGGTTTCTATCCAAGGAAAATTCCGAACCCTTATACCAGATTTATTTTCTATTCATAAGGAATAATTTTAAAACACTCCAGTTTTTTTTTAATAATTTTAGGCTACTACTTCTTTCGACAATTACTTGTATCTATCCATAGAAACTTAAAATCCATCCGAATCGGGTGTCTCATAATGACGGTGATGAACTAAACTGTACAGAAAATAGGTGTAGGGTCGGGTGTCTCACAGTGAACCAGGCAGCTACATTGAACCACCGCCGAATCTCGAAAACGCCACGTTTCTAAACCGCGCTAATATGAGTGAAAGAGAGGTATTTACGATTAATTACTGCCCACTAATTTGCGTGGATATCGTGTGCCAAGAGGTTGTGTAAGGAGCTTTTGAAAGGAAATTGACTCAAAAAGTAAGTTTTTTTTTTCAATTTCATTCTTTTTTAGCTTTTTTCATTTAAATAATATCAATTTATTTATATGTACACTGTATTCTACGGTTATTTAGCAATTAAAAGCGCTACAATTCAAGTTTTTGAGATTAGCTATCAAACGTGGTGTGTCTCACAGTGAACCACCTGGGGGTGTTACACATTGAACCATGGTTTATTGTGTACATCCAAGTCGTTTAATGAGTTTTTTTTTCTACAACTGTTTTAATTTGTTATAGAATGGTGCGAAACAAAGTGACGATAAGAAAAAGAAGGGGCATTCGACTGCCAACATGCTTGAGGCCAAGCCTAAGTGTTAATTTGCACAGATTAGGTGCCATGAAACTCCGGATGCCTTTGGAACCCGATTTGGCTAATTATCCAATTAAAGGATCATACGATTTTAAGTGATTTTAATAAATATAAGACTGATTTTTATTATTACAAAGTATTTGCCTCATAAATTGATCTAGAAGATATAGTTAATAAGTTGGCTCAATGTGGACCATACCCTGGTTAAATGTGTACCACCGGTAGTACTCATTGAACCAAAAATATTTTTTCAGAAAAACCTGTTTTATGCCGAAACTAAAAAGAATATGAGAAATTAATGTTTTACAAAATTGAAGCTAAATAAATATGCTAACTATACACAAAAAATAGAAGGGATTGATTGAAAATCCAGCCCAATATGGGACTTTGAAATTTACCTGGTTCAAAGTGAGACAACTTACCATACAGTAGCGCCACGTGCGCCGTCAAGTTCGTGACATTAAGCGAGGTGACAAGGCAGAGGCGAAGCTTCTTTTTATTTTTATTGTGTGACTTACTGTTAGCTCGTTGACGATGGCGCCGGTGCGCCAGCCGAACATCAGAGAGACATCAGTTACGCTGTAGGGGTGGTCACCGAAGTACAGCACCTTTTCGCCGAACCACCCCGTCAGCTCCTGAAACTGCTGCACTGTGCCCTGCAAATATTACTTTTGTACTAAACTAACAGCTTATTACGTCAACTTCTGTTAAATAATACGTATACATATTTCAGATGCCCGACTGTGACCACATAGCCAAAATAGCCTACAGTAAAATAAGAAAAATCATTGCATTATTAATAATACTAACCTCATAATAAATAATACCTTTTTGTAATCCCACAACTTTATCCCAAACATGTGTGTCGGCATTTTTGTCGAATAACCTGATAGGGCGTGACACCTCCTTGAAAAAATCCGGTTTATTAGCATTAACAATGACTACGTCGAAGTAATCCCGCCAGGTGTTACCGATCAACATTTCCATCCCCACATTCCTGTAAGCCAGCGTTTACACGTTCGTTATTAAAATAAATAAACCACGGTAAAAAAAATATTGGTTTCAGTTTGGAGCCAAGCAAATGTACAAAAATATCATGGACCATGGTCGCGGAGTATGAAGATTGCCCAATAAGTACATTAACACACACAATATCTGACAAACTTATTGATCACATGCTTCTTAATATACAACTTACACAAACTTGTATGGACTATTAGTTAGGAGAAAAAGCTTCTTTTTTGCATCCTTCAGTTTGTTAAAATAAGTTTTTAAATCTTTATTAGGCCTTATGTAGTGCTCTATGTTTTCTCTTACAGTCTTATGCATAATAGGATGACCACTTCGGACTGCTTTCTGGAATATAATATCGATTGTAACCTCAGCACACAATAATAAGTAAAGCTTTGTTTAGATTTTGGGGAACATCTTATTTTACCCGAAAAGCTTAACTATTTTTCTCACAAAAGATTGCTGAAATGAGATAGCTAACACCCTGGATTAAAACAAAGGCTTTTAACCAACTGCATCAGAAGGGGGAATATTTTAATGTTATAACCGACATTCGCGCGGGCGAAGTCGCAGTCAACAGCTAGTACTTTAGTATTTAATAAGCACAGACAAATACAAATTTGATTAACTAAACAAGACACCAACACTTAACACCATAATAATACAAATGTGTAAGTATTTCATTCATATTAATCTATACCTACATAGGTAGAAATATTTTGTAATTTTTACCTTAACGTCCAGAAACAATATTGCTGGATTATAGTCAATTTTATTTTTTATGAAGAAGTCTGCTACACTACACATTAACCCCATTTCAGGAACAGAAAATAGATCAGCCAGCTGTATCATCTTAGCTTTGCTAGACTGCAATATTTAGAACAAAATAATAAAGAAAGTTATTTACTTCTATTGATGATTGCTGAGATTGCTTCACTAGACTAAACTAAACTAAACTAACTAAAGCAAACTTTTTTAATTATACTTTATAAATAAATTTGAAATGTGTTAAAAATATTTTTTATTTTTGTCTATCTGCTAGTTTCCGCTAATCTCTACTAAATGGCTGGACCGATTTTGGCAGGACTTTTATTGGCAGGTAGCTGATATAATAAGGCGTAACTTGGACTACTTTTATTTTAGGAAAATTCTTTTATTTAAAAAACGTCAACTAATTTATTTGTTAAATTTCACAAATTCACACAGATAAAGTTGCAGGGATAGACAGTAAATTAATAAATTCATACCTTATACGCCCACTTATGTGGAACTCCCTCTACATAGTTTACGGGCATAATTTTCTTCTTGTATAATTTGTGCACTTCTTCATTAGACACTGGTGACAAGCCCCGGTAAACAGTCCCCAACTGTATTTGTAAAAATGTGTCCAGCTTTAAAAGGAGGCCTTTATCTATGTCATAATGCAAACCTCTTATGGCAAAGTTTGGTATGTATTCTAATTTTGCTATGCCTTTAGGATACTGGAAGGAAAAGAAAATGTCTATATTAAGATGTCCCTACATCACCATTGTTTATAATTTTTTTTGAGTATTTAGTATTAAATATTTTATATATTGTTAAATATTTACACAGAAATATTTTTTTTTCACTTATTAGGTATCAGGGCCAAAGCAATCAGAAAATGTAGTCTACATATAAGTCACTTAATTAGTGTGTTTCCCAACAGTAGACTCTTATCATAGTAACATCACACTGCATCAATGCTAACCATTTATAACAATATTATTAAAGAGCTCAATTTTGTTCAACAAAAAATTATAATCATTATAATAAGTTAAAATAGATCCCTCATTACATCAATTTATATTGATAATGCTATCATTATTGACTAGTATGCCTTTATTCAGAAACCATTTTATAAGTAAAAACTAAAATAATACAAAAATAAAATACTTAAAATGTTTGTTAGTTACCTACATGGAATTTATCCACAAGAATTTGTTTACCAATATTGAACAATAAGTGATCCATAGAAGGTTTGTAGTGGGCCAGGGTGTAATCATAATCAAACCCATATACTTCAATTTCAGAAAGATCAAGTTCATTGCAAGCAAATACTCCTCTTGGATTTACATCGCTTGGGCACTTTCTGTCTGACAGTAAATAAAATATATATTGTTTACATAGCAAAGATTCGTTATTAATGCTTTTCTTACTATATAACCTACCTTTAAATTTAAGCTGAGTTTGACGGTACGCTTCTCTCAATTTTTCGGTATTTTTCGAATATTTTTTTATTATATTTACAGGAAGTTTACTTAACGAAACAGGTGATAACAATCTGCATTTACACCTTGTGCAACCATTTAAATATGATTTTCTTAAATACATCATTAATGTTATATTTGTAGATAACCAAAAAAATAAGTAAATCAGTAGTGTTTTAATCAGTAACAAAATAAAACTACTAACAGTTTTTAAGAATAAATTAATATTATTGTATCACTCGAATAAAATCCAATGCTCACATTCACACTGAAATTCGTAAACATACTACTGTCACGTTTGACATTTATGACATCAGGAATTGACAGGGTTGAAGGCACATTTCGGCACATTTGATATTGTTATAACTTGAACTTTGAAGGATCTTTTGTTACGTGGTTGAATTCGAAACGAATGCCATCATGATAAAAAATACTGATTATTTACATTCTAAATGATAAGAAAAAATATTACTTTTGACAGACATTTATAAGTTGATTCTTGTTGCGTTTATTATGCATACCAACATCACGCTAATTTCATCCACGCGCATAATAATATAATAAAGCTGAAGATTTTATTTGTTTGAATCAATTTGTGAGCTAATCTCTGGAACTACTGGTTCACATTGAAAAATCAGGGATAATATTCATATTTTATTGTCAGCGAAACGAAGTTTGCGGGGACAGCTAGTTCTGAATACTAGGTCTATGCACACGCACGTGCCATTTGCGAAAGATCCGTGTAGTTCTTCTGTCTGTTAGGAAAAAGTCAAGCCTCTCGCTTTTATCGAAAACCCTGTCTGATCCATGAGGGATATAGAACAATGTATCGTTAAATTGTGTTAATTGTATAGGTCTACAGAAAAGTTATATAGCGATAGCATGTTTATCTCTTGCGAATAACGTAGAAAAATGGCACATAATGCTTGATAATTGGAAAGTTAATTAGACGCATAGGTTATTAAGCCTTATCAAATAACATACGTAACTTAATTATTTTAAGCATTATCGCATAAAATAAGAGTTTCACAAAGTTAAAATACCTTACGACTCTCTTACGACTATGACAAGAAAAAACTATAAAGGATAAAATCACATTATAAAATATACTATTGTCATAAAATCTTAAAGTTTGTTTCGTTCAGTAACTTGAAAAATTTGACAGTTGACTTTTGTTTACTTTTTACCATCAAATTTGAAAGGTGTAAATTGCAGGTGGTTGTGAATCATGGTTTGATATTTCATTATTTATCTACGTTGGATTTGATTAATTGATCAAAGCAATAGCAAATGGAAGGCAAACTGAGTCGTATTGAAAATATTACCCATATTTGTTTATGGACATTAGCATGTTTATATTCTCTTTATAAATTAGTTGGCGCACAGACAGGTAATTTTAACTGAAATGAACAATTTTTTTGTGCTAAACTACGATTAGTCAACGGTACTTGCTACAAATAGCCAATAAACACAAAGGGTCTCTATAATTTGGTAAAAATAAGCAATGGTGTACAATAATAATCGATTATTGGCCAGGACTATGGTGCCTGAATTTATTATTATTAGTTACGAACAAACGTAATAATCGAGAATTACATAGAAATATAATGTTATAATTTAAAAAAATAATTGACAAAGAAATTGCGTCTACCATCAAATAATTAAAACCACCATTTTGCCCTGAAATTAGCTTCTTTTCCATGTTATTCCTGCAAATACCTTTTTTTCTTATTTAATTTATAATGTTACTTAGTTTTATAAATTCAGATGTAAATAGTTAACTTACATAGATCCTAAAAAAATATTTTTTGTTCCTTAGAGGATTCATCTTCATATAAATAACAAATATTTTCACTATCAAGCTAAAATAATATGTGAATTAATTTCAATAAATCTTTAATTTCAGAAATATTAGAAAATCATCCAGAATTCCAATATGCAAACCGGGACCTAAACCCTGGGTGGAAATTTATATCCAGGATGAAAGATGAGTCTGATGTTGAGTGGAGTACATGGAAATATTTAATACAAACTTCGTGGTTGTATATGTTGATCCAATTTTTCATATCTGAGATTATAAGAAAAACTTATGCATCATTACTCAAATATTGGTACACAATTTCTAGTGTGATTTTTATAATGAGCTACATGGGTATTAGACAGCTATTAATTGTTTTATCTCAACCTGTGATATTTTCGGCTATTGTATTTTCAGGAGGTAAAAGAATAAGTATATGGGTAACAAGCATATTCCTGTTAGGAGGATATAATTCTCTAAAATATAAGTATTTCTTTTGGCGTGTTTTGGATACTGGTAATCTGCAGGACGAGGAGGTTTTTGTTTTGCTTTATGCTATAGCATGGGTTGAATTACGGTGCATAAGTTTTTGTCTTGATTATGTTGACAAAATAGAGCAACAAAAAAATACTAAGGACAAAGATAATCTTGTGCAAATGTCAACATGGGATAATCTCATTAACATGTTTAGTTATGTTTTGTACCTACCAGTATTATTTGTTGGACCAATCATTCTGTATGAAGAATTTGAAAAGAGTTTCCATACCAAAAATGAAAACCTTTTGTTGAGGTTAAAAAGGTTTATTTGGGATATGATTTTGTTCCTTATATATACATTTTTATTGGAGCTTGCATTTCATTACATATATTTCTTTGCTCTGCAAAATCAACTACAGGTAAGCTTAGTTAGGTTTTATTTGAACACACATTATATTCATACAATATGTATATGGTACAGATATTTCTTTTTTCTTTTCAGGCTTTGTATTTAATGCCTTCACTTGCACTCTGTGGGGGTGGACTTTGGATGGGTCTGGAGTTCCATATGAAGTATGTCATATCCTATGGAACAACAGCAGCATATTCAAGATTGGATAACGTTGATCCGCCCCCTACGCCACGTTGTATAGCCAGGATTTATGTATACTCACAGATGTGGAGATACTTTGATGTTGGTCTTTATAGATTTTTGTTGAAGTAAGTAAATTCATAATTTAAAATAAAACTAAATATTTTTCTAAGCAGATGTTTAAATTTTATATTTTGTTCCAGATACATATACAAGCCTGTTGTTTTTATTTTATCAAACAATGTAGCTCTGTCAAAGATAAGCTACAAGTTAATTGCATCTTCCATAACATTTATGTTTATATTTATGTGGCATGGAACCATGTGGAACATCTTTATATGGTCACTTCTAAATTATGCAGGAATAGTGATGGAATATATTGGTAAAGCTGTGGCTGCAAGTGAGAAATACAGTCAATTTAAAAACAAAGTGCTTAGAACAGATGCAATGGAAGTACGATTTATTGCCTTTTTATGTGCACCATTGTTAGGTTTGTCAGCCATTTCAAGCTTCTATTTGTTTGCTGGTACTGAAATTGGCAACATGTATTTTGGTCTATTGAAATGGCCATCATTGTATAATTGTATGATTGTTTACATTTCTCTTTATTGTAGTTGTCATGTTGCTATTGCTTTGCAACATGTCTCATCACGAACTGATGTAAAGAAAATTGAAATTAAGACTGATAATTAGTAATTTAAATTATTTTACCTTACATCACATAATCTCCTGATATCTAGACTGAAAATTCTACTGTTGTATACTAATTTCATTAGTCTGTGACATTTTTATGCACAGGAAACTGTTGTACTTGTCATACAATACAATAATATTGATATGCAGTCAGAAGTAAAACTCAGCTAACATAATCAGATTTACAAAATAAAATTTTCACCCGTGATATGTAGGAATTGATGTTTAGTACATTTTAACTATAATTTAGATGTTAACTTGTTAAGTCTATTTTGTTATCTGACAAGACATAGCACTGATTGATATTGATTATGTACAGTTGTTTTTAAAACCTGATTATATTAACTAAATTCTGTTGCTGACTGTACTGCAACTTTGTATTAACCTACATAATATTATGTTTCTTCAATTTTCGACGATAAATAATTAATTTAAGCAGGGTTATACCAGTTCCTATTGTCTCTACTTAAGTTAAGTATAAGCTGTGACCTTTTTTTTAATAATTATAATTTTAATGTTTTTATTTTAAATTCTGGTCAATACATAAGTGAACCACTGTAAAAAAAATTGAATAAAAATGCAATATACAGCTCATCGTCTTATTTTATTAGATTGCTATTAACTGAAATTTTTAAAACCTGCTAGCAATAATTTCTTTTTGCTGATTATAAGTCAATTTTTGATTAGATATGCGTTATGGAGTGTACAACTCCTAGGCAGTAGGACTAATTAAAAATTACAATGTAGGTGGCTGCAATGTATTTTTTAATTAGAGCGTTTTATAGGTACTTGGTATAAAATGAATTAAGTAACAATAGTTACTATGAATATGTTTGCAGATGAAAAATACCTATGAAAATATAAAGTGTATGTTGGAAAGGGACAACAATGAGAAATTGAAATGAATTAATTCTTATTCTTAATAGATATGCAGGTACCTATTTAATAACCCCAGCATTTTAAAAGCCCTCAAATTTATTTTGATGTCTTTATCAAATAATTTTCAATTAAAAGATGCCCAACTCCCGACAAGCTTTACCAAAATAATAATAAGATAAAATAAAAAATTAAGTAGGTAGGTACTTAATAAATTTAATTCAATTTTTTAATCTAAATCATATCTACTCACTAATTTTTTATAAAAGATTGTAGCCAAATTATAAATTTATGTTAAGCTGAATTTTGAATTCGTTATAAATACTCTTTTATATGAATTAATAACTTTTTTACTATAGGTATAAAAAAAAAAAAACTTATGGAATGGGCGCTTAGTTATGTTTAGTAATAGTTTGTTATTAGTTATAGATATAAAAAATCTTATATTAAACATTTCTAATTAAAAACATACGCAATTATATAAATGGTAAAAAAAAAAAAAATTAAATCAATTATGGCGGGAGCTAATAGGAGCGGGAGTTTTGAAAAAATATATTTTGAATCTAAAAACAAAAGAAGTTTCTAATTAGGTTATTCATCATTTAAAACGATGGCGATGTTTATAACGTGTATTACAAATTAAATGCAAGTAGGTAAGTAGAGAATAATGTAATGTGTTTTATAATTCTCTCGTCAATAGAAAAACAACGAAACTAATAAAGTTTAAAAATCGAATTTTATATTCACTGGGTTAAGTTAACCTACTTGAATTTATGCCAAATACAATTCACGTAGGTAAAAGTTTTAATCATTAAAGAAAAACATTACGATATCAAGAAAAAAGATCAAAGAATAAAAATGGATGAGGCAGATTCAGAAGACGAGAATACGCGTGATTCAGCGGCTACTCTTGCCTCTGAATTTGAGGAAGCGATAAGCAAGATGGATGTAGTCAAAAGAAGAATATCAGCGGTGAGGCCGTTCTCAATTATGTCGACATTAGCGGAGAGAACGGAACGCGTTGATGTCGACAGAACGGCCCTTGAAGCAATACTCGACGTCAGTTCGCGATTGTACGATATACAGGCAAAGAGTAGAATCTCGATGAGCACGTTGGCGTTAGGTCATGAGTCATATAAGGACAAGCAAGTAAATAAATTAAATAATTGCACTAAAATATTGGTTTTGATGTTGAGATATAAAAGAATAATTCGAAAATTTCGTAGGCCAAGGCGAAAGAAGACCGTCACATTCGCATGAGTGAAGTTAAGCAACTGCACAAGTACCTCTTAGAAAATGCAGCTGTTATGTTAAATAGGACACCAGAATACGTGCTTGTAAGGATATGTGAAATTATAGTAACGTAATTATCTAGTTTATAATGCCGATCGTCAATATAACTGTTAAATAAATTATTAATATTTCAGGACGGTGTTTATGATGCAGATATTCACATAAATTTGTTAGAAAGTGCGGTAGCCGAAGGTGGGAGAAATTGTATTATCGTATGTGATGCATTGCTCCCTCCGGTCAATATGGGTAACTCTTCTTAACTTGACGTGTCTTCTGAAAAATGTATGGGATATCTACTTACAAATCTAATAAAAAATTATGATTCTAGAATCAGGTCGGTACATCCATAACCAGAAGGGTAAAATGCAA
Source organism: Chrysodeixis includens (assembly GCA_941860345.1). Lineage (NCBI taxonomy): Eukaryota > Metazoa > Arthropoda > Insecta > Lepidoptera > Noctuidae > Chrysodeixis > Chrysodeixis includens. The sequence goes on along the minus strand of OW796091.1, from coordinate 5,032,741 downwards.
AGAGCTTACATATCTGACGCGGCTTCTATTGGGACCCTGGGCAAGTGCGTTGCTCTGTATCGGATAAAAACAGATGAAATCGACAGCAAAAATGTAGCTGACGTAAGTGACTAGTCAAATAAAACCTTAAAGTGTTGTCGTTCAGTTAACGGTCAGATGCTATTGCTAGCGACGACTGCGTTTTATATTATGCCAAAGTGTCTAGTTTGGGTAATATTACTTTTCACCTTTTTTAGTTATTAGCTCATTTGTAGTATTAACTTAAGTAGTATAAAAAGTAAATACGTAAAGCTGTGATTAAGTATAGTAACAGTAGGTAGATAACCACAGAATTTTCTGTAGGTACGTTGCACGTTGGTAGACTGTGTACCTATGAACCTGTCTCTATATTATTTTCCACTCATTTATCGTCTAACATTTGTTAGTAATCTGTCTGCAAGCAAGTGACTATATTATTATTGTAGGCCTACTATTACGCACAATTTGATATTAACCAAGAGACCGCGAACGTAGTATCAGCTGTATACAAGACGATGCACCGGGTATACGTCCCGGCTCTGAAGGCTTGCAAAGCTTGGGGAGACATCAACCCGCCGAATCCTTTTAGCGATGAGATCATCAGGAGATATATTCTCAAGATAATGCTATTTGTCGAGTACCTTGCAAGTAAGTTCACTTACATTTATTGTTGTGTACCGTCACAAGCAAAAACTATGTATATAGATACTTAATTAAACATTTTAAGTTTATTATCCTAGTCAAATGATTAGTGAAATTGTATTTTTTTTTCAAAACTAAAAAAAAACTGCATTAACCACTGGTTTCTCAAACCCTGATCTAATGTGAATGTCTATATATGTAAATGTGTATATAAATTTTCATTTAGTCAATACTTTCCACTTATAACAAAACTGTCCATTTCAGCCATATTTTCAAAGTATTTTATTAATTTAACTCACGCGTTACTTAGTTATAAAATCTACCTAATTTTTTTTATCAGAAACAAAAACCGATCTGGATTGTTGCGCAAGATTTAAAATTAATTATTCGTTGTATGAAGACGAGTTAGCTGATCAAGACAAAATGAAACTAGCGATAACTAAAACTCATGTTTTGGAAGAAATATGTTCCTATGTGAAGCAATGGATTCGGCAAATAACTATGGTAGGTATCCACAGTGGTAACCCACATTTGCCTTGTTTGAAGTCCGAAGGGCCTTCTCTTTCCTAACAACGCAATTCAACCCTTCACATAAATTATATCCAGGATACATTTTGATATTTTGCCGGATTGCCGCCCTATTATCACGCCACAAAAATTTACCTCACTCATTTGGAACATATATTATTATGATTTTAATGTTCACTAAAGCTTATTGTTTAACAGGTTGATTTAAAACTTACTGACCGTAACTATTGTTCAGGTTTTAGTGCAGAGCCAGCAACTTCGACGAGAACCGTCTAATATTGGGCCACTGGCGGAGTTAGACCATTGGCGGCGACAGCTTACTATTTTCACGTCTATAATAGAGCATATTAAAAGTGAACCTACAGTTATGTACATACACACTTTGATAAAAGCGAAGTCAAAACTTCTAAAGGTATATTGTCTGTCTCGGTATATATTTTACTTTTTCAAGTCAATTAATACCTACGAAAATCTTAAAATGTTATTTTTAGAAGTGGAAACTCTTGGATAACAACATAACAGACTTTTACAATGAAGCCTTTGATAACGTTAGATATCTGTATGCATTGGAGAAATATTGTGAACCGTTATACAGGTAAATTAATCTAATAGGTATACCTATACCTAAAGTTTCCATGTCATAATGTTAGTTACCGTGCTCCTCCGAAACGGCTGGACCGATTCTCTTGAAATTTTGTATATTCAGTAGGTCTGAGAATCGCCTAACATCTATTTATCATCGCTATTTTTTTTTCGCATATGAAATCGCGGGCAATAGCTAGTAAAACAATAAAATAATGTAGTAACAGCAGTAAATTGGGTAACTAACAGCCGCTTGTCAACAGATGCGATCCTTACACAATGAAGCTCTACATTCCCGGTCTGCTGTACACCATCCGCATGATATTCGCCACGTCTCGGTACTATAACACCACTAAACAGATCTCCACGTTGCTGGTCAAAGTCACCAATCAAATCCTAAACATGTGCATGGATTTCTTGACGAATCATGGCAAAAAGAACATTTGGAATCAAAACAAGCTTAACTTTATAGACAAGGCAAAAGTAATGAACGTTTTTCTTTATTTTAGTTGGTAGTCCTATCAAAACTACTGTTACGATGAAATGTATCTAGAAAGTAGTGGACTAGTCACACTTTCGTACATATTTTACACTCAATAATAATGTGGTGTTTCAGTTTTGCTTGGGTTTATATAAGTTCTACCGTGATTGTTATTACGATACTCAACGTGCGATGGCTGAAGCCTCCGACGAAAGACCTTTTGAATGCTCGGAAATGTATATTTTCGGGAAATTTGAAACATTTCGTAAAAGGCTAACCAAGGTAAGTAGACTCCTTAAATTCCTTTAAAATTGTCGTTTTAAATTTATATTCATATCTCTTTTAATTCACGGGATAACTTCAAGGGAAGCATCCCAGTCCTTTTTATAAGCTTACACTGAAACACAGGTCCAACAATGCAGAGGCCTTGTTGAGAAATTTAATCTAAAATGTGATAGGGCACCTACCAAGAGCCATACACCCTTGCTCTATGGAAGAACAGACATGGACAGCCCATATTCATATTATTACAATGGTGTAAAATAGTGCAGGACTGCAGGTTTGATATAATAATATTAGTAATTTAATTTTAATAATTTTTCTTCAATATTTAGATTATCGACCTCTTCGAAACCTACATAGCGTACTATGTGCTAAATAAAACCACTTTGGCGGGTATTGAAGAATACGCTGCTAACTTCAATAAGTTGTTTAAAATTATTTCAAGCAAAACATATGACGCCCTCGATCACAGGTCAGATTATGACGTGTTGAAAGTACGAATAGTTAACATCAAGACTTTCTTATTTGGTATTAATAAGTTAAAAAATATTTTTCTAGAACAGGCGTCCAGATTTCGACAAGGACTATAAAGCATATAAAGAGGGTGTATCCCACCAGGAAATATTATTGGAAAACTTTATGATAAGCGTAATATATTTAAAACAACCATTTACCTACCACCACCTCTTAAAGAAAGATTGTTGCAGTTGTGGAAGTAAAAGGGCACTTTACAATGTAGAGCGGCTTATTTCTGCCACAATGATAACAGTCATACTTTAAAGGGTGGCGGAACATTCCCCAATGTTGTACACAAGAGTATATTTTTTTCATGTCATTTGCAGAGTATCAAAAAGTGCCCCAATACGGAAGTGGCGTTGCATTTACTAACAAGATTTGAAAAATTGAAATTAGACTGTTTATACATCGAAGAGCAGTATTTCGACTTGATAAGTCTGTTTACTTCTGAGATAGAATCTATCCGGGATCGGTAATGAGCTAGAAATATTTTTTTTTACCTTTCAATGAATTAAGCAGTACCTTTGTACCTATTGTTTTTATATTATATATAATTTGTTCTACATACAGAGAACAAATTATATATTGTGTGAACATAAATAAATAAATTAATACTGCAAAATTTCTGTACTTACGAAGGATAGTCGCGGTAAATTAAAGTAAACAAGAACAATTATTTAAACTATAGGTACAACGAAGAAAGGGACCAGCCAGATATAGCCCGAAATATGCCACCAGTTGCAGGACGTCTCTTGTGGATAAGATTTTATCACAAAAATATAAAAATACCCATGCAGATATTCAAAAAGCACACCGAAGTCATTACACACACGGTAAGTAAACAAAATAAATGAGACCTTGATCAATTGCTGTTGTCAAAATTGTTTCATTGTCACCATTCATTGCTATTGAGCTAGTTATGCCATAATTAAAATTGACTCACTTCCTAATAAACTGAGAAATCCAGATTATCTAGATTTTATTGATGAAGGTGGTGTTTATATTTACAGAAAACCCAGCGATGCGTGAAGCTCTACAATGTAATGACTATTGTCTTTACAGAATACGAATTGATATATCATTACTCTTGGGCGGAAAATGTTGGGCAGGTAACATTATTTAGTAAATTTTCAAACGTAAGTAATAGGTACTTACGTAGTGGTGTATAATTAGTTCTTACGATACTTTTTATCCCTGTAACTTTCTAGGTGAGACTGGGTCTAGTCGCTCCCCTTTTAATACGACATCCGACAACTAACATGTACATAATCAATTTCTCTATGTTTATACCCGAGTGTATACGAGAGGTTGAGTACATGTGGCAGTTAGGACTACGTAAGTTTCACTCAATTATTTAGTAAAGCCAACAGTATGACAATGTTATATTACATGATTGCTTAAAATTTTAGGCGTACCAAACGGCGCACAAATCGTCGCTTTTTGCAAGGATAAAATTCTTGGAAATTATGAGAAAATAAAGTATTTAGTTGAGAGGAATAATCAAATAAGACGGTAAAATTTGTTACAACCCTTACTTTATAAATCGTCTTACGTGCAGTACTTAAAATAAGAGACTTGCCATTCCAGGAACATGCCTAAACTGTATCTGCCATTACTTCGCGCACAGTTGATAAAGTTGGAGACAGCCTTCCAACCAGGGCTGTCAACAATAACGTGGACATCTCTAGAAATACCCTCTTATTGTGAAAACATTGAAATGGTTTTAGACGAAGTGGACTTGTTCGTGAAAGAGGTAAGGCAAAGAAGGACATTTTGAGATCAAAATCGAAAATATACAATGTGCGCTTCTTTAAATTAGACAGGCCAGTTGGTCTAGTAGTTAGTGGCTCAGACTGCAATACCGTCGTGATCGTGAGTTCGATTTCCATCTATTACAAATCTTTGTATAATGAGCAATAATGAGCACGATAATTTGTTCTGTGTCTGGGTGGATTTTTTATAGTAGTTATGTATGTATTTACTGTATTTAGAAATTTATAAATATGTTTATCAGTTGTCTAGTACTCACAACACAATAGATATACTTTAGTATGCATGAAACTAGATGGCGTTGTGTGAATGTGAAGGAATATTTATTTATTTAAATTATTGGCAAAGATGGCTTAATTAAGAACACTTGTGACCAGTAACGTGACTTACGTGTGTTGGTCTCATTTTAAACATTCAGAATTCTAATTTTATTTTTAGGTGGTAGACATAAAAGAAGCTCGCATTGATGCGATACTGTCGTCAATTTCAAGGACGATGCTGGTTTACTTGCCCGATATGGCTGTCGATCCTACATCTTTGTATGAGGATAATCTTGTGAGACGTGATGAAATAGGTTGGTTAATTTAGAACATGGTTATTGTAGACGGTTTAGTCCAAAAGACTTTTTTGCTTAGTAAGTTGTTTAGTATGTGGTTATAATACCTACATACTGACCGGCGGCGAACGTAGCTTGATTTTAGACTTTGCAATGATCTCTGACTAATAAATATTCGTTACTTTTTCAATCACATTAGCGTGCGATCTGCAGCAAAAATCTTGGAATGCTGAAATTGCAGTAATTGAACTGATCCACAAGTTCTTGGATAGTGTACCTAGCAAAGAAATACAAGATTTGAAAAATAATTGGTAAATATTTATTTGTAGTTTATATAATTAAAGTAATGCTAATAAAATTGATAAGTTGAAAGTTGTCTAGTTGAAAGTTTTTGCCTAGTAAGTACCTATTTCTATTATTGTCTAATGTTTTGCTAATATTTAAGGTTGGATATAGAAAAAGTTTTAAAACAAGTAACATCACAGACGAAAGTCATTCCTGAGGACGCGGGTAAACATAACATTGTTAAAAATTAAATTGTAGGACGTTTATTTATAACTTTTACTTCTCAATTTTTTAACATTGTATCACGAAATTTTATTAATATTTTAGCATTTATTGAGATAGAAAACATTGAGCGGTTTGACGTAGCGCCCACTGTTAACGAATGTAATGAACTGTTTGCATACTTTGCGACAAAATGTTTAGAATCACTAATTAAGTGCACACGACAAAGCCTTGATAGACTAAGAAAACGTGCTTCTGTGTCTAGGTAAGTGTAACATGTAAACAAGTACGTTTATTACATGAACTGAGAAAATTTTATGGAAGTCAGAATTTAAAAAAAAATGTATAAAAATTTGTACCTTTTAGTTTTCTAACAATGACCGTCGATCCAGAGGAACAAAAACATCTAAGACCGCTTATGCTGACTAACATGTATTTACAAATACCAAGAACTTTAATAAAGCCAACTTTAGACGAGATTCAGTCAACGTTCTCTCAGGTGAATTCTTCTTTAGTTGATTAGTATCAACTACTCGTCCTTTGAAATGCAATGGCTGCTTATATCCTCGGTTTTCAGGTAGTTTTGAATTGTATAATGGATATACACCGCAGCGTGTATATCTGGGGACAGCAGGATCAAATAAAGAAAGAGAAGTTGACCGTGACCATACAGGTGAAACGTCACGTCTGCGGTGAGACAAATACTTATAAATATCTCAGGATTATTTTCAGAACTAATGTCATATTTTTTTGATAAGCCCGTCACACAAGTCCACACATCATTCAACTTCTGAAAGCCAAAATCTACAATGATAACTATCAACGATCATTGGGACACTTAAGCTTGGTGTATCCCACGGATACGATTGACCGTTTTAAGCACGCAACAAAATTAATCTGATATAGTAAACAGGATAAAATAAAGTCCACATTATACCTGATCACGTTATAATAATAATAATGTTAAGACATTTATTTCAGACCATAATACAGGATCCATAAAATGTTAGTAAAAGAATACTTATCCTGTTAGTTAAAAACAAATAGAAAAAAATAATAACATTTTATGATTATTGCAGCTGGCTCTAGGTCTTGTTCTAGTGTAGGCGGTGTCAGGAACTACTTCAGAATGGTGTCAGAGCACAAAGAAACTGTCAGATCTGTGATGGCGTTACAAGGAATGATGTATATGTATAAGTCTGATATAGAGAAGTTGCTGAAGGTACTTAAACTGATAGATCCGAGACATATAATTGGAAGATGAAGTTTCCCTTGGAAAATGTTGATCTTTGTATTTTGTAGAGTTACGGCAGATTTTCTTACATTTGGGCTGAAAACCGAACGCAGCAAATACACGATTTTGTTGATTCAAATCCTCTGAATGTTGTTATCAAGGACACTCTAAATACGTACGAATCGCGGACTGATGAAATCTTAGCTTTGCCTGAACGGCACATAATTGGATCTATCCAAATAAATACGGGTAAAAGTTTTTTTGAATATTTATTTGAAATCTATTTCGGCAATTTTCGTCTTGCCTCGGACGACGACAAATTGTAGAATTTTGTAACGACAAGTTTGGCGGCCTGGCTATATACAGTATGTTGTTAATTTCAGAGCGAATTAAATTAGCGCTGCAATTGGAATCTATTGAGTGGAAGAGAACCTTGGGTAAACTACTGTGCCAAGCTTATAAGGAGCGAGTGACGAAACTGATGCAATTCATAAACGATCGTATGAAGACGTTGAACAAAAAAATAAAGGATTTGGATGACGTCAGGGTTGCTATGATGTGCCTCGAACTAATCAGAGAAGAATTTATTGGGTGATTTGCTCCTTACATGAAACATTTGCTTTTCTTATGAATTTGCCATTTTTTTCTGATACAATATTCAATCATCTTCTGTAATTCTGTGACACACGAGATTAAAGTATCATCTTTTAAATTGTTAAAGGATGGATATGGAATTGGATCTTGTCGAAGAGAGTTACGCGACATTCAATCAATTTAATATTGAAATACCAAGAGAGGATGCCGATTCTGTCGCCGGGCTACGCCACGCTTTCCAATACATGCTAGCAACTGTATGTTTCATTACACCTATTTTTATTTTCCTGCTGAGAAGTGTTATAAATTAACTTAAAATTAATTTGTTTAGTCACAAATCGTGCAGCAAAAAATAGTGGATATGCAAGGCCCACTGCAGAAGGAGCTAACTGAAGGCGTTGCGACTTTCCTAGCAGATGTACTGAAATTTGATGCGGATTATGAAGCAACAGGACCAATGACGCCTGGCTTGTCAGCCCGAGATGCCAGCGATAAGTGCCTATCTCATAGTTCACTTGAAATAATAAGTACCTATTGAACTTTGCATCCGCCTAATTTCTATTTCTGACTTTAAAGGGTCATACTGTTTCAATCAAGATTTGATGACTTATGGCGACGATTTGAAATGTACTCAAGTGGTGAAAAGCTCTTTGAATTGGAAGTCCAAGATTATCCTATTTTGCATGAAAGGAAGAAGGAATTTAATTTGTTAAATAAATTGTAAGTAACACGTTATCTAGGTGCTCAAATACTTGCACTTCGCTATGTACAGTGAGTAATAGATTCTGATTCATGATTGTTTTTTTACAGATATAGCTTGTATCTGGCTGTAATTAATTCTATAGATGGATATTTTGAAACACCGTGGGTAGACATCGATATTGAACAAATAGTTACTCAACTCGCGGAATTTGATGTCAGGTAAAAGATTTATGGTTGGCAGTTGTTACTTGGTGACAGAAACCAGAGCTACCCTCACCTATTAAAGTAATGTTACAGTTGTGGAAGGGAGACGACACTACGCCTTGTGATGTGCCATCACGCTTGCACAACTGAACCGTAAAATCTTTGAGGAATAAATGACACAATACGTGTCAATTACAGGTGTCGACGACTACCAAAAGGCATGAAGGACTGGCCTGCTTTTATCGTCTTGAAGCAAAAGATAGATGATTTTAACCAGACCTGTCCGTTGTTAGAGTTAATGGCTGACAAAGCTATGAAGGAAAGGCATTGGACTAGATTGGAAAAGCTCATGAGTTAATAAGAACAACATATGAAATTTCTAAGTTCACTTAATCAACCAAACGTTACTTAAATATTGCTATTCCAGATTGTGAACTGGATGTGACGTCGGAGTCATTCACGTTAGCACATGTTATGGAGGCGCCTCTCTTGAAATACAAGGAGGATGTTGAAGTTCGTTTACGTAACAAATACTCATAAAAAAATACTTATGTTTTTGTTGCAATTTTACTAGTTAATTTTTTTCATCACCCTGTAGTTTTCGCATTTGTTTTCAGGACATTTGCATAAGTGCCGTTAAAGAAAAGGACATAGAAGCTAAATTAAAGCAAGTGAATGCCGACTGGGCGGTAATAGACCTGTCGTTTGCAAATTTCAAGAACCGAGGAGAGCTTCTAATTAAACCGCAGGATACGCTGGACACCATAACTTTGCTTGAAGATTCACTAATGATCCTCAACTCTTTGGCTTCAAATCGGTCGGCAAATTTTGTTATTTACTACTTTCATTTTAATCAATCTCTTACAGATATAATCAAAGTTGACTTGTTTCATATTTAGTGGTCAAATGATGGTCAAAAGGTTTTTGTCTTTTAACAGTAAATGTATAGTTTTTAACTTTGCTCTGGCTGGAATTTGGCTCTTTATATTGTCATATTGTTCAAAATAGACGAGACAAAAAACGTAAATCTGAAAAATAAAAGACAAGTCTATTTTGAAATACTGATTGTTCTTGCAGATATAACCCACCATTCAAGAAAAATATTATGCTGTGGATAAACAAATTAGTCAGTACAAGTGATATCCTAGAGAAATGGTTACAAGTACAAAACCTATGGATGTATTTGGAAGCTGTTTTTGTTGGTGGAGATATCGCTAAACAACTGCCGGCTGAAGCGAAGCGTTTTGCGGTGTGTTTATATTTATGGCTTGAGGAGTAGAACTCGCACATCGCCCATTTTTCTGCTTATATTACTTCATCATCATCATTAAAGTGGTTCCCCCATAGATTGGAGATCGTGACCATCATTAGTCTCTGTCAGCATTGAAGTTGGGCGGGGACAATTTCCTTCAGATTAATTAAATTTAACTTTGTGGTAATGTTGATAGACAGTCGTACTTATGTAGGATATTGTTAAGTAGACTATACTTTTACATGTGTCAGTTCAATTCTCACATTTTCAGGGCATCGACAAAACATATGTGAAACTAATGTACCGTGCCCGTGACATAGTGAACTGTGTAGAGACTTGCACTTCAGACGACACCCTGAAACAACTACTCCCACATTTGTACGAACAACTGGAAGCGTGTCAGAAGTCACTCACCGGTTACTTGGAGACGAAGCGACTTATATTCCCGAGGTTCTTCTTCGTGTCAGATCCTGTACTGCTTGAGATACTTGGACAGGCATCGGATCCTCATTCCATACAGGTTTAATTGAACATTATCATTTTGGCCTTAGCAATCCTAAAATATTATTTCTGTTTTTTTAATCGACTTCCACACTGAGTAATTTAATCCTTGTTTCGCGGGGGGTTTTCACAGATTTTCATTTTACATGCACAAACACAGCCAGATTCAGAACAAGCATTTGTGGAACGCACAAATTCTTGTCCTACGCGGGCATCGATTCCGCGACACTTTGCGCACAGTTGTGATATACCACTCGGCTAACTGTGCAGTCAAAAATTTATTAAATTAAGTGTATTTTTAGTAGAAAATAATACATAAAACGAGTATGAGTTGTGTGAAAAAAGCTATTTTCTTTCTGTCTTTTGTCTAGCCTCATTTGCCAAGCATTTTTGACGCAATATACACTGTTGACTTCGACGACAAGGATTGTATTATTAACATGAACTCGGATAATGGGGAGACTATTGCACTTGAGAAACCTGTGGCATGTTTGGGCGGTGTAGAGGTTTGTGTGGAACAAAAGCCAATCTATTACTAAAATAATAATTTCTTACCAATCTTGGTCAATGCTTCTTAAGGCAAAACTATCAGTTCTCATGACTGCTTTTTGTGTAGCCCAATATCTATTTCAAAACAATTATCTGGAACAATGTTATCCATAAACTTATTACTATAACTTTATTCAAACAGATCTGGTTAAACACTTTATTGGATACAATGAAAGATACTGTTAAAAATGTTATAGCCAACATAGCTCAAACATTAACAGGAGATCCTGAGTTTGAATTTTTACAAGGATTTTGGAGTTTCCCTGGTCAGGTAATACTGTGCTTTTATCCACAAAAAAGTTTTAACTTGACTAAGCATGTTACTTCGTTTCTAAATCACTATTTTTGTAGGCCGCTATACTAGGGATGCAGATTCTTTGGACGAGTGATGCAGAATATGCTCTGAAAAAGTCAAGAGCTGACCGCTTTATCATGAGAGTCACTAATCAAAAGTTCCTCGACCTGCTAAACGGTCTCATTGATCAGACTGTTAAGGAATTAGTTCCATTAGACAGGACTCTAATTGAGACTATGATTACAATACATGTACATCAAAGGCAAGTAACTTTAATTTAATTAGATATTGAATATGTATCATTAAGGTTACAGAAATGTTGCACGGTTTTCAAAGTGAAACTGAAGAGTTTTTCTTACAGAGATATATTCGACGATTTAGTGCGAATGAGAATCAAGTCACCGATGGATTTCGAATGGCAAAAGCAAGCACGATTCTATTATAACGAAGACACTGATGACTGCGTGGTTTCAATAACGGATGTTAATTTCTTATACCAGGTAAGTGTATACGTAAATAGCTGATTAAAAGAATGGCTAGATAAAAATATAATCCGCAAGCTTCAAGCATGCAGACCTCATGCATGGTGAAGGGTGGGCGTTGGGTTGCTGTCTATAATTTGTAAATTTTGACGTTCAAAAAGTGCTACATTGTAGCCTAATTTGAATAAATGATTTTTGATTTTTATTTTAAGACCGCATGTTTGCAGCTCTGCTGCCCAGTCCTACTGTGTGGCTTTATTAGAACCTTTATGTGCCAGAATGAGTACCTGGGTATAACGGAGCGGCTGGTGATCACGCCGCTGACGGACCGTTGCTACATCACGCTGTCGCAGGCCATCGGCATGAGCATGGGCGGCGCGCCGGCCGGGCCCGCCGGCACCGGCAAGACCGAGACCACCAAGGACATGGGCCGCACGCTCGGCAAGCTCGTCATCGTCTTCAACTGCTCCGACCAGATGGACTTCCGAGGTGCCTCTCTCTCCTAGCGCATGCGCTCACCTCACCACTGTATCACACACCCACTCACTCGCACCGGCAAGACCGAGACCACCAAGGACATGGGCCGCACGCTCGGCAAGCTCGTCATCGTCTTCAACTGCTCCGACCAGATGGACTTCCGAGGTGCCTCTCTCTCCTAGCGCATGCGCTCACCTCACCACTGTATCACACACCCACTCACTCGCACCGGCAAGACCGAGACCACCAAGGACATGGGCCGCACGCTCGGCAAGCTCGTCATCGTCTTCAACTGCTCCGACCAGATGGACTTCCGAGGTGCCTCTCTCTCCTAGCGCATGCGCTCACCTCACCACTGTATCACACACCCACTCACTCGCACCGGCAAGACCGAGACCACCAAGGACATGGGCCGCACGCTCGGCAAGCTCGTCATCGTCTTCAACTGCTCCGACCAGATGGACTTCCGAGGTGCCTCTCTCTCCTAGCGCATGCGCTCACCTCACCACTGTATCACACACCCACTCACTCGCACCGGCAAGACCGAGACCACCAAGGACATGGGCCGCACGCTCGGCAAGCTCGTCATCGTCTTCAACTGCTCCGACCAGATGGACTTCCGAGGTGCCTCTCTCTCCTAGCGCATGCGCTCACCTCACCACTGTATCACACACCCACTCACTCGCACCGGCAAGACCGAGACCACCAAGGACATGGGCCGCACGCTCGGCAAGCTCGTCATCGTCTTCAACTGCTCCGACCAGATGGACTTCCGAGGTGCCTCTCTCTCCTAGCGCATGCGCTCACCTCACCACTGTATCACACACCCACTCACTCGCACCGGCAAGACCGAGACCACCAAGGACATGGGCCGCACGCTCGGCAAGCTCGTCATCGTCTTCAACTGCTCCGACCAGATGGACTTCCGAGGTGCCTCTCTCTCCTAGCGCATGCGCTCACCTCACCACTGTATCACACACCCACTCACTCGCACCGGCAAGACCGAGACCACCAAGGACATGGGCCGCACGCTCGGCAAGCTCGTCATCGTCTTCAACTGCTCCGACCAGATGGACTTCCGAGGTGCCTCTCTCTCCTAGCGCATGCGCTCACCTCACCACTGTATCACACACCCACTCACTCGCACCGGCAAGACCGAGACCACCAAGGACATGGGCCGCACGCTCGGCAAGCTCGTCATCGTCTTCAACTGCTCCGACCAGATGGACTTCCGAGGTGCCTCTCTCTCCTAGCGCATGCGCTCACCTCACCACTGTATCACACACCCACTCACTCGCACCGGCAAGACCGAGACCACCAAGGACATGGGCCGCACGCTCGGCAAGCTCGTCATCGTCTTCAACTGCTCCGACCAGATGGACTTCCGAGGTGCCTCTCTCTCCTAGAGCATGCGCTCACCTCACCACTGTATCACACACCCACTCACTCGTGCGTCGCTCACCAGGTCTGGGCCGCATCTACAAGGGCCTGGCTCAGTCCGGTACGTGGGGCTGCTTTGACGAGTTCAACCGCATCGAGCTGCCCGTGCTGTCCGTGGCTGCGCAGCAAATCTACATTTGTCTGACGGCCAGAAGAGAAAAACGAGAGTTTTTCATATTTAGGTATGACGAAAATTATATTCGTGGCGTCGATTTTACAGCAAGAAATACCATAAACCCTTTCTGTTCAGCGATGGCGATACTGTGAGTTTGAATCCTGAGTTTGCTTTCATCATCACCATGAACCCTGGCTATGCCGGACGACAAGAGCTGCCAGAGAACTTAAAAATACAATTTCGCTCGGTGGCAATGATGGTACCGGACAGGCAGATTATTATTCGAGTGAAATTAGCCAGTTGCGGTTTTAAAGATAACATTGTGTTAGGTATTTACTTACTGCTCATAGTAATTAAATTTTTTATAATAACTTTCGTGAGGATGATTCATACTTAAACGTTATAACGTTTTACTCACGCGTATTTATCGGCATAGCCCTGGGTCGCGAGTCGAACCAGGTCGACTCGCGACCCCGCCGCCGCGTCAGCTCATGATTAAGGACTCCGGTTGGGTCCGAAACTAGTCGGGCTATCCCGATAAATACGCGTGATAAAACCGTTATAACGTTTAAGTAGTAATTTAATTTGTAAAAGTAAGGAAACTACGTATATGACACACGTAGTGTACTTACTTACAAATTAAATACTGCTGTCATATTTCAGCTCGTAAGTTCTTTACGCTGTACAAACTGTGCGAGGAGCAGCTTTCCAAGCAGGTGCATTATGACTTCGGATTGAGGAATATTTTGTCTGTCCTGAGAACAATGGGTGCACAGAAACGAGCTAATCCGGACAGTACTGAAGAGAACATAATGATGAGAGTATTGAAGTAAGTGTTGTTATTCAAATACGAATATGTACAAAAGATATTTATTTAATCCTCTTAAACAATGATTTATCTTACAGGGAAATGAATGTCTCTAAATTGGTCGACGAAGACGAGCCTCTCTTTATTTCATTGATTGAAGATTTGTTTCCTGGCATGAAACTAACTCAAACAGTTCAAAAGTAGGTACAGAATATCAAATCCACTTTAATTTAATAAAAATCATAATTTAAATCTCTGTGATATGCTTTAGGGAAATGCAAACCGCTATTAACACTGTGACTTCACGCACCGGTCTTGTTAACCATCCCGACTGGAACTTAAAGATCATTCAGTTGTACGAGACGTCGTTGGTGCGGCACGGCCTGATGACGATGGGCCCCACCGGCTCGGGCAAGACCACCTGCATACATACGTTAATGGCAGCGCTTACTGAATTGGGTAAACCACACAAGGAAATGAGAATGAACCCAAAGGTTATCCCATTTTTGACAAACTTGATTTTAATTAGTGCTTCGGATCAATGTCACTTTTTTTTCCTTTTAGGCAATCACAGCACCGCAAATGTTTGGGCGCTTAGATGTTGCAACAAACGACTGGACCGATGGTATTTTCTCTACTCTGTGGCGAAGAGCTTTAAAAGTGAAAAAGTCTGATACGACTTGGATTGTCTTAGGTATGGACGACAAATAAAAATTTCGACTTGAAATTAGTTACTAAAGAAATTGCCAAGTATAAATTCTTTGCAGATGGCCCAGTTGATGCTGTATGGATAGAAAATTTAAATTCTGTCTTGGATGACAATAAGACCTTGACACTGGCGAATGGTGACCGTATAACGATGGCGCAGAACAGTAAGCTGGTGTTCGAGCCAGACAACGTGGATAACGCCTCTCCCGCCACTGTCAGTCGGATGGGCATGGTGTTCTTGTCTTCGTCGGTGCTTAAGTGGCAACCTATTCTAGAGGTATGACAAGTACTGTTAAGCGATCACAAAAGCTTTATATTTTTTGATCGATTCTAGCTTACATTAAGTATCATTGAAATTTATATCTTTTTGTATCAATAACAACAGCGATGGCTCAAGACTCGCGAGCGGCGAGAAAGTGAAGTTTTCAGAAATGCTTTTAAAAAAGTTTACGATGAGGTGCATTCGTTTGTGCAACAGAAGCTAGCGGCGAAAATGAAACTTTTGGAAGCCATATACATAAGGTGTTGTGTTCTATTCCTATATGCAATAATTCTTCCATTTCTAAAAACAAACTTATGGTTTCTATATTTTAATTTAGACAATGCATAGACGTGCTGACTGGATTGCTGCAAATTGAGATACCTGGTGGCAGTAAGTTGGTCCTCTATTACATTAATTATTTTTTTTACATACTTTTAATGCATTTATTAGGCACAAAAACTACATGTCTCAACTTCAGAATCTCACACTGATCGTCATCTTGAGCGTCTGTTTATTTTCGCGTTGATGTGGTCTCTGGGCGCGGTGTTAGAGCTAGACATGCGAACACGAATGGCAGAGTTCATGACCAAGCTGCCTGTCAAACTGGACTGGCCTGGCGCTAAGTCTAAGGAGTGGATTATGCCTTTTGAGTACATGGTCAATGCTTCTGGTGTTTGGGAGCACTGGTCAGTATGATAAGTCAATATTGCTGTACATAAGTAAAATCATCATTCACAATAGCTTAGCAGTGATACCGCTTTATCCAACCAGGTCTGAAAATGTCGAAGATTACGCGTACCCTTGTGACGGTGTACCCGAATACGCATCTATTCTAGTTCCGAACGTGGACAATGTGTGCATTACTTTCCTGATCGATACTATAGCTAAACAGGACAAGGCTGTGCTATTAATTGGGGAGCAAGGTACTGCTAAGACAGTCATGTTGAAGAGTTATATGACGAAATATGATAGCGAGGTGAAATTATTTAAGATAATCAATTTTTCGTCGGCGACTACTCCAAATATGATGCAAGTGAGTTAATGCTGAACAAAAGTTTAACTAGGTTGTTGTATCTTATGTAAGGGCGAACTATTTATTTCATGTTTAATATTAATTTTAGAGGATCATTGAGTCTTACGTAGAAAAGAGAGTCGGAATGACATATGGCCCTCCGGGCGGAAGAGCTATGACAGTATTCGTAGATGATATAAATATGCCTGTCATTAATGAATGGGGCGATCAGGTATGTAACTTAATAACTTAGTTATTTATAAAATCCATTTTACCCTTCTATTCGTAATGAACTTAGGTCCTCTAGTGATTCATGGTTTTCTAAGCTAGATATTGTCAATACATATTAAAATCATCCTACTTATGTAGATTGTACTGTACCATTACATTTATGGTTTCTCAATATGTAACGTTGTTTAAAAAAACGATAACATTAATTTTAGGTGACGAATGAAATAGTGCGACAAATGATGGAATGTGGCGGCTTCTATTCGTTGGATAAGCCTGGCGACTTTACGATTATTGCTGATATTCAAATGTTTGGAGCCATGATACATCCCGGTTAATATGTTTTTAAAAACAATCAATATTTTATGAATTAGGCTACAAATATTATATATCTTATTGCTACCAGTTTCATTTAGTCCACCGAGATTTCCTATACGCCTGGGGGAAAAAATATTTGAATACACTAAATTTAATATGAACGTTTATTATAGGGGGAGGTCGCAATGATATACCTCCGAGGTTGAAGAGGCAGTTTAATATTTTCAACTGTACCCTTCCCAGCAACGTTTCTATGGACAAGATTTTTGGTATGGGCAAGGTTTTCATACTAAATATTTTTTAGCTTCAATTCATGATACTACAAAAATCAATTTATTATATTTTTACTGATAAAAATATTATAATTTTAGAAACCATAAGTGTTGGATATTTCTGTGAAACACGTTTTGATAAACATATTGCAAAGTTCATGCCAAGACTTGTGAGAGTCACACGCATCATCTGGCAACAAACCAAAGTATGTCTTTCAACTAATCTTAATATATCATAAATACAACGCATATTTTAAAAAATAACATTGAACAGGTCAAAATGTTACCAACGCCAGCGAAATTCCATTATGTGTTCAATTTGAGGGATCTGTCACGTATTTGGGAAGGAATTTTATTTATAAAGAAAGAAGAACTGCCTGGTATTAAAACTGCGCTCAAGCTTTGGTTCCACGAATGTTTGAGAGTTATTTCGGACAGGTATATACCTACATCTAATTTTATATAAAAATTCTCGTGTCTCAATGTTACCATATTTGTATAAACATGAATATATTTATCATGTATTATAGAATTAACACGATTACTATTTCAAAATGTATTCAGATTCACAACATTCGAAGATAAGAATTGGTTCGTAGCGAATTTCTGGAAAACAGCTGCTGCAGAGTTACCGGACGTGGAGAGCGAATTTCCCGAAGGGGAGACTTATTTTGTGAACTTCTTACGCGAACCAATCGAACCTACGGGCGACGAAGACGAGGACTTTAGTCTTGATGCACCCAAAATATATGAGGAACTACCGTCGTTAGTGTTTACATGTTACATACTGCTCTATATCCTGCGAAAACCTTATGAGTATTTTCAAATAAAAATCCAAACATAAACTAGCGATTTTAAGTACCTACTATTTGGTACATTGAAGTTTAGATAACAATAATCACTTTTTATTACAGTTGGGAGTTTGTGCTTAATAAACTTGCTTCGTTCCAACAACTGTTCACTGAACAGATTAGGGGCGCTCAAATGGACTTAGTATTTTTCCATGACGCTATGGTTCATCTCTTTATCATTTCAAGAATTATTAATACACCTCGGTATGCTACTGTCATGTTAATAAATTTCGTGAGTGGTTACGTAAGTAAAACATATCGGTAATCAACTTACACGCTTTTGCAGTGGCAATGCTTTACTGGTTGGTGTTGGCGGCTCCGGGAAACAAAGTTTGACAAAGTTAGCTTCGTTTATAGCCAACTTTTCCTTTTACCAAATCACTTTGACAAGGTTGGTATAAGAATCTTATCCTAGCAGTTTGTAAAAATACTCCAAGTACATGCCTGAATTGCTTCTTTACAATTTGTATGTAGATCGTACAACGTGAATAACTTCATGGACGACATCAAGGTGTTGTACCGCGTGGCCGGCCTGCAGGGCCGCGGCATCACCTTCATCTTCACCGACAACGACATCAAGGACGAACAGTTCCTCGAGTTCCTCAACAACATTCTCAGCTCCGGAGAAATCGCCAATCTGTTCCCGAAGGATGAAATGGGTGAGTTATCTATTCCAATATTCAGAAAGTTTTATTAAATAAATAAAAATGTATGAATACTAATGTCATTTTTGTAGATGAGATTTTAAACGAGCTAACTCCTATCATGAAAAAGTTTGCACCGAGAAGGATACCTGTTCCAGATGTTTTATACGAATACTTTATTATACGTTCCAGAGCCAACTTACACGTCGTCCTTTGTTTTTCACCAGTGAGTAATATTTTTGAAATATCGTGTCTAAAACAATAATTCCTGTACCGACCGCAAGTAACCCGTTTCAAAGTGATATTTATCATAAATGTTTTTTCTCATAGGTGGGTGAAAAGTTTAGAAGTCGAGCTCTGAAATTCCCTGGACTTATATCGGGATCAACAATGGACTGGTTTCAAAAGTGGCCTAGAGAGGCACTTATAGAAGTAGCACACCACTTTTTATGGGAGTTTCAGGTTTTCTTCAACTGCATTTTTCAACAACATTGTCGATGAAATAGGGAAGGTAAAAAGGTGTGAAGATGATCCTCTTTAAACCTGTTGTAGGTGGTGTGTTCCATGGAAACTAAACATCAATTAATTGAGATGATGGGCATAGTACAGGACAATGTGGCAGAAACTTGTGTTGTTTATTACGATAGATTCAGAAGACAGACTCACGTCACACCTAAATCATATTTGTCTTTCCTGGAAGGATACAAAAGATTATACTCAGATAAACACACGCAAATAGCAGAAATGGCCAGAAGGTTTTTATGGTCCCTTCGTTTCCTTTTAATGTATTATATTTTAAACTTTAAAAGAACAACTTACTAATTAATAATACGAATTAATATTATGAAGGCACGTTCTAAATTGAAAAGGATCAAATTCGTATGTATTCGTCTGCCAGACATAGACATATCGATCGATATCTAAACAAATATTGTTTGTACAGAATGACAACAGGCCTGAGTAAACTAGTCGAAGCTGCAGCAAGTGTAGATATTTTAAGACAAGAGTTAGAAGTGAAAGAACTCGAAATCAAAGACGCTACAGCTAAAGCCGAAGAAGTATGTTTTCTATTTCAATCGTTAATCGACCTGTAGTTATTTATGTAGTGATAAGTTATCAGTCTCATCAGGATGGAACATGATATGTTGTAGGTGCTGGAGGCTGTAGCGGAATCACAGGCTGCAGCAGAAGTGGTGAAAGCTGAAGTCCTAGAAGTAAAAGAACGTGCTGTACAACTTGTGAGCGTAATTGCAGCTGAGACTGCAGTCGCTGAAGAAAAGCTTGCCGATGCCAAGCCGGCTCTCGAAGCAGCAGAGGCTGCATTGCTAGTACGAACTGACGATGAATAAGTATATCAAAAGACTGCTACTTATTTGAAAACCTTACCTTTATCTTGCCTATTACAGACCATTAATGCAGCAGACATTGCCACCGTGAGGAAGCTTGGAAAACCACCCTTCCTGATCACACTTATAATGGATGCAGTCATTTTATTATTCAGAAAACGAATCGACCCCATAAAGCCTGACCCTGAGAGACAGTTCTTAATGGCTTCTTGGGCAGAATCCTTGAAGGTATCGAGATATCCAGAATCCTTGATTTTTCATTACATAATTTTATATTTCAACTATAGTTTGTATAAACAATAGTTTGTCAGTTAGACTAACAGAACACTACGTAGTAGATAAGATAGTGACAATTTATTTTATTAGCATAATTAAATGTACTGTGTCAATAGATAATGGCGGATGCGAGATTTCTGAATAATTTAAAGAACTACCCAAAGGATGATATTAATGCCGAAATGGTTGATTTATTACAACCATACTTCAATTTCAGGTAAAAGTGAAAGTGATGAAGGATTAGACGTAAAAAAAGAAACTTGATTTTAACACTAAAATTGTTACAGCCAGTATACGTTTGAGGCGGCAAAACTAGCTTGCGGCAACGTCGCCGGTCTTATATCGTGGACTATTGCCATGGCGCAGTTCTACGGTGTAAACAAAGACGTATTACCATTGAAAGCTAACTTGGCGGTTATGCAAGGGAAGTATCAGGCGGCCAAAAAGGAGTTGGAGGCAGCTGAAGCGCAGCTGGAAGCCAAGGAGGTTTGATCATAATCTGAATGTAAATTTGTGTGTATTGTCCGGACCGATTTCAGCCACGGCGCAGGATCATAATTTTTTCGTGCTTTCTGAAACACGGAAGCTGTGATACTTATTTGTAAAACGCACACAACATTCGAAATGTCAGTGCGCGCCGTGGGGACCGAACTCGAGACCTTTGACTTGGCAGTCCTGCGGTCTTACCACTCAGCTTCAGAGTTTTATTTTCCACTTTCTGAATGTAAATAGAAAATAAAACTCGAGGTAATTAATGTGTTGGTAGAAAGAATTAGCAGAAGTGCAGAAGCAATTCGACGACGCGATGACGCTGAAGCAAGCGGTGCTGGACGACGCGGCCAAGTGCCAGCAGAAGATGGACGCCGCCACCGCGCTCATCAACGGGCTGAGCGGCGAGCGCGTGCGCTGGACCGAGCAGTCCGCGCTCTTCAAGTCCGAGATCGAGAGGCTCGTCGGCGACATCCTGCTGCTCACCGGGTAACAACACCCACAAACAAACATATTACCTCCTACCTACTTTGTACGCTGTCATGACTTGCACGTTATGTTTTTAGATTTTTATCTTATTCTGGACCCTTTAATCAAGAATTCCGAGGATTGTTGATCAAGAGTTGGCTTGGAGAATTGCTAAGAAGAAAAATTCCCGTGTCAATGAATTTACATATAACAGAAGAGCTGACAGATACTGCCACTGTGCGTATTAATAGTCACATTATCGTAACTTTTCCAATCCAATTTAGCAAATTTATATAAAGTATTTATCTGACGTAATGTTATCCTTTTCGATCTATGAACAGATCGGTGAATGGACTTTGTGCGGATTACCAACGGACGAGTTGTCTATTCAAAATGGTATAATTGTGACAAAAGCGGCGCGGTTCCCTCTACTTATTGATCCTCAGACCCAAGGCAAGATTTGGATCAAGAATATGGAAAAACACAATGAATTAATCGTCACTACCCTTAACCACAAATACTTTAGGTTATTTATTTATTTGGCTTAAAAATATATATTTAATTGAATTATACTAATATAAATTGTGTCATTCAGGGAATTACTTAGTGTCGCTTTTAAACATTGTTTGAAGGCTACTTTTTTTAGGAATCATATCGAAGACTGTGTGTCTTTGGGAAGACCTATGCTAATAGAAGATGTTGCAGAAGAGTTAGATCCGGTGCTTGACAATATTCTTGAGAAGAATTACATCAAAATAGGTTCTTCATTTAAGGTACTGATAGTAGGCTGGCATAGTAGGCAGGCACTGGCATGAATAATTCAAAGTATTTTTTTCTGGATAAAAACATTTGCATCCACTTATTTAGGTAAAATTGGGAGACAAAGAAATTGATGTTATGGAGGGGCATAAAATTTACATAACCACAAAACTACCAAATCCTGCCTACACGCCTGAAATCTCGGCTCGAACGTCCATCATAGATTTTACTGTCACTATACAAGGTACTAAATTATGTTTAAAAACTTCTTTTTACTATTATTTTAGAATTGCAGCAGAGAATTTAAATTATTGTCGTACACAAAAACTTTATTTAGGTCTGGAGGATCAACTGCTAGGTCGCGTTATATTAACCGAGAAGGCAGAAATGGAAGCGGAGCGAACACAACTAATTATGGACGTAACCTCTAACCGTCGCAAGATGCAGGAGTTAGAGGCTAATCTACTTCATAAACTAACCACCATTCAGGGCTCGCTAGTTGAAGATGTTTCGCTAATTCAAGTACTGAACACTACGAAAACAACGGCTACCGAGGTAGGAACAATATCTTTTATACAAACCTCTATTTTGGATTTTTTTTTTCGGATCCTATAGGCCACATTTCTATCTCCCGCATTACCTCAAACCAGCTATCCGTCGTGGAAGAAAACGGGTAGTGTCAATGTCTTATTGACGAAACTTAAGCCGCCGTGCACAACTAGGTAGTAACGATTTCGCAAATGGGCTTCATACCACCCCTGCATATTATTTCACCTAAAAACCTTCAGGTGAAAGAAAAGTTAGACGTAGCAAAAGAGACTGAGCTGAAGATCAACTCGGCCCGCGAGGAGTACCGGCCCGTGGCGACGCGCGGCTCGGTGCTGTACTTCCTGGTGTGCAACATGTCGCTGGTGTGCAACATGTACCAGACCTCGCTCGCGCAGTTCCTCGAGCGCTTCGACATCTCCATGGAGCGCTCGCCGCAGAGCCCCATCACCATGCGCAGGATCGGCTTCATCATCGACTACCTGGTCAGCTAGCACTACTATCATTACAATAGCATTACAATCAATATAAAAATATTATTTTACATTCTCAATACTGTAATTATGTATTTTATTGCAATCATCTAATTCGTTACCACCATTTTAGACTTTTGACGTTTTCAAGTACATCAGTCGTGGTTTTTATGAAAAACACAAATACTTATTCACGGTACTTCTTACTCTAAAGATAGACTTGCAAAAGGAATATTTATCTTTTGAAGAGTTCCAGACATTTATTAAAGGTAAGATTTATTATTCTTTACTTATATTAATTATACTGTGATTGGTATAACTATTATATGCTATTTTATTTATTCTTAGGCGGAGCAGCTTTGGACCTTAACACTTGTCCTTCCAAACCTTATAAGTGGATAACGGACATGTCATGGTTAAACTTAGTCCAACTATCCTCTCTAAGGCAGTTCACTAATATATTGACTCAAATTTATAATAATGAGAAAGGTTGGAAGTCTTGGTGAGTCTGTTAAAAGACTGAAGACACATGTTTTTATCACACTTTCCTGTTCAACAAATCAACGAAAATAAGCGCTTTTAATTTAAAGGTTTGACAAGGAAGCCCCAGAAGACGAACCGCTTCCAGATGGCTACCACACGCTGGACGTTTTCAGGAAGCTGTTGGTGGTGCGCGCCTGGTGCCCCGACAGAACCCTGGCACAGAGCTTGTAAGTCGTTTACAGTATTAATATCATCATCATTCCCCTGCTCTTATCTGAAATATTATTTGGGGTCGGCGTAGCATGTCTTCTTCTCCCACACGTTCCTATCTGACGTCATCTCGCAAGTCACACTCTTTGCAGCCATATCATCACACAATACATCCATCGTTTCTTTGGTCGTCCTCTTCCCCTATATCCATCCACATTCATGTCCAGCACCTTCCTAACCACGTTACTCTTTCCTCCACATGACATGTCCATACCATGACAACCAATATTAATATGTTTGTTAAAAAGCGCCCTTACTACTATATTATAAATTATTGTTGTTTTTGTTCTAAGGAAGTACGTTGTACACTCTATGGGGTCTCGATATTCTGAAGCCGTTATAGTTAATTATGAGGTAAGAAATTATAGCTATTTGATAATTGTTTATTACTTGTTTACATAATAAATTTTAAAACAAGTGCCGTTTTAGTATCACTATATTTTTCATTATTTCCATTTCAGCAAATGGTTATGGAATCACGCCCATTGGTTCCATTAATTGGCTTTCTAGCCATGGGTTCTGATCCTACACCGTCTATAGAGATGACCGCTAAGCGTCTGGAAACTATTTGTTCATCCATATCGATGGGACAAGGTCAAGAGGTACATGCGAGGAAATTGATCGATCGTGGCCTAAAAGAGGTAAAGTATGTCATTCATAAGGAATAATTGATTTTAGTCTACTGCATCTGATAAATACTGTTTTATATCCTTCGACGCAGAGATGACGGGGTTTTATAGGTTTGATGTGTCGATTTATGCCATTTTCTTGTGTTAGGGTTTATGGGTCCTGCTCCAAAACTGTCACTTGGGGTTGGAGTACATGACAGAAGTAATGGAGCAGTTCGGAGAACTAGAAAAGGAACCGGAACAGGTTCACGATCTATTTAGGTAATTTTATAAAGTATTACATAAAGAATCCTTATCTTTGTAAGCAATCATTCACGTCTAACATTTTTCAGGCTCTGGATTACTACAGAGGTTCATCCGAAGTTTCCTATTACACTGTTGCAAATGTCTATCAAGTATACATGTGAACCACCGTCTGGTAACGTATAATTAACGTTTGGTTAAATCATTTACAAAAATGGTTCGTCGATAAAAACTTTATAATTATTTTTTTTACAGGTATCAAAGCTGGTTTAATGAGGACATACGACTCGATGAATCAAGACTTCCTCGACTACAGTGACAGTCCGTTTTACCTGCCGCTTATTTACACCATATCGTTCCTGCATACTGTGGTGCAGGAGAGGAGGAAGTTTGGCCCTCTCGGATGGAACATTCCTTACGAGTTTAATTCAGCAGACTGGCTAGCGTCCTGCATGTTTGTGCAAAACCATTTGGATTCCTTGGAGCCTGGGCAATCAGTCAGTTGGACTACTGTTCGGTGGGTATCAGATAACAAATATTTGCTACAAATAACAATTGTCACGTTTGAAATCTGTTTTCATAGATACATGGTGTCGGCGGTGCAATATGGAGGGCGCGTGACCGACGACTACGACAATCGTCTGCTGACCACCTTCTGCAGGGTGTGGTTCTCAGACCAACTTTTCACCGACGAATTCCAGTTCTACAAGGGATATGGTATTATGAAGTTCAAAAACATCCCTGAGTACGTAGAAGAGATTGAAACGATGAAGACAGTAGATCCACCCCAGGCGTATGGCTTGCACACCAATGCTGATATCACGTTAGTTGTCATCTATTGTCTTAATGTTTTTATGCTGCTATTTTTGTGATAGCTTAATAAAAGATTACGACTATTAATGCACTTGTTAATCCTTAGTTATCAGCGCAATACTACCCAAGAACTGTTGGATACTATCGTATCTATCCAACCCAAGGAATCAAGTTCGGGCGGGGGAGAAACTCGCGAGGCTTCAGTTTACAGACAGACCAAAGAAATGCTTGGAAAAGTACCGCCAAATTTCGATCAACACGAAGTTTTAGAAAGGTAAACTGCGTTTTAAATAACACTGAGAATTTGCACAAAGTATTTAATAATGAAAACAACAGAAGTATAGTTTATGACTTTAGATTCGCCCATTTTACGTGACAACTACTTTCAGGTTGCGATTCTATGGCATTTTAAATTCCATGGTAATCTTCTTAAGACAAGAAATTGATCGCATGCAGAAGGTGATAACCCTTGTAAGATCAACGCTGAAAGATTTGTTGCTCGCCATCGACGGAACTATTATTATGAATGAGGTAAGATAAACAGCAAATATCACTAGCGTAGCTACCACTTCAATCTATACTAATATTATAAAGCTGAGGAGTTTGTTTGTTTGTTTGTATGTTTGTTTGTTTGAACGCGCTAATCTCAGGAACTACTGGGTCGAATCGAAAAATTCTTTTTGTGTTGAATAGACCATTTATTGAGGAAGGCTTTAGGCTATATAACATCACGTTGTAACTATTAGGAGCGAAGAAATAACGGTAAATGTGAAAAAAAAACGGGGAAAATTATTCATCCTTGAGGGCTTCCGTTGCGTGCGCTTCGAAAACGGTTCAAGATACCAAAAATATATGTATAAAAGAATTATTTCTATTGAAATGATCTAAAAAAATGTCGACGACAGTATATGTCTATCTTTTAAGGTTAACTCACTAGAACCGTTTTTATGGTAATCAAATTCGGTCGAAATTAATGCATTTGTTAAGAGTTGTATCAACGTATCAGGTTGTGGAGAAAATCAATATGTACTTCTGCCACAAGAAAATAAAACTAAAAATATAATTTACGCAGAAGTAGTAATTATGTTCTTTTAAAAATTTAAAAACTAAATTGTCTAAAATAATAACAGAAAATGACGAGGACAAAGTCGTGGGTAACAGCTATAATTTATAAAACTAAGGAGGTTGTGCAAAAATAAATGATGCCCAAAATAATTATTCCACGCGGACGAAGTCGCGGGCACAGCTAGTGTATAATAAAAAGAAGAAAGAAAATCGTCGGGCTATCTAGTTAGATAGCCCGACTAGTTTCACATTTAGGTAATCGAAGTCCTGAATTATGAGTCGCTAGTCAAACTGATATCGACGGCCGCGTTACTTGTTGCGTAGCGCTGCGCTCGGGCGGTGAGCCCCTTTAGACGGATCCTTTAGGCGTTCCGAGAGTATACAAAATTCCGTGCTATTGCGGCCTGTGCTACATTTGGGAAACCTCGTGCAATGTAGTAACTATACTTGCCGAACACATCAGGATTATAAAGAATATGGACATCGATAAGTCGGTAATGGCAGAAAAATCTATAACGGGGGGAAGGCTTACTTACAGTTTGATAAAGCTTCAACCGCTATGGCAACAGGGACCGGTGATGACGATGGCTGCGCCCCCGCCTGTGCTACCGGTGAGGCCAGCGTCACGACCGCTCACGGCTCGAGCGCGGAACTACGCAGCGACGTCTGTTAAACTCGCAAACCCGACACCACGTCGCGTCGAAATTATCCCGATAAATACACCTGGATAAACCAAATAATTTTAATAATATGACATATTTATAATTGTAGGCGCTCAGGGATTCCTTAGACAATATCTATGATGCGAGAGTACCACATATCTGGTTAAAAAGTTCATGGTCGTCTTCAACATTAGGATTTTGGTTCACCGAGTTTTTGGAGCGAACTATACAATTTTCAAATTGGTGCTTTCAAAACAGACCCAACTCTTTCTGGATGACTGGCTTTTTTAATCCACAAGGTAAAAACGAATGTTAATTATTTAAAAAAATATTATATCAAAACTTTTGGTGTAAAACAAATCACAGAAATGGTGTGTATTTCACCTGTTACAGGTTTCTTAACGGCCATGCGTCAGGAAGTAACTCGTGCCCACAAGGGTTGGGCTCTAGACATGGTGGCGTTGCACAATGACGTTACTAAATTTACCTACGAGGAAATAAAATCTCCACCACCAGTTTGTACAGCATAATTAATTAAAAATTGCTTGAAACGGGTAATCATACTACTTATATTAAAATATAAAATACATTTGGTGTACCTGCAGGAAGGAGTTTTCGTGCATGGCCTCTTCTTAGACGGCGCGGGCTGGGATCGGCGCAACCTGCGCCTGTGCGAGTCCACGCTGAAGGTGGTGTACACCGTGCTGCCTGTCGTGCACGTGTACGCCATCAACTCCACCGCGCCCAAGGACCCCCGCCTCTACCAGGTACTCCTAACACTGCAGCTAGATCAGCCACACTCTGTAGGCCTGTTCGACCCCCGGCTGTGGCAGTTACTCCCAGCTCTCCTCCCCTACTGTATCCCCAGTACCGCTAGCTCAGCCACACTCTGTAGGCCTGTTCGACCCCCGGCTGTGGCAGTTACTCCCAGCTCTCCTCCCCTACTGTATCCCCAGTACCGCTAGCTCAGCCTCACTCTGTAGGCCTGTTCGACCCCCGGCTGTGGCAGGTACTCTTCGCCCAGCTCTCCTCCCCTACTGTATCACATACTACAGTACCGCTAGCTCAGCCACACCCTGTAGGCCTGTTCGACCCCCGGCTGTGGCAGGTACTCTTCGCCCTGCTCTCCTCCCCTACTGTATCACATACTACAGTACCGCTAGCTCAGCCTCTCACTGTACGCTCGCAGTGCCCGGTGTACAAGAAGCCCGTGCGCACCGGCCTCACGTTCATCACGCCGCTCTGGCTGCCCACCATCAAGAACCCCGACCACTGGATCCTAAGAGGTGTCGCCATTTTGTGTGATATTAAATAATATACGTTGTCTCATTTATGTTTTTTTTTTGTATAAGTTGTGCACATATGATAGTGTTGTTTTGTTCAATTTAAATAAACAATTTAACTTTAAATTTTGACAGCTGTTTTACATGGGCCCGAAAACAGGAGTGTAATGTTTTCAGTGTCCATCTAAAAAAGTCATTAAAGGTAAGTCAATTTCTATATGCCCCATACTTCAAAATGAATTGAATATAAAAATATTTAAAATAGAGAAGTATTTTACAGAATATTATAAAAAGGCATTGAAATAGATTTTTGTATATTTCCTTTTTTTCAACAAAATAATTAAAAATATAACCAAAAATACTAACTTGCACACAAATTATGCATAATGAATGTTTTTTTATCAAAATTGCTGTACCTGTTTTATGGGCTAACCTCACATTTCCGGCACAATTCTGGGACACCTTTAATCAATTTTAGAAATAGCGTTATAAGATTGTACAATTTTGAGTACTAGATAGTATTTTTGTTAATCGATTAGTATTTTTGTTTTATTTAAAATCATATTTTCGTTTTACAAACCGCATTTTTGGCGAGAATTAAAAAAGAAGGACATCACGGTTTGTAATATTTTTAGTGTTCTTTGTATGTGGCATATTTAGTTAATATTTTTTATTTATTAATCATTATTTTTGCATAGCATTCATTTTCTATATTGTTAGATAAAAATGCAGTCGCACCTTTTTTTGTGCAGTCGTTCATAAATGTTTTTTTTTTTATAGTAGTGAAATTATTTTTAAGTTCAAAGTTATAATTTGGTACAATAACACTACCCCCAAGGGATCAACGGATCTTCAAAACAAAACACGATAATATAAGTATTTTTCTATTTTTTAACACAATATTTATGTTCACACGATTTCATTTTATAATACCATTTAGTTGCAGGATGCATTTCACATTGGCATGCATGGCACAAAAGTAAGACTTCACAAAATGCCTATTTATTATCTACATATATATAAACAAAACCAACTACGGTAAGAGGCTTTCGGTCGTTTCTTAAACAATAATCGTAATACTTAGCCATTTTACGTCGACAATGTATATTTATTTCAAAAAGATTTTAGTATATAAATAACTCATATTTTGTACTAATTTCAACTCAAGTTAACAGTCAATACAGCACTTTTGTATTTTTCAATTATCCAGTGGTTGTGATCAGTATAAAATAATAAGTATAAAAAACTTAGTAAATACAAAAAATTACAACTCTAGTATAAATACATCGATTTTGGCCATGGTACATGATTTAAAATATAAATAATTAAAAAACTGTAAACTGATTAGCATAAAATCTACATATGAAAGTGTACAATAATCTTGTAGAGCCGATACGACGATTTTTGTTGTAAATATAACGCAACTTGTATTGCTATAAAACGATTTTTTTGTGGTGGACTTGTTGGCTTTTACCCGCGAGTAATCATCAAATGTCAAACAAAATGAGAAATCGTTCATAAGATACTTATTATTGAGGGCATTGAACCTAGTGTGGGATAGGTACATGTGATTAACTTATTTTACTGAGATTGCTATCAGATAATAATACCTATTAATTGTCTATCTATAGTAATAATAGTATAGTAATAAAGTTATAAATAGTATTTGAAGATTCTTATTACATGCAAAGTTATTAAAATGTATCTATTTAGTTGCGCCGACAAAGGATCAACGGAACTTGAACAGAAAACATTATAATAAAATCCTTGACAAATACTGAATATTCAGGTACAACATTTATCATCACAATAGTACAAGTATACGTCATAAATTATATTACTCTAAACCTATTCAGTAATAATATTTGGCATTGTCTAGGAAAGATTTTCAGATTTTGAGTAAAAATTAATGTGAGAATGGGTAGTAAGTTACAATGCACTGTGTCGAATCGAATCTATAAGATTATTGCGAGTATATACGTTGAACCCGTAACATAGTAACAGTTAAATTGATAAAAATCTTTGTTGTTGTCGTGTTAAGATATAATTGTGTGAAGCACAACTTTATGTAAACAATAATAGTG
The DNA here is from genome assembly GCA_941860345.1 of Chrysodeixis includens. Taxonomy (NCBI): domain Eukaryota; kingdom Metazoa; phylum Arthropoda; class Insecta; order Lepidoptera; family Noctuidae; genus Chrysodeixis; species Chrysodeixis includens. The sequence continues at coordinate 5,002,022 of OW796091.1, read as the reverse complement.
CACGTAGCGTATGTGACTTGGAATAGTTGAGTGAAACTTGTGTTTCGTTCAAAGGCTGTTCGTGGCAAGGATTAGGAATTTAAGTGACTTTAGTTCAATGCATTTCAAAGATATCTGAGTAATCTGATTTAGTTTTTTTTTTTATTTTAGCCTTCCGCCTTTAGCCATTGAGTACTTGCACAAGCTTAAGATGGGACATAAAAATAATACAAGCTGACTAGAGTATTGTAGAAAAGCATGCCAAAGCTAATGTTAATGGTAGGTACAATAGCTTTGAACAGCTAAATAACTTGTCTAAAACAATTAAAATATGTAAATAAATAAAAAAATAAAAACAATAAAATCTAAATAAAATCAGATAAATGTGATACTATAAACAATGCAACAATATCATTAAAGTGGATATTTAGCTTTACAGTTTCATAGTAGACATCAAACACTTAGGGCACGACGCGATCACGAATACGACAATCCCTTTTTATTTTTCTTAGCGTAATAAAACTTTGATTTATCTTATTCGTATGGTTCCTTGCTTGAAAAATAAATATAGTATTGATTAGCTTCGGCGAAAGTTGCCAATATCAATGTATCAACTTCCGTTATAACAAATATGGTCCCATACATCTGGAAGAATGTTTGACTCAGTAGTGGGACAACAGTTATTTAAGAAACTACAATATCTATCTACTAGTTAATTATACACTTATCCTTAATATTAAATGATTACATGGCTACAACGACCCGAGATGCCGGCTTAAACGAAATACGAACCATACTCATGCGGCATGACACCGCGGCGCGGGTAGAACGTGTGCGTGAGCGAGTGGTGCACGAGGTTGGTGATGTCGGACGTGTACACGTCGGCGAAGCGGAACAGGCGCCGCGAGAAGTACGTCGGGTTGTTGTACGTTCTGAACACGCTACCGAATTGCGGGTTGAACACAGTTTTTAAATCATTTCTGTAAATTAGAAAAAGAAAAACAATAATTTTCACCTCTGACAAAAAAGGTAGTTAGGTGCTTTAACATAATGGAAAGAGTGAAGAACATAATGGACAAAGCTGAAGAACAAACCTGAGTTGGTCCCTTTCTTTCATCCACTCGGCCATAACTTCGAGACTCTCAGGGTCCTTGTAGTCCTGGTTTTCTTCTATCAACACTGTCAACATCTGGAGCCAGTTAGCGTTTTCCTTAAACGTCTGTGTGTTCAGAGTAGCTATTTCGTGCTACGAATAAAGAAAATAACACCGTTGTATATCATTATTATAATATCATTGTAATCATTAACTATTAAATTGTCTATAATTTATTACTAGTGACATTACGGTAAAGTATTAGAAGACAGATAAAATCAAAAAGTTTTCATCTCAAGTAGACGCTCTTAGGCACTTTCCAAACAGCACTGACTCTAGTTGCGCGGTTCCAAAATGTCATTCCCATGGAGAAGAGCCACTCCACTCGAAGAGACTTCATAAGTTACTCTTTTAAAAGTGATAAGACAAAGACATGCAATGTCCACATGGTGTCCTTACTGTGAGCTCGTTGATGATGGCCCCGGTGCGCCAGCCGTGCTGCAGCGTGACGTCGGCGAGGTCGCTGTAGGGGTGGTCGCCGAAGTACAGCACCTTGTGCCCGTACCAGCCCGTCAGCTCCTGCAGCTGCCGCACTGTGCCCTGCACACAGTATACAAACAATCATCTACGAAGCTTATTATGGACTAGCTTTTGCCCGCGGCTTCGCACACGTTAAGAAGTATTATTGTTTAGCAAGTTAGTGTAAAATTTAGGGCCTACAAAACTTCCTTGTACACAATATTCTTAACTAATTTGTCATTTGGCGCTAAACCTATCAAGCTACTGGGAGAACTTACTCGTGAGTAAGCTACATAGAACTGCCCATGAGAGAAGCAATGTTCTCTCAAGTCAATACCCGCAAATTTGAGAGTTTGCCCCTGAGACTTGTTTACAGTCATGGCTAGTCAAAAATCTAAGAAGATTTCTACAAACATCCCCTATTTCATCCCCTTATGTGTGGAATTTATCAAAATCTTTCTTAGCGGATGCCTACGTTATAGTACCTATGTGCATGTAAAGTCTCAGTCCGATCGGTTTAATTTTGAAAAAGTTTCATAAAAAAATTCATCCCCTATTTTATCCCCTTGGGGGTAGAATTTATCAAAATCCTTTTTTAGCGGATATCTACGTCATAACATCTACCTGCATGCCAAATTTCAGCCCGATCTGTCCAGTAGTCTGGGCTGTGCGTTGATGCATTAATTTCGATCGAATTTGATTACCATAAAAACGGTTCTAGTGAGTTAATCTTAAAAGATAGACATATACTGTCGCGGACATTTTTTTAGATCATTTCAATAGGAATAATTCTTGCATACATATATTGTGTGTATCTTGAACCATTTTCGCAGCGCACGCAACGGAAGCCATCAAGGATAAACAATTTTCCCAGTTTTTTTCACATTTTCCATTATTTCTTCGCTCCTAATAGTTGCAACGTGATATTATATAGCCTAAAGCCTTCCTCGATAAATGGTCTATTCAACACAAAAAGAATTTTTCGATTCGAACCAGTAGTTCCTGAGATTAGCGCGTTCAAACAAACAAACAAACAAACAAACTCTTCAGCTTTATAATATTAGTATAGATTCTTAGCATGTATAATCTGGCATTATATGTCAGACACTCCATGCAAACTTCAAAATTACAGATCATAAAGAAACTCATTGGATAAAAAAAATATTACATTAATGGTCTTAATAAAGTGAAGTTCAAATTCATATTTATAAGGCACCGATAACCCGTCACTTAGTTTTCCGGTAATCAATAATTTTATACCCCTTTATTATTTGGTTTAATACCTTAAAACTTACCTCATAATAAATAATGCCTTTTTGTAACGTCGTCACTTTATCCCAAACATGCGTGTTGGCATTTTTGTCGAATACCCTGATAGGGCGTGTCACCTCCGCGAAGAAACTCGGTTTATTAGCATTAACTATTACTACATCGAAGTAATCCCGCCAGTTTTTACTGATCAACATTTCCATCCCAGCATTCCTGTAATCCATTAAAAAAATATATCACATTTTATAAAACGGATGTATAACATAAATATATAAACACAACATTTGTCAAACTTATTTACTATAATAATATGCTTTAGTATGTAACTTACACGAAATGATAGGGACTATTAGTGACGAGGAAAAGCTTCTTTTTGTTATTCTTTAACAGATCAAAGTAAACTTTCAAATATTTATTTGGCCTTATGTACTCGCTGACGTTATTTGCTACAATCTTATGCATAATAGGATGACCGCTTCGCACTGCGTTCTGAAATAAATAAATATAAGACTGAATATCTCACACAATATTTAATTTATAAGTATAGTAGAGTAAAAACTTTTTAACATTTAAGGTTATTTGATATTATAATAAAGAAATATGTAGATTTGATGTAATATAGAGCACAAAGTTACTCTATAGCAACATCAATAGGTAAGCATGTAAAAATGAATAGTAAGTAATAACTTATTATTAATTACCTTAACATCTAGGTATAATATTGCTGGATGATAGTCAATATTATTCTTTATGAAGAAGTCTGCTATATTACAAATTAAACCCATTTCAGGAACGGAAAACAGATCAGCCAGGTGCACCATCTTAGCTTTGCTTGACTGGAAAATGAACAATTCTATACATATAAATACAATTACGTGCCTGATTGTTATGTTGCAATGGTACATACACCAAAATACCATTTTTCTTGCTTATCTCTGAAACAACTACAGATTTACTAGATACACTCAAATAGCAACATTCATTTTGTCAACAGTTGGAATAGTCATGGAAGGCCTGGTTAATTCACACAAAGATTAATGTTACACAGATATTAATTTCTAGCAAAATTATAGATTTGCTAGTTTATTATTTTTGCAGAATATTTTATAATTAACTTAAAAATATTTAATAGTTAAATTATGCAAAAAGCGATGCTTTTAATTAACTAGATTTTTTGTTTATTTTACAATTGAGTACCTAATTCAATGTAGCACTTTACATGTACATGATGTACCATGTTAATGTGTTAATTGTATTACATTAAATACATTATACAGTGTAATAGATACATAGTAACTATCCTTATCAGTTTCTTGTGACATGTGGTAAACATTGCTGAGGGGAGCACAAATGATTGCCTACAAGTGCCAGTGATTACTATTGTCTAGGCTATGACTGGTACTCATGTATTATCAAGAGAAGCCATTTTCAACCTTAGCACCAGAGAAAAAATGCATGAAAACAGAAAACATCTGGACTTGTTATGATTATTTGAACATGTAACTGTTAAACCAAGCTTTAATTGCTTGAACATTGTGAGTCATGAGTAACACACATGATAGTTAATATGTAGGTAAGCTAGTTTAATAAAGTACTTGCAGCCCTCAGGATTTCATGTGATCCCTCAGATACACTAAAATTTGATAATATTACTAGTGAATATCTATTACGGTGATTCTTTGCTCATGTAATGGGAACACTACATTTAGTCTGAACCAAGTCTAATAAGCCACATTGTGTCAGGATATTAGCTACGTTGTTACTAAATTTGGTTTAGTAATTTAAGTTTCAGTATGAAAAAGTAACAAACACATACAAACTTTCACATTTATACTAATAGTGTGATATTATAAATTTCTAACAAAATCAAATCATTCCCCAACAAGTACATTAACCAACAGACTAAACTCTTGTATGCTTTCACTGTATAGAGAACACAGTGAAAGTGAGTGAGATAAAATAATTTATTGTTAAATGCTTAACTTCAGTAAACAAGAACAAATAGTAATTTATAAATTCATACCGTAGATGCAGATTTACGCCGATCACCTTCCACATAGCCTATGGGTATAACTCTGTTTTTGTATAATTCAAACACTTCTTTAGTAGACACTGGTGTCAACCCTCGGTAAACAGACCCTAACTGCATTTGTAAAAAAGAGTCCAGTTTTAAAAGGAGGCCTTTATCTATATCATAATGCAAACCTCTCACAGCAAAGTTTGGTTGGTACTCTAATTTCGCTATTTCTGCTGGATACTGAAAGCAAAAGGAATAGTTTAAAAGAAAAACAGTATTTGTTTCTGCAAAAAGGTTGGTTTTATAGCAACAATATTTTCAAAATGTAGTACCTATTTGAAAAAACAAATACAATGGGATGCTTCTTTGTCAATATCTTAAGTAAAAAATCTATTTATAAAAGAAGACTAAATTAAGCCAAGTACCTACATGAAATAAATATTCAGACTATGTTTTGGTACCTACATGAAATTTTTCCGTAAGAATTTGTCTTGCGAGATTGTACAGCAATTGTTCCATAGAAGGTTTGTAGTGGGCCAATGTGTAATCATAATCAAACCCATATACTTGGACTTCAGAAAGATCAAGTTCATTGCAAGCAAATACACCTCTTGGATTTACGTCTTTAGGTAATTTTTTCGCTAGAAATAAAACAGTAAAATTATTACTTTCATCACAAAGAATTTTCAAAATACTTTATTAGTTCAGTACTTACATTTAAATTTAAGCTTTGTTTGACTGTATGCTTCCTTTAATGATTCTTTAGAATATCTTCTGCGCGGTAAATGTTCAAGAAATTTACTTAGGGAAACCGGTGGCACATAATTACATTTACATCCATGTTTAAAACCAGTTCGTAAAGACATCAATGGTGACATGTTTGTTAAATATCAAAATAATAAATGCACCAGAAACTAAACCTGAAAACTAAACCAGAACTTAAGTAGAACTGAAGTATTATACGCATTAAAATTAATAAAAATAGAATTACTGACAGCTTTTATAAATAAACTAAAATCGTTGCATAATTCTATAAGTATCACAATCCGATACAACCGTACCGGTATTCGACAGTAAGACTACTGTCATATTTGACACTTTGACAGTTGACTTATATATTTCTCTCCTTTTGACATGTTGTCAAATTGACCTGAAACGATACGGACTCGACTATGATTCGATTTTTTGCCGAAACAATTTTTGCTTTATACTATCCTTTTGATTTTTTTTTATAAGATACTAGCAGCCCATCCCGGCTTCGCACGGGCATATTTCATGAGGGATATTCACCTTAGAATATTCACACACCACATACTGGCGCCGTCGTAGTACATGTTATATATTAGAGATGGCGCTGCAAGAGAAAAAGGAATTTCCCATTTTTCCTGCTTTTATCTTAAAATTATTCCAAATTTTCTTTGCTATAAACCTCACGGAGCCCGAGACTTTTTAACGAAAGCAAAACCGTGGAAATCGGTTCGCGCATTCTAGAGTTAGATCGTCAAGAAGGAAAACCCGAGTTAATTTTATTTTATTAAATACTAGCTGTCCCTGCAAACTTCGTTTCGCTGACAAAAATAATATGAAAATAATTATCATTTTATTTATGACGAAAAATCCAAATATCTTACGGAACCCATTTTTTTCCAAAATAAAATATAGTGTATGTTACTCGTGGATAATGTAGCTCTCGAATAGTGAAAGAATTTTTAAAATCGGTCCAGTAGTTTTTGAGCCTATTCATTACAACCAAACAAAGTTTTCCTCTTTATAATATTAGTGTAGATTGCTTGTTCTTGTCAATATAAACCAATATACAAGTCTTGTCTACAAGATTATTTATCTTGCGATGTAATCCTTGGTTTTTCATTCGCCCAGTGCTTTGTAATTGTTTTCAAACGATTAATATCAATTTTATAACATCATTCGACAGCGGTATTTACAGAATTAGTAAATTAATCTTCAATATTTAATCGTTACGAAAATAATTAAAATAAAATATTTTATTGTACAATTTTTCGTTTCTCTAAATCACGCTTGTAAAAGAAATAAGCCGTAACTGTAACTTTTGAATTCGTTTATTTTTATGGTCACTGTCAAAAGGTTCAATCTTATATTATTCTGTGCCTGAAGAAAAAACTAAGCTAATCTACATTTCTTTCATATTCATCCTTTTTTTGGTATAGCGGGGGAATCCTCATGGACACCCGCGACCCCGGGGGGAGCCGCGGGTAGTGTCAGACTCTTACTGACTAAACCTGAACCGCTGTGCTACGTCATCCGCGTTTTTGTGTCGGTGCATGGCAGTGCATGGTACTACTTCATGCACCTTTCATATTCATCCTAATAACGATCCTATTTATTCGATAGTTAACTGGTATTTTTATAACATCGCTCCCGGCTCCACGTATCTAGGTTTTTAGATAGATAGGCATGGCATGGCAATCACCTCAGCCATGTGATAGGCTGCGTAAATACTAGGTCTATGACTTGCGTAGACAAATTACCTTCTAAATATGACTTGGAAAGTGGAATTATTGAGACATTTATTGTATCATATCATAACATTCCAATTATATCCGAACGACGGATGAAAATTAACGATCTTTTGAAGGTGACGGTGGTGAAGGAAGGCGACCTGCTAGGAAGGAAGACAACATAACAATAATACGCGAAATGAAAAAATATACCATTTATTAAAAAAGAGAGTAAGTATAGTTTTAATTTAGATTTCAGCAAAAGCACTGCCAATCAGATTTTTACTACGGTATCTGAAATTATATGTTACGATATTAACATCTTTATTTGCAAGCTTAAGTTTACATTCCTTGTCTGCTCGAGTGACAAAACACAGAGTGTATAGTGCCATTTCTAGTTCTGGAGATGTACCAATAAAAATGCTGTTCACAGGCTTATCTACACCTTGTTGATTAAAGTGGAACTTCAGAATGGCCCCTTTCTGAAAATCAAACATTGTAAAGTAAGAACTTCTGTATTTACAACTTTGTAACTGCGAAAAAAATCGTTTAGTTCAAAAGTATAAAAAAATCTTGTTATTTGTAGGAACACATACATGATTAACAAGAAACGGGCGGATAAATTTGAGCCAAATAAACGACTAACATTAGTTAATTAGAACGTCGTTGTCGGTAAATTGTATGGAAATTAATATTGCCAGCAAGTTTTTTTTTTATTAATATGGCTTTTAGTCCAAAAGGCTAGCCGACAAGTTGTGTGTGTGGACAACGAGATTAAAAAATACAGTGAAATTTTTAAAATACTCTAGGTAGACAATTTTAAGTCAGCTGCATTTTGTCAATATAATGGATAATAAACAACTGTGGCTACTAACTAGATTAATGGATATTTAATAGGTAGGTACTTACTTCATTTAGTAAGACATATTTCAAGTAACCCAAGTAGTTAATACGATTAGCTGCTTCTTCTCTTGAAAAGTAAATCCAGTTGTGCAAACCTGTAGTTATAGACATTCGATTATTATAAATAGTAGTAGTTTTCATGGGGTGTAGGGTGCATAGTTGTTAAATTAAAAGTTTTACGCGCGCATTTCTATAGCAAATGCTCGACTAGTTTCGGACCTAGCCGGAGTCCTTAATCTTTAGCTGACTGATGAGTCAAACTGCCACGGCATTCCTGATAAATGCCAGATACGTATTATTTGACAATTTATTATGTATCCGCCTCACGAAAGTTATTATAAGAATGCAGAGTACGAATAGTCGATCACTTTTAAGTAAATACTCATTCAATCTGGGAATTATTTTCCAAGGACATGTATGAAACGGAGATAACCCGTGCCGTGGAATGATGTCAATGTATGAATTATTTTTTTGTGCCTACTTACCAGAAACTACACCATTTTTAAGTTCCGACACAAACACATGTTCAAAACCAGAACTGCTTATTTTTCCTTTACCTCTTGAATACAAACTAAACCACATTTGCTTTAAGTAGTCTCTTTGCTGTTTTGGATCTGGTGTGACATAACCTTAAACAGTATAAAAATACGGTTATTGAGCTTAGGGATTTACTCTAATTACACGTAGAAACAATTAGCGGATAAGAGAAAAAAGCAATGATTATGGCTTGGAAAGATAGTCCGATATCGTTATCAAAATTATTTTATCTTTGTGCGAACATCTCTTTAAGAGCAATATTGCAATTTCTAGCTGTGGCCTTTTTTGTTAGTTAGGAATTACCGCTCGCGGCTTTCAACTAGGTGTTTCGATATCTCTCCATAATACTTCAAGTAAGTTAACAAGCTAAGCAAGTTAGCAAGCTTTGGATGTCACTTGACTTGTTTACAAGACCAGGTGAGCTCGGTACGTTGAAATTCTGATGCGACTGTGACCGGTTTTGGTACAGTCGCGTGCATCAAAACAACAATAGTGTTATTTCTTTAACGTATAGATCACACTATTTTTATCACCGTTTATTAAATCCATCTTTATGTAATACGTTATTAATATTCTAGTTAGGGTACTTTATTATCTCCATCAATCAAACTTATCTCAGTACAGGCAACAAGAAAAGTCAATTAACAAATTAGAATTGTTCAGTATCAGTAGGTATTTTTCAGTAACATGTACAAAATTGATGTAGGTATAGTTCTTTTTAACTATAGTTCAGATATTAAAACTATTTGGTTACCTACCTGATTGTACATCATCGAGTTATTACTTTTATCGCATAAAATTGTTTCGATAATAATTATTGTGTTAAGCGACTTTTATTGCTGACCGTACCTAAATAGGTATGGTATGAGGATAGCAGGTAGGTGACTAAATATTTGCATGCAAGGTTAACATTTCAAAGTCAAGAGAGTTGGTAAGGTAGGAATTCCTTTTCTTAAATTATAGTGATTAATTAAATCACAGATAGTAATCTTGCTTTCATTTCACAATATATTTAACAGTGAAAATGAATGTATGCATACTAAGTAGCTTCAAGATATACCTTTATTCTTTAAAAACGTCATCAAGTGTCGCATGACCGTTGTGGACATCACGGCGTCCATAAAAGCGTTCTCTTCATTTCTCTCCTGAAAATAAGAAATGATAATCAACTTTAGTCAAAACCAAGTCGATTTCTTTTCCATACATGATCCATGCTTTTGTACCTAAAAACTTCCAATATGAAAGTGACATGCAAACATATTAGATTTACCTGTGGTGTGACGTGTTCATTAACCAATGTGTCTCTTTCATAATTATCCAATAAAGGAACAAATTTCTGAATAGTCGAGATATTCCACACTTCAGGCCCTACAGTGAGCAATCTGGAATCAGATAAGACAATACGATCAATAAAAAAAATATACTAGCTCCGGATAAGGTGCTTTTTCAAAGGTTACTTAAGTTACTTACGGTAATGGTGCTTTATCTTCTTTCGACTGTGACGTTGTCTTCTCTTGATAGTTGACAGTCAGATATTTAGCAGCATTGTTGTTGTCCTTTCTTAACAATTCTTCACTTATTGTCACAAGTTCATCGTCAGTCACTGTATTATCATTAGCACTCCCTTTATTGTTATTAACAATAGAACTCGGCAGTACAGGTGTTCCTGTTCGGGTAGGTGTGCTAGGATTGCGTGTTGTCGGTTTAGGAGTAGAAGATTGGCTATTAATTTTATTGCCGGACACGACCGAACTAAAGGACATAGGTTTCGGCGTAACAATTGCTGTCGTTATCTGTGACGGCTTGGTGACCATTGAACTTGGCCCATTCCGATGCGAAGATCCTTGTGCAATAGAACTATAACTACTTGTACCGGGACTAGAATTTTTACTATCATAGAAATTTATGAGGTCCTTAACTTTTCCTGAAGCAGGTTGTGCTGTTGGATATTGAGGGTTGACGTAATCCCTTTTCCCCGTTGGTGTCGAAGGTTGAGGTTTGTTATTTGACGCAGGAGTAGGTTGCGGTGCAGACGTAGGACCCAATGGCGGATATTGCGCAGCGTTATCTTGTCTATTATTATGAGTAGGTTTTTGGGGTGCAACATAGTCTCTTTTTCCATTATTAGTTAAAGGATTGCGTTGCCAACCATTAGTAGCAGGTGTAGGTGACTGTGTTCCGGATGGGGGCCCTAAGGAAGGGAACTGAGAAACGTAATCGTTCTTGCCCGCGTTATGGTTGTTGTTGGAGGGTTGAGCGTGGCCGGCTCCTCCTGATTGATGGGTGTTCTGCTGCGGCGGCTTAAGTGTCGGGAACTGAGGAGCAACGTAGTCTCTTTTGCCATTCGAGGACTGAGGATTGTGCTGCGGTCCTGTAGTTACTTTATTACCAGAGGTGGTGCCTCCATTCTGTTGAGTATTTGTTTGCGACTGAGCACCGGGTGCTACATGTTCTTGTACCTTGGGTGCATTTTGTACACCTCCTTCATGAAGTAAGAAATCTGTATTAGCATTCAGTCTTTGATGTTTGTTATATTCTAAACCTGAAAGATAAAATATAGCGAGAGAGCCATTAAATTCCGATAATAGTAAGTAGGGCTATATAATAAGATTAATGAAAAAACATTTTCAATGTTTATAAAAAGCCGAACATAAAAATTCAAATTAAGTAAAAAAAACCTTGAAAAAACAACTGTGTTTTGAATGAATTCCTCAATTAATAGGTACCTACATTAAATGATTCTAAATATAAAATTTAGCGGTCGGGACCCATGTGAAAACTAAACCTACTTAAATTCTCATAATTATGAGACCCGACTGTTAATAAGTTGGTATCAATTTTTATATCCCATGTTCCTATCCCATCCCAATTTCTCTTATTCATAAAACAAAAAAATAAGAATTTTAAACGATGGTTAGTTAGTACCTACTTTTAAATTTCGCGCCTCATAAATATCTATTACTGTCTGCGAAACAGAACTCTAGGCGAGGTCTCTAATTTACAGATATTTGTTTAAACAAATAAAAATATGAATTTACTCAGGTGAATAACTTTCTCTAGTTTCTGGTTACCTGGCACAATGGCAGCAAATTTTACTATAAAATGTATAAGCCTATACCTAAATATAACAGGCATTTGGTATGCTTACACAAATACAGATGGTTTCCAAAAATGTAATCTACATATTATATTAAAAAAAAATATAATAACAATAAGCTTACCTGAACTGTTCTGCAGAACAAGTGAAACTACGAATAATATTACTGCACACTTATTCATATTTAAATATGTTTTACTTATTTATTGAACCAATTTCACTTATTGTACGTTAAACTTCACATAATTTTATAAATGTTTTTAATACGCGATCACGTATAACATGAAATTAGTTCACGTCGATTTCGTACCAAGTGTAAGAAAGAAACTAAGAAGCTGTGTCTCTGTCTATTAGAGTTGATCGAGTTTCTCCGTGTTAGCTCTACAACGTATTCATTCATGTAATAATATACTTTAATGTGAACGAAAGAGAGTCCTATTTGGCATGGCAATTCTTGTAGGATTGCTTGTATAGGTCATACACAGCTGATGTCACTTGTTTTTTAGGTTATTTATAAGGAAAAAAGTAAGGTCTAACTTCTTCATCAATATTACTATGACGATTGAAAAAAAAACAGTTCTTATTCAAGGATACCTACTACTAATGAGGTAGAGTTTTATTTATATAAACGCTGACCATATTATTATTTTTGAATATTTTGATTGATTATAAATACAATTGATAACCCTTAACGTTACAGATAAATTTATCTGTTTCGTTCTACTAAGCTCCTAATATTGTTTTGAGTTACTAATTAGGGGAACATGGCGTGCGCGGTGTGCGTAAATAAGTAGTAAGATAACTTTAATCAAATCACGAATAATTATTGTAAGTTGTCTTTTATGTAATAATTGGTCCATAATTATTTCTGTCTAACCTACCAATTGTTGAAACGTACCTACATTATAGAAGGAGTAAATTTGAGTATTGAGTAGGTAGTAGAATTGCAACTTCAACTATGTACCTAAATGGATCGGGGAAGAACCTACTACATTCGATTTAGATGGTCAGAACAATGGATTGGTAATAATAAATTGGTATGACATACCGCCGCCGCTCCGTTTTTGTTATGCTTATTGAAGTGGTAAGCTCTCGTTGATAGGTAATTAATTAATCCTTTGTACGTAACGTTACGTATCTATTGCTTGTAATTCAAAATTGTAATTGTTGAGGTAAGTAGTAATACACGTATTTATAAACAATTTTTTCTTTTTCCAAATGGCAATCTGTCGATAGCTGTTTTTTTAATAAGTACATGAATTATACACTCGGCTATGGATAATAAAGATTTTATTGCCATTTATCGATCTAAGTGATTTTTCGGCCATTGCATTTTTACAAGGATATTGTGTGAGTAACTAACTTGAATTTTTAAAATTAGTTTTTACATTTTGGTTACGATATAGCGATATGACCATGAACCACGGTTAAAAAAAAAAATTGCAACATTCAACTTATTATCTGTTTTTATTAGATAGCTATCAACTGATACGTATTAGAACCCTTCAGTAATAGGTATGAGTGTATGTGCATTGCTTCTATCAGATCGTTGGGGTCGCCAGCTACGCCGGCTGCTTTGTGTATTTGTATCATTTCTTGTCGGGTGAACACATCCTTTCCTAGTTGACTAGAACGTACTGTTAATGCGTTCAAAAATTTCTTCAGCTGGAATATAAGTTTAGTTTTAATAATTTTTAAATTAGGTAACATTAAAGTGCAAATTATATACCTATTAAAATGTGTAATTAAAACATAAGGAAGAAACTATGACTTAATAAAATTGATTACTACCTTGTTTTTGGAACTAACTCCAGATCCGTTGATTGACCTCGATAGTTGTATGTTTCCAAATCCGTCGCTAAATGTGTCTATTAAGCTGTGTTTTAATAGACTTATGACATCATTCGCATCTTGGACTGTAGCCTCTTCTCTAAGATCGACACGAGCTCTGGCCTACAAAAAATACATTAGGAGGAAGAACATTACAATAATGCTAAATACTACATTTTGTTATGTTATTCTTTTTTTCAATGGTACCTGGCATAGCCGAATGCAGGCTTCAAGTTGTCGCGTTGTGATAGGTGTACCATCGTGGGAACCACTCTGATGGTTATGTCGTAGTTCTAAATAAAAGTTTTGTAAGGCGTTAGCCGCATCGGTGCTTATTTTTGGGTGGACGTATCTCCTTGCATACGCTATGTATTTTCTAAGCAGTACTAATGGTAAATGGTCAATCACTTCGCCGTGTTTGAGCTGCAATCTCTGGCTGCAGAAGAAAAATACTATAAACAACTCAATTACTTACTATCAAATAAAAATCTTTCAATATTACTTACCTAAGAGATAGTTCGTTATCGCATTGGCTTGTATTTAAACTAGTATTCAGTCCACTAATTTTAGAGGATTGTTTTCTTTGTCCAGTGTGAAGTGCTAACACATGCTCCGACAACATCGCATCCATTCTCTAAAATAAAATTAATTTATAACCAAAGGCCAGTGCCAATAGGGCCAGTTTAAAAAAAAGTTACTATTTACGTTATAGCCATACCTCATCAGGCTGATCTAGGAGAATAAAGACTAAATCAAATCTTGAAAGAAGCGCCGAATTTAATTTGAGATTTTCTGCCACAGTTTTAGATCTGAAAAAGAGGCAACAGGTTAACTATATGTCAAGGCAGTTTAATTATGTTTTTTCCTGAAGTTCGATTCCTAGGTCCTAAAATGGGTTGGTGTTAAAACAAACTTATTGCAAGAACTGGTTGAGAAGTTGTGTGTTTAACACTAAATCAAATAAGTCTTCAGTGTCTTGTCTGGTATTCGGTTTAGTTGCATGGGTGATTTCCTATTGACGTCATTCGTGCGATGATGAAGTAATTCAAATATTTACGCAATGTGCAGGTGTTTAATTTTTACACATACTGAACAAAATATATACATATTATGTAACGCATGCTGTCGTCACTGGTTTTGTCTATTAATACTAATTAGTGTATGCCAAATTGCTCTATACGAGGTTTTTCTTTTTAAAAATCGACTCCTGCACTAAGGAATCTACCTCATACGTCGCAAGGGGTTTTGCAGACATTTAATTTGCATTTACAAACACAGATTCAGATCAAGTATTTGTGGATCGCACATTCCTGTCTTACATGGGGATCGAACCCGTGACACGCCGTGTACCGTGGTATAGGTATATGCCACTCGGCTATGCGTACAGTCCTTTGTGCCTTATATCTGTAGTAGTAGCGAGACCACCATAGTGAGACCAGCTGTCCTGTATGGATCAGAGTGTTGGGCTACAAAAGCGATGAATGAAAGACAATTGCATGCAGCAGAGATGTGAATGTGAAGAGGAATGTGTGGTATTACGAGAGCAGATAGAGTAAGAAATGAGTATGTAAGAGGAAGTTTGAAAGTGGCACCGGTAGCAGAAAATCTTCGTGATAGCCGGTTGTCATGGTATGGACATGTCATGCGGAGGAAAGAGGATCACGTGGTAAGGAAGGTGCTGGATATGAATGTGGATGGACATAGGGGAAGAGGACGACCAAAGAAACGATGGACGGACTGTGTGAAAGATGATAATAATATGGCTGCAAAGAGACTGTGTAACTTGCGAGATGACGTCAGGTAGGAACAGGAAGAAAAAGACATGCTGCGCCGACCCCAAAAGGGGAATGACGATGATCCGTAGTAGTAGTGACCTGTTGTAGGAGCCGTGTGCGGGGTTGGCGGCGGCCAACACAGTGGCGCGCGCGGCCAGGCTGCACACCACGCCGGCCTTGGCCACGCTCACGCGACGCTGCTCCATCGCCTCCAGCAGGCTGCTGTGGTGACTTGTCATCTACACACAACATGTGCTAGTTTTAGTTAGTGAGAGAAATTTCAGGTGGATACAATGGCTTCTTAGCCGACATTAGTGCTTCTGCAGTGGTGAAAGGAATTCAGGTGGATAAAATGGTTTTTTTAACCCACAGAACGCTTTTGTCAGGTAGAATAAGTAGAGATTTGAGGAACGGCACTGTGCGGCACTAAACATATTTTTTATTATTTTACTTGACGAAGGTAAACAACCAGAGTCGTGTTATAAATTGGACGTATTAGATGTATGGATAAATTTTAGACTAAGGGACTTTGTAATTATAAATGCGCTTACTTTATCGAGTTCGTCTATGCAACATACACCTTTGTCAGCTAAGACTAGCGCTCCTGCTTCTAGAGCAAAGTCACCTCCCGCTTCTCTGCCCAATGCTACTGTGAGACCTCCTGCTGAGGCAGAGGCGCCACACACGTATACACCTAAACAATAAAAAGATTCAAAAAAGAAGCAGGAGATGTCTACTTTTCATTTTACAAAAGTTTTAATGGCATGCGGACTGCTTTGGGGAAAACTAAGGGTATGTTGGCTCCTACTGGGCAAAATTACTGAAATGCTTTTCCATTCACTATCGGCAGGGCCAGGCTGAGTAACACTTTCACAAACTACCGCAACGGAAAGAACCTAAAATGTCCTGTAGGTATATACCTCTTGGCGCAGCATGAGCCGCAGCTTGCAGTAACTGTGACTTCCCCAGTCCTGGGTCACCAACGACCAGGACATGAGGGTTAGATCTTGGTCCATTATCATGTTCAGTGCCACCTATCAAGCCTAAGATAAGTCCTGCCTTGACCGCCTCATGCCCAAATATTGTGGGGCACAGTGAGTGAACCAGTAGCCTGAACACATCTTCTGACGCGTGTATTTCCTGGAATAGTAGAAAACAAATGCTATGGTTAATAATACGAAGTATATCAAGATAGTATAATCGCAAAAAGGGCAATAAGTATAATAATGTAATAAAATTTTCTTATGGTTCATAATTTTTACTTTTCGTACCCTACGAAAAGTAAAAATGTAATTAGTCCGTCAGATAGATAATTAAAAAATGTTACACACATCTGTTTGCGTTTATCTGAACAATTAAAAATGTGCTTTAAACTAAATGATATAAAAATGTTTAAGTGCACTAAGATATTACACTGCAAAAATGGTGCTAATTTAGTTACCTGAATAGCGTAATAATCCTTCAAAGTAAAAGATAGTGTTGGATTGCTTAAATTCCGATGACTGTGAATCGAAACTGCTTCAATGTACAATTGTAATAACCTCGCTGCTCTTTTGCCGTCTTCACCACCCTTACTTTCTCCACGCACCTACAATTTTAATATAGTAAAATTTCATCCAAAAAACTTTATTTCTCACACTGAATATAAGTCAGCTTCCGGTCTCAGTGTATTCAGTCAAATAGTGTATATCAATGTTAATAGTGGTGGATTAACATTTAATCAACTATCACATACTTGCACTATGCCTGTGACAGACAGTACATCTCCTGGGCAAGCGGTGCCGACTAGATCACCTTGTAGTTCTATTTCCACACTTCTTGGTATGGTCCCAGATAAACTCTGCGATATTAATAAACATTGTTAAGTATCACTGGTTTAAAGTAACTGTTAATATATCATACAACTACAAAACTCGATGAACAAGTCATATTTTCAAAGTTACCTCTATTTTTCTGTCCCGGAAAAATTTGTGGTTAGTATTTTAATTTACATTTAGAGGACTTTTTCTAAATACAACACAAAATTGTGTTAACCAACTTTTGACGCTGATCATACCAAAATACTTTAATGTAAAATGTTTTACTAAGATAAATGCTAAGGATGGATTATAGTATATTAGACGGAAACTTTTAGAATTTGTTTTTAAAATAACTACTACCTGTGACTGAATTTCTTGTATTTTTGCAACTTGCCAATCTGTTGTATTAGTGAAAGGTGATGACTGCAATGGTTCAAACCTAGAACCACCATTGCAACTTGTACATGTATTTGGAGCTGTAACCAATACAGTATTTTTAGTCCTACTAATATTATAAACATGAAAGTTTGTAAGAATGGATGGTTGTTTGTTACTCTTTTATGCTCATCAATGCTGCATTAATTTTGACGTTTTTAATCTGGAGTAAGCTGACATTACCTAAATACACAGGCTACTTTTAAAATGACTGCGTTAAAGAGGGCTAATCTTTGTGCAGCTATAACCGACATTGGCTTAGGTGAAGACAAGGGTAACAGCTAGTAAAATATAAGTCTTGAGTGTACTTTAGAGACCAATACTTATGTTTATACCTGTAAAAACTCCTTGAGGTTGTACAACTGCTTGTAGATTATGGCAGCTTGAACATTCAAATGCCATGGACGTACAGATGAGACCCACACTACCTACCCTTATCACAGTCCCTTTTATTGTTACTAGTTTACCTGTAATAAATAATGTGGATAATAACATATACTCAATCACAGTCACTGAAATAAGATTATATAAACTTCTTACTAAATAGTTATTAACTCACCAAAATAATTCACTTTTAAGTTAGCTAGTGGAATAACTGGTTGATGATTTAATATTCTTATTTTTATTTTAGATTCAAATTTAAGGGTCTGCAAAACAAAATTATAAATCTTCAATAGAACACATTTATTATCAGCATTTTTAATTCCTAATACAAAAACAATGTAATGTTATGAGAATGATACTGTCTGTATGTGTGTCTGTCAGCTAAATTATAGTAATCAATGAATGGATAGTTTTTGAATAAAAATAAACAAAATAAAGTGAGATAAAGGAGTTAATCACCTCATGTAAGCAGTATTCTAAAAGCCGTAAGGTTTTCTCTGGATATTCAAATAATTCTGTGTTAAAAGTATGCCAGCTACTAATAAACTCTTGATCATTCGTCAAATTTGTTATATCCAGTGGCACACTCCGAGTTTGGTCAATCTTCTCCAAATCAAATAAGTTTTTATTGTTTTCAATGAAATTCTTAAAAGATTTGACATGTTTCAGGGACTCTGAATTGGAATCTTGATCTAAAATTAAAACATATATCAAACAGAATTAAACATTAAATTCAACCTAGGTACATTATTATTACTAGCCAATAAGTTTTTCCGCTGCAGGGCAAAGGCCTCTCTTCCCTCCTTCCACCTATCCCAGATCCTATTATGTACTATTAAGCAAATACTGAGGCTTATTATTATATCGAAGAAAATACTACTTCTGTCCTTTAAGAAAGTTAGATTAATTTCACACAAGATCTGTGTCACCTTCAGTAGGGAAATAAAGTTTCCATATGCTATTTCCACTGATAGGCAGTACGATGGGTAACTGGTTAGCCGGTGCTCGTGAAGATCCTGCTGTGCTTGCTCTATGAGTGCTTGATGAGTTATTTAAACTTTGATTATCTGCACTAGTATTCTGGTTGTTCCGTGGTCGATTCCAATTATTTCGGTAACGGCCTCTCCAGCTACGACGCATTGTATTATTTTGTTTGAATCAATATTCTGAAATTAAATTGTTTATCACTTTCAAGCTACAGTAAACCAAATTAAAAACTTTGCTAATGCGCGCCGCGCGGTTAGAATCTGACAGTTTTTATCTTATCCATGAAATTTAGTTAAATGTTGTCAGATTAATAAAATAATAATTGCAGAAAAAAGTTAAATCTTTATTGTCTAATTTTTTTTATATACCTACTATGTCAACTATGTGTGTGTAACGAGGTCTCTGAAGGACAGTTCAAACCTTTCCTATACGTACGTATAAAGACTATACATATAAATACTTGAAAAAAAAAGTTGGAACCTTTTTTGTACCTACTAAAAAGAATTTATTTGTTTCAGATGATAAAACTAGCCACAAACAATTTTGAAAAATAATAAATACAAATTAAAATATCGAACTTACGCATGGCAGCTGCTTTCATTTCAGTTTATTATATACGTCAAGAATTGACTAATCATTCAAAGCGTAATCAAAATAGATAGATTCTTTTTTAATTAAAGTGTTTTTATTACGCTAACCGTTTTTATATTTTTGAAAAAATATGGAAGAGGGTGGCGGTGGAGAGGGTGGTGGTGATGGTGAAGCGCCGCCAGAGACTCCCCAGCCTGAAGTCCCAGGAGGCGAGGAAGAGGCGGTGAACTTCGCGCCCGAAGTAAAAGACGAGGAAGATGCTGAAGCACTTCTTGCAGCTAAGATCGCTGAAATAGCTGCCTTGAAGTCAGCTTCTGTGCGCAAGATGTCGTTTTATGGTACTGGGGAACGCGTCGAGGTGGATAGAACCGCTCTTGAGGCTATACTCGATGTCAGCTCTCGACTAAATAGTATCCAGAAGAAGAGCCGGTTGTCTATGAGTACGTTGGCGTTAGCCCATGAGTCGTACAAAGACAAGCAAGTAAATAAATTGAGTAATTAGATTTGTATTGTTTTATTTGTACAATTGGTACGCACGATAAATTTATTTTGTTTGTAGGCTAAAGCTAAAGAGGCCCGTAATAATCGTGTGGCGGGACTCAAGCAACAGCACAGATATCTGCTTGAGAATGCAGCTGCTATGTTAAATAGACCGGTCGAATACGTATTGGTGAGTGTCAAGTGTAGTAGCGAACTTATTTGCTCTCGAGTATTAATCCGTAGGTAGCGGTAATGAACGCAGCACCTCTTGATACATTTCAAATATGTGTCTGTTACGCTATAATACTTAAATCATCGCTAAACCTGTACTGATAGGGATAGCTTGAATGCCAAGGAAGAACCTACAGCATAACGCACAATAACCACACAGGCTAATTTGTGGTCAAAAGCTAGTACCGTAGTTGGTAATAAAATATTATTGTACTATCAATATATCTCTTATTATATTTTGGTTAAAAATGTTACCTACCTATGTAGGACTAACCCAGGAATATCAAAAAACAGCATAGGAGTTCTGAATTAGTCAGAATTAGCCTAAATGAGAGTTGTAAAAAGAACCGAATTCTTCAACTATTTATGAATATGTCCTAGGAAAGTAGGAATAGTAGCTTTTAAAGGGTTTTTTTTTTAAGAAAATAGTTATACTGTCTAAGTCAATAGGACGTTATTATTACAGGATGGTGTCTATGACGCAGATGTTCACCTAGAGCTGCTAGACAGCGCAATCGCCGAAGGTGGCAGAAACTGTATAGTTCTGTGCGATGCTATGCTTCCACCCGTTAAAATGGGTAATTACTTCATATACCTAATGATTTAAAAGTCCAGTTACCATTATTGGACTTCAGGTACTTAGGTAGGTACAATCGGAATCGACTTTTGTTATCTACTCATTATACTGTGTTGATAGCATTGCTGTTGCGCTTATGACCGCTTTCACAACTTACTTTTTAAATTAATTTACTCGTGTAAATTAAAATGCTATACTTTATTTTGCTTTTTCAAGCGTTTTCGCTGTCAATGGCATTGGTTAATGACATACTTTGTCTAAAAAGCCTTTAGCATGGATGTTTTTACAAACTTTATTCTATATTTAGAATCTGGCCGGTTCGTACCTAATCAGAAGGGTAAAATGGAGAGAACATACTTATCCGATGGGGCTACTATCGGGACTGAAGGCAAATGTATCGCTATGTACAGATTTAAGAATAAAGCTATCGACGCCAGGAATGTTGGTGATGTATGTACATATTTATTTTATATAGATTATCAGATCGGAAATAATTTTTCTCGATATAATTTTACTATCTATACTTCTACTATAATTTTACTAGTTTCTTACGCACTGATCACTGAGATTGTCTATGCAGATGATCTGTGTTTTGTAACTGATTCCCCAGAAGGCCTGCAACGACTTATGGCCAATCTACACAAATCCTGTCGAAATTTCGGTCTGAAGATTAATGTCAAAAAGACGGAAGTGATGTCTTTAGATGTCCGTGGTCAAGAGACACTGACCATTAAACTCGGTGAGGACGTACTAAAGCAGGTGAATACATTTCGCTACCTGGGGAGCACTATAACATCAAAGTGCGACCTTGATGCTGAAATCAACAGTCGGATCGGTGCCGCAGCCGCGGTATTCGGCAAACTGGATCGCAAGGTTTTCAGCTCACATGACCTGAAGCTGGCTACTAAAATAGACATATATAGGGCTGTAGTATTGCCGAGCCTGCTGTACTCATCGGAGTCATGGACGGTTTACTGCCGCCATATTCGAGCTCTGGATCGTTTCCATATGAAATGTCTGCGCAAAATATTGAACATCCGTTGGTCTGACCGCATCCGAAATACGGAAGTGTTGCGAAGGGCTAACATTATGGGGATCGAGGCCTACCTCATGCGCAGACAGCTCCGCTGGTGTGGACATCTATCACGAATGGCGAATAAGCGTACAGCAAAGTGCATCTTTTTTTCTGAACTTGAGGAGGGCAAGCGTAAGCATGGCGGGCAACTCCTCAGGTATAAAGATGTGCTGAAGCGCCATATGAAAAAGTGCGATATTGAGCCTTCAGAATGGGAACAAATGGCTATTCGACGACCAGAATGGAGGACGTTGGTAAAGACCAGAGTCAAAGACTTTGAGGACAAACGCTGTTCCGAACTGGATGTTAGACGCGATGAATTAAAAGCACGCCCACCTTGTGCCATACCATACAATTTTTGCAATGGTGTACTGACCTGCCCACATTGTGCGCGAACATTTAGTAATAAGATCGGCTATGTGAGCCATGCACGAGCACATCAACGACAAATGGAACTGTAAAACGGAGAGTGAAGAGGTCGCCGTGGCCGAAATCGGTCGAGGAACATATATATATAATTTTACTATACTTCTTTTGCAATCTAAACCCGGATTTTTGAAAGTACCTTGGTAATAATCATAGACAGATATAATATATTATGGCCGGAATACCTAACGATCGTCGCTAAATTGAAATTTTCATTTGTAAATGCGTAGGTGCGTATTTTTAACTTAAAGCACAAGTACGAATTTAATAAAAAAAACTGATGTCTAACATAATAATATAAATTTATATTTTTGTGTCACCAACCTTTTTGTACAAATAAAAAATAAAAAAGTTAAGTTATGATGAGTAAAAATCGATTATTATTATTATTATTCTAGCCCATTTCGTCCCACTGCTGGGCAAAGGCCTCCCTCCATTCTTTCCATTTATCCCTGTCCCGTGCCATATCCTGCCAGTTTGCAAGGAAGCCATCCAGTTCGTCCCGCCATCTCCTTCGCGGTCTGCCGCGACCCCGTCTTGCTGTGTCAGGGCTCCACTCCTGTGCTACGCGAGCCCATAGCTCATCAAAAATCGATTATTAATTTTAAATGTGGAACGGGTAGAAGTTCAATTGTTTATTGCTAGCGTCTTTGCTACAAAATTTATAAGTAATCTAATCCTAATTGTTAAGTTGGTTCTTAAAAGTATAGTTATTTAGAATAAGCTTCGCTAACTTTTAAGCATGTTTTGTTCGTATTAAATTAATTGAAAAAAAAAACTTTCAGGATTATTACTTCGTAACATTCGACGTGAACCCGGAGACTGACAACGTGGTATCGGCTATTCACAAGACTATGACACGAGTTTATGTCCCAGCGCTCAAGACTTGCCAAGGCTGGGGAGACATTAATCCCCCCAATCCAAACAGTGCTGATATTATCAAGCTATACATCTCAAAAATAGATCTATTTGTTGATTATCTTGCAAGTAAGGGCAGAGTTCATACTTTACCTAAGTACCTATTAATATCTTGTCTAAAAAGTCTGGTTGTTCTTTGCGACTGTTATTTGAATATTTGTGAAATTTTTGCGACACAAGTTTTAATTGTTTAAAGCTGCGTTCGTTATTTCACGTCAACTTAATGTTTGTTCATGTTACTTCATTGAGTAAAATCTACACATTATTATGTAAATTGGTATTTTTGAGCTGGTGTATCGGTTCTGAGGAGGAGCCAGTACCTACCCACCTTTTATAGAGGCGTTTTTAACAAATTTTTAAGGCGTGTTAAGTATAAGTACAAAGAATAAAATGTTATTTCGTTTTAGAGACTAAAATAGATTTAGACTGTTGTACAAGATTTAAAATCAATATGGCATTGTACGAGGACGAATTGAGCGATCAAGAGAAAATGAAACAGGCAATAACTAAGACTGCGGTGCTGGAGGAAATATGCTCGTACGTAAAGCAATGGATCAGGCAAATAACAATGGTAACTGTAATTATATAATTACTAAGGTACATTCATGCTTCACGTCATTCATATTCAGCTATTTGCTGAAAATTAAACAAAGTTGATAATATGACAAGCGACAAAAACCGGTAATAATATGGTGAGCTGAACAATTTTGGTCCCTGCCACTACTTCTTAAAGTAAGACTCTTGCGATTATGGAAGCGAGATGGCTGGATGCGGTTTAATAGCGCCTTGTTTCCAACAAATGATACAACGCGACGGTGGAGTCGAACTCTAGTCCAGTTCGACTCGCGACCTCACCGCTGCGTCAGCTCATGTTTAACGATTCCGGTTGGGTCCGAAACTAGTCGGGCTATCCCGATAAATACGCGTGAGTAACAGGTCATATCATTTCAGTATGAATTTTCCTCACGAAAGTTATTATAAAAAAAAAACCTTGTAAGTAGATACATTTTACCGTTTTGTACCTCCAGGTGTTAGTTCAGAGTCAGCAGTTACGCAGGGAGCCTCCCAACATTGGTCCCTTAGCGGAGTTAGACCACTGGCGACGTCAGCTCACCACGTTCACGTCCATTATAGAGCACATTAAGAGTGAACCATGCATGATGTACATTCATTTGTTGATCCGTGCCAAGTCGAAGCTTTTGAAGGTAAGTCATGCGAACTGAGTATTTGACTGAAAAGTCTAACTGGCCTGTTAAATAGATTTCCAAAAACATTAGAATTGTATTTTTTGTTTCATCGTGTAATAAAAAATGGAGACGTTACAATGAGTTGAAACCTCATCAAAGGGCCCTAATACCAATCAGTATTATTAAGATCAATCAATACTATAAAAATACGAGTGTATAAATGTCTTTATTACTACTGAACTGTTAGAAATAAATGCAAATAAATCTGAATTCGTAAGAGTAAAGTGTTTTTAGAGATTCACCTATTTCTTTCAGAAATGGAGACAATTAGACAACTTAGTAACTGATTACTACAATGAAGCATCTGATAACGTAAAATATTTGTATGCTTTGGAGAAATATTGCGAACCGTTGTACAGGTATTCTTTGTTAAATTTATATAAGCACTTGTCTTATCACATTATCAAATCATCAATATGAAGGTATTGCATAATTTTCTGGAAATCGTTTTGAAGTATTGGATGTCCATTATTTGTAATCCGTATTTTAAGTCAGTCCTATTAATATTATAATCGCGAACGTATGCGAAGGATAAATGTTTCTTACTTTTTCGTACTCAAGATAGGTGACACTTTGGATTCAAGCAGGCTTTTTTTAAACCGACCACATTAGAGTAATGTTTTTAAAACAGGATTATTTTAAACCGACCGCATTAGAGAGGAGTAATGTTTTTGTCACACCGACCAAGACACGGGTACCGGCTATAACAAATACTATTATTTTTAGATGTGACCCTTCCACTACGCAGCAATTCATTCCCGGTCTGTTGTACACTATCCGCATGATATTCGCCACGTCTCGGTACTATAACACCACCAAACAGATCTCCACGTTGCTGGTCAAAGTCACCAATCAAATCCTAAACATGTGCATGGATTACCTCACAAATAATGGCAAAAAGAACATTTGGAATCAAGACAAGCTCAACTTTATTTACAAAGCCAAAGTAAGTTATGTTCACTTAAGTGGACGCTACTGACTCAAATAAAGCCATTGGTTGAATGGTTATTGTGAATTCAAAATTATTACTTACAAATGAAGATCTAAATGTATATTTGTTTTTGCATGATTTATAATTCAATTATTTAAGTGGACGCTGAATTAATTTGCGTCTCATTGCATTTGCATTTACTTTTATCGCATTCTAATTTACAGCTGTGCTTAAACCTTTATAACTTCTATCGTGAATGTTACACTGAGACTCAGAAGGAAATGAAAGAAGCCTCAGACGAAAGACCGTTTGATTGCTCCGAGATGTACATTTTTGGGAAATTTGAAACTTTCCGAAAACGTTTGATAAAGGTTCGTTAATATACTTAGTTATTTGAAATAACTCGTATCTTTAATGGGCAGAAACTATCTACATTAAATATCTATCACTTCTATCTTTTAAACGTTTGTTGTTTTTTTATCTCAGATAATAGATCTTTTCCAAAGCTACATCACATATTTTGTGTTAAACAAGACTACATTGGAAGGTATTGAAGAATATGCTACGAATTTCAATAAATTTTTCAAGACAATTTCTACAAAAACTTACGATGCGTTAGATCACAGGTTTGTAAGTTGTTAAATTAATATTTTACTGGGATCTAGCCATCACTTCTATAGTAGTAGGTACTACTGTAATTGTGGAAGAGAGATATCGTTTTACACTACGCAATGCGCCATCTCGCTTTCACGATATTGGTCAAAGGTAAATTTACTTCAAAAAGTGCCTTTGTTTGTTATGTTTTATTCTAAGTGATAATATAACTGTGTATTACAGGCGGCCAGATTTTGATAAAGATTACAAAGTATACAAAGATGCAGTTGCTAATCAAGAACTATTGTTAGAAAATTTCATGATCAACGTAATGTATTTTATTTTAATTGTAATCCCACTGTTTGATCCCTATTCTAAAACAATTTGATATTGAGATTTTTTATGCTTTATGATTTTTAGTATGTTGAAGTAACTTTATCGCATAGGCGTCGTTTTGTTTAAACTTAGTTAATAAAGTAAATATAATACCTTTTGTAGAGCGTCAAAAAATGCCCAACGACGGAGATAGCGCTGCTTTTATTGACTCGTTTCGAGAAACTGAAGCTAGATTGTTTATATCTTGAAGATCAGTATTACGACCTCATCAGTACTTACACAGGGGAAATCGAAGCATTGAGAGACAGGTATCATTTGTAAACCGTCCCGTAGCTTGTTATTGATTCACTAACTATATTTTTTGTTAATGACAGGTGTATTTGAATACTTTATTTATGAGATACCTACTTATACATATCTATACGTATATCTCACAGTTCTTTTTCTAGTCTTTTTTTTTATTTCACAACATATATTATGTACCTAACAATAATTAATTTAATTAAGACTATAGTAGTTGTTGAAGCAGGACGCCGCTCTAGAACGTGTAGTGCGCCATCTCACAACCACAACTGCTTCAGTGTTAGTTCAAAGAAATGGTGATAGGATTTAGCTGTATTCAGTTACTCTACAGTGATAATATGTTTACAAATGTAGGTACAACGAGGAGAAGGAGAACCCCGAGCTGCCGCGGAACATGCCGCCCGTGGCCGGCCGCGTCATGTGGATCCGGTTCTACGATAGAAACATTAATATCCCCATGGACGTATTTAAAGAGCATCATGAAGTCATAACACACATGGTAGGTTGTGTAAAACAATTTATTTCTTTAGCTATTTCATTTGTAGGAATTTGTATAAAAGAATACACATTTTGCCGATTTGGTAACGGCAAAATGTGTATTAGGTAATATAATTTTTACGTTGGTTGATTAGAGTATGGAATCAGTGAGGCACTAATCAACGATTGTTGTTTTGTTTGCAGAACACCCAAAAGTGTATAAAACTATATAACGTGTTAACTATCGTCTTTACTGAATTTGAATTGATTTATCATTACGCATGGGCAGAAAATGTTGGACAGGTACGTTTCAAACAAACTTTTATAATCATATTTTTTCCATCACATTATCAGTTACAATATTTATAACAGAGAGTTACAATATTTATAACAGAGTTATTTTCCAATAATCATAATATTTCTGACGAACTAGGTAACTTCTATAAGCTAAGTCTAATTTACTCTAAGAGAATGCGTCAAAAATTAAGTATCTATCACTAGATGACTTAGTTTTACTTTGTAATTGTACCTTTCCCATTGATTTAGGTGCGCTTAGGTCTGATCGCTCCGCTTCTGATCCGTCACCCGCTGACCAACATGTACATGATCAACTTCAGCATTTACATCCCCGAGTGCATACGAGAGGTCGAGTATATGTGGCAGTTGGGGCTTCGTAAGTAATTCCATATACTTTACCCACTAGCTCAGGCTCAGGCTTTGTATAAGTAAATGAATTTTTAAAATCAGTTATTTTAATATTGGTAGATAACTTACATCTCATGATTTATGTTGGAACTTCGTTCTTAGATTCAAATATCGCTTGAAGTTTAATAATACCTCTCATATTTCAGGTGTACCAGATGGTGCACAAATAGTAGCGTTTTGTAAAGATAAAATTCTTGGGAATTACGAGAGAATTAAGTATTTGGTCGATAGAAATAATCAAATAAGAAGGTAAGTTTTATTAATTATTAAAAAAAATATTCTTGAAGCAAACTACTTGACGCATAACAACTTTTTAAATGAATTGTAAGGCGTCTTTTAGGGTCCTGTAAGGTGTCGTTTTAGAATCATCCTGACCAATACGGTGAACAGACGCGTGCAATGCCTCCAATGTGGCTTAGTCGTTACACTATAATTCTCAATAAAAAAGGGAAACTAGTTGTTCAGACAGAAGCATCCCAAAAACATTACGAACTAACAACACGGCTCGTATCAATATTACAATATTCAAAACTCGCCATGATTGTACTCTCAATGATAATAAAACGCTCCTTGTCGGTAGAGTCCGTAAGCTTAATACAGTTCGGTCTGTGGGAGCGATCTGTACTGACGATCCACGTGCCACTAAAACCAGTCTAATTAAATGAACATCGCTATTTTTTTAATGATATTGACAAAATCTAAAATTAATTGTTATTAGGAGTATGCCAAAGCTATATTTGCCACTGTTACGTGCACAACTAATCAAATTGGAAAAGGCATTCCAGCCTGGATTTTCTACAATAACATGGACATCTTTGGAAATCCCTTCTTACTGTGAGAGTATTGAAAAAGTTTTAACGGAAGTTGATTTGTTTGTTAAAGAGGTATGGGTTTACTCTATTTTATAATAATGATAGTCACATATTTAACTTGATATGTTTAAAGATATATTATCAATGTAACGTCATTCCGTAGGTAATAGACATGAAGGAAGCAAGAATTGACGCGATTTTGATGACTATGACTAAAACGCTGCTGGTTTACTTGCCGGAAAAGGCAGTCGAACCTTCACTCTTTTATGAAGACAACCTAGTCAGGCGGGACGAAATAGGTAGGAAATAAATTTTTTTCACAATCTAACGGCCGTTTTTAATAAAATTATAAATAAATATTCCTCAACATTCACACAACGCTATCTGTGAATGTTGAGGAATATTTTTCTGAAGCATTCGAGAGTAACTTGTGTCATTACTACTAGACAACTGATGAACGTATGTATATATTTCTAAATACGTACATATTATAAATAAATTACACCCAGACATAGAACAAAAGATCATGTTCATCACACAAACATTTGTCCAGGGTGGAAATCGAACCCACGACCTCCGGTATAACAGTCAGGGCCACTGACCGCTAGACCAACAGGACAGTCATATGGGTCATAATATATTATTATGATGATAAACGTGTTTGTTCCTACACAGCTATGGAGATTCAACAAAAATCTTGGAACGCTGAAATTGCCGTAATAGAACTGATCCATAAGTTTTTGGATAGTGTACCTTGTAAGCAAATTCAAGGATTGAAAAATAATTGGTAAGTCTTTCTTAACATTTGTGAGAGTATGAATGAAGGTGAAAACTAATAATTATTACAATTTTACTATCAAATTGTACAAACTGGTTTTGCATAGGGTATAGTTTTGACCATTGCACGTTGTTTTTAACTTTTTAGGCTGGACTTAGAGAGAGCTTTGAAACAAGTAACGTCAGCTACGCGAGTGTTCCCCGAAGATGCTGGTATTTTAGTTTTGTCTACATTTTTGTAATTTTTTGATATCTACATTTTATTAACCATATCGTCTTTGAATAAAGACCAAAGTGTTGGCCTATAGATTATACCGAACATAAAGATATAAATTTTCTTAATTTTTAGTATTTATGGAGATAGAGAACCCGGATCGGTTCGAAGTGAATCATACAATCAACGAATGTAATGAACTTTTCGCTTATTTTGCAACGAAATGTGTAGAAGCTCTCATTAAATGTACAAGACAAAGTCTTGACATGCTTAGACGACGCGCTTCTGTGTCCAGGTAAAGAGAAAGTACATCAGGAACATTTACGTATACGTTACAATTGTTTTTGTAATATGCACGACGAATTTACTTGTCTGTCCCAATCTGTAACTTTAAAACTCAATTCAGTTAATTTGAAACAGAACTGATAAGGTAGACATTTCTAAGCATTTTCGCCAATTTCAGTTTCCTTACCATGACTGTTGATCAGAAGAGCAAAAGAAACTGAGACCTCTCATGCTCACAAACATGTACTTACAAATACCAAGAATTTTGATAAAACCGACTTTAGAGGAGATACAGACTTCGTTTTCTCAGGTATGTACTTGTTCACTTAACTGATTTAATGTAATCTAAATACTGCGTTGCGATTTAAAATGTTTTGGGGTTTTTGAAAGATCTCCGATAGGCAAATGCTTTTGCTTTGCAAAAATATTGTTTTTTTTTGCGGTTTCCCGATACTTAAGGTTGGGGATTATTTTTAGATATGTACGTAAGGATACATATCTAACAAGACATTGACATCAAACAACGATGACATCCTTTTAGCATGTCGTTAATCCGCAAGTTAAATACTAAAATTGTTTGTAATATACTAGTTTTTACCATGTCTGAGGCTGTGATAGCTTAGTGGCAAGACCGTAGGACTGCTAAGTCAGAGGTCTTGAGTTCGATCCCCACGGCACGCACCGACTTTTCGAATGTTGTGTGCGTTTAAGAAATAAATATCACAGCTTCCGTGTTTCGGAAGGCACGTAAAAATGTGGGTCCTTGCGCCTGATCTCTCTCTCGGTCGTGTCGGATTACCGTCCCATCGGCTATGAGAGTAAAGGAACAGAGAGTGCACCTGTGTTTGCGCACACGCTTGTGCACTATAATATGTCCTGCGTAGCTGGCTGGTGTCATAGTTACACTGGCCGCCATGGCCGAAATCGGTCGGACATTATTATTACATTACCATGTCCCATAGGTCGTGCTAAACTGTATAAATGGATGTACATCGCAACGTATTCATGTGGGGACAACAAGAACAAATAAAGAAGGAGAAATTAGCTGGAGTGTCTCTGACAACAGCTGTCCGTAGCTCAACTGGTGCAGGTACGTGCAGGTTACCCAAAACAGGCAGAGTTTTGATGAATCGACCTTATA
Organism: Chrysodeixis includens; assembly: GCA_941860345.1. NCBI lineage: Eukaryota > Metazoa > Arthropoda > Insecta > Lepidoptera > Noctuidae > Chrysodeixis > Chrysodeixis includens. Next base: position 4,970,801 of record OW796091.1, on the reverse strand, counting down.
TTGTTCTTTTTGTAATCGAACTATTATGCTGTTTTCCGTGCTAATCGTTTTACAGAACCCTATATTCAAATACATTTATATTAAGCGCTTATAATTACAAATGTTTTCTCATTTGTGTAGGATCTAGGTCTGGTTCTAATATCTGTGGGGTGAGAAGCTATTTCAGGACTGTGTCTGAGCACAAAGACATTGTAAGATCAGTGATGGCGCTACAGGGAATGATGTACATGTACAAACCCGATATTGAAAAGCTACTAACAGTATGTAAACCGACTCCCTACCTATACTATAAATATATCATTTTAACATACTGATTTTATTGATATGCAGAGGAAAATTCCGAAATAAAGACTTTATTATTATTTAATACAGGCTTATGGAAGATTTTCCCATTTGTGGGCAGAAGACAGGGTACACCAAGTTCAAGCATTCGTTGACTCTAATCCTCTAAACGTGATGGTAAAGGACATGCTGAACAAGTACCAAAGCCAGACTGACGAAGTGGAGAACTTGCCTAAAAGGCACATCATTGGTTCCATTCAGATAAATCTGAGTAGGTTACAATTTTCTTTGTGCTTTATATTAATAAAACTCATGGGAAAATAATAGGGAACAGCACATACAGTCTTATTTATAGATAGCTCGCATTAAATTCGGGGTAACGTAGTACTCCTTTACGGATTTAGGTCACAGAAGAGAAATGGTATCATTATTGTTTTATCATAAAACCTAGAATTTTGTGAAGAGTCTCATACAACTTTCCACAATTTTTCAAATAAATAAGGGAGACATTTTTCGTTGGTAACAAAAATCTTGGTAAAGTACCGATTTTTGGCTTTCTACCTTGAAAACTGCGAGAAGTTCCATGTAAAATATCACCCCTCTTTTAGAAAAGTTAGGCTACTTTACGTATCTTTTTAATTCCTATGTCACTGTCGATCCCTTCAACAATTTCCACGTAAAAAATCATAACAATTCGCACCTCCGTTGTACTGTTTCTTTCCATTTATTTTTATGAAATTTACAGACAACATCAAATTAGCCTTGCATTTAGAATCCGTTGAATGGAAAAGGATCTTGGGTAAACTATTATGTCACGCTTACAAGGAGCGAGTAACAAAGCTGATGCAGTTTATTAATGATCGCATGAAAACGATGGGCAAGAAAATAAAAGACTTGGACGATGTCAGAGTGGCGATGATGTGCCTCGAACTTATTAGAGAGGAGTTTATCGGGTTAGATATTTAATAGTCTAGATATGCTGAAACTACATAAGCTTAATTTAATTCATTTGTCACCACAAGTGCTTATAAGTAATTGCAACAAGCACTTCCTGTCATAATATAAACTTGTAAACATGTGTTACATAGTGACCACCATGTCTTCCAAGCTCGTCGGGCAAAAAATGTTTTCTTTGAAATCATTTATTGAAGTAAAAACTTCGCCTAATTGAAAACCTCCTCCTTTTTTTTTTAATTCGGTTTAAAAGGACAGTAGGTGTTAATAATAGTTGAGACTATAGTTTATTCAAACAATAATCTAAGTTATAAGTTGCCAATCTTATCAAAAATGTAATTATTATTATTTAAAATTGTCTTCCGAAAAGAGGTACACTCTACACCGATCAATGTATGTAACAAGAACCGACAAGTTTTAGCCTGCATTCATTACCCATTATTATTTGCTTGTAACAGGTATCTTACATGTATTTACAAGTTTCCCTAGCAAACAAACAAGCTTTCCCTAACAAGGCACCCTAACTCATGATTTATAGTAGCAGAGGCACTGTACAGAGGCATGTTGGTAAAAATTAAACAAAACCAATGAATAAGCGAAAACTAAGTGTATTTAGTAAATATTCTCGTTGCTAACAGGATGGACATGGAACTTGATCTTATCGAAGAGAGTTACGCGACATTTAATCAATTTAGTATTGACATCCCTAAAGAGGATGCTGACATGGTGTACGGACTGCGTTACGCTTTCCAGAACATGTTGCTAACTGTAAGTTAATGTGTATACCCATTTAATATTATAGTGTTAATTTCCCTTTTACATACGGTCAATTTGGGTAACTTTTAAACAGCGGTCTAACTTTGAACAAAGTTGTGAAAAAAGATTTATTATTTTACTAGCTTTCCGCTCGCGGCTTCGCCCGACTGTAATTTGGATTGTGGCGTATTTTAATGATCTCGACAGAAATTTCTTTCATAGGCTAAAAAATTGTTAGAATTTGAATTATATTATACAGCTTGAGTTACTCATGGGATGATGTAGCTTTCTAATGGTGAATATTTGCAAACCGATAAGTAGTTTTGGAGTTTGTCGATTACGTTATGAAACAAAAAGTAAAGCGAGACAAAAACATCGTCTAGAAAAATTAAAAGTATCAGTTATCTCCTCCTCTCCCCCCCCCCCCCCACGCCCGCTACCTAAGGGCTTGCTACTCCCAAAAATCCCTTCTTAGTAGTCAATTGTGTTACTAAAGGAAGCCTTGTTCAAAATATCAGACTTCTATACCGAGAGGTTTCGGCTGTGCGTTAATCAATCAGTCAGCCAAATCACACCCGCGAAATCACGATTGGAGGGGTAGTTTGGAAAAACTTACATTACCAAACTTATTTTACTTGCCTATTTACGTTTTCGTGCCAATTTTCAAGTTTATAAACCTAAGGAATAACATTTTTCATAGAAACGTTTTTAACCCCTTTTCGCCCCCTTGGGGGTACAATTTCCAAAAATCTTTTTTTAATGCTCACTTTCGTCAGTAAGAAGAGCTTTGTTCAAAATATTAGACTCCTACACCGAGCGGTTATGGCTGCGCGAAAAGTCAATCAGTCACCCAATCGCAACCCCCTAAATCACGATTGGAGCGTAGTTTGGAAAAAAAATATAATGCCAAACTTATTTACTTGACCATATACGTGTTTGTGCTAAGTTTCAAGTTTATAAACCCAAGGAATAAGATTTTTCATAGAAACGTTATGACCCCTTTTTACCCCCTTAGGGGTTGAATTTCCAAAAATCCTTTCTTAGTGCACCACCCTACCATACCTCAAGGAACCTACAATGCCAAATTTCAGCTTTCTACGACCAGTAGTTTCGGCTGTGCGTTGTCGATCAGTCAGTCAGTCAGTCAGTCAGTCAGTCAGTCAGTCAGTAACGGAAGAGTTTTATATATATAGATTACATGAAATTCGTTGGCGTTACAATATTGTTCCTGCGTAAAACATATGGCAATAAATGTGTTTTTTTGAAATTACGAAATAAAAGTACCTGTCAATGTTATAATTTGGTAGATTCCCGCGTTTTCTTCATGGCGAAGTTGTTACTAGAAATTCGTTGCTCTGTTTGAAATGCAATAATGTCGTCCTTGATTCTATGGCAACACCAAGCTGACTATAGTATTTATATGTCACGATTAATGTCATATCAATAGATTGGGATTTTTATGACAAAAATAATAATATTTTATTTAATTTTACTCAGATCTTAAAATATTTAATATAAAAAATTATTGAATTGGAGTTTTAAGGCAATTCTGGATAGTTTTGTTGTTTTCCCTGTAAATTTATTGCGTTAGACAAAAAAACTAGGTCAAAAGGGCACTATTCATGGAATAAAAATAAGGGTAATAAAAGTAAAAGTAGTTGTAATATCACGAATATTGTAAAAAATGTTTAAAGTTACCCAAATTGACTGTAACGCTTATGTGTGATATTGCAAATTGAAATCTGTAGATCTGTATCTGTAGATATGCATATTATACTGCACGACGGGTTTACATATAGCAAAACAATCCATGCCGTCTCAGGAGCTAATCTCCAGATTAAGCTCTAGACAAACCGTTGGTTTGCAGTTCTATTGCAGTCGTGTCAACTGCATTCAAACTGTAACTTGCGGTTGGATTGCTGTTGAAATGCAGTTTGTCTGTCTAAAGCCTAACAGAAATGCCAAGACGTGTTAAAGATTTTCGAAGTAAAGACTGGAAGTAAAACGATCTAGCAGACTGCCAGGGTGCGCATGCGCAAAAATTCTAAATCCATGCACGCCTATCCTCTTACTCACTAATATCTATTACTATATACGGTTTGGCTTTATACTTAGTTTACATTTATTTGTCCAGTCGCAGCAAGTACAACAAAAAATTGTAGATATGCAAGGTCCATTGCAACGCGAACTTACTGAAGGTGTGAACACATTCATGGAAGACGTTCTGAAGTTTGATGCCGACTTTGATGCTTTTGGTCCCCTTGACTCCAGGATTGACAGCGAGAGAAGCCAGTGACAGGTACGAGTATACTTGTAAATAAAATGCCAAGAGTAGCCGAGAATTGTTAAAAGAATGTAGTTAGCTACCATGTCAAAAACTATACAATTGATTATATCGGAATATTATAATCTCGGAGCAATTAAACTTACTACCTGCCGATAAAATTCATCATTTTTGTCATTATAGGGTGATAATGTTCCAATCAAGATTCGATGAACTTTGGAGGAGATTCGAAATGTATTCAAGTGGTGAAAAATTGTTTGGGGATGGAAGTAAAAGATTATCCCATTTTACACCAGAAAAAGAAGGAGTTCAACTTACTGAGTAAATTGTAAGTTAAATTGCATACTTAGTGGAATCGCATCTTTAGAGATTACAACCACTTCTAAACATTGGGTATTTAGTAAGATATCACTAAAATATGTTTTTAATTTTTCAGGTATAGCTTGTACTTGGCTGTAATGAACTCTATCGATGGATATTTCGAAACACCGTGGGTCGAAATCGCTATTGAACAAATCGTTGCACAATTAGCTGAATTTGACGTCAGGTAAAAATATTATGGTTTTACTTCGAAATGATGCTAAAGAATCAGACATTTTCTTGTTAAAGATACATGTTAATAAACCAAATACTTATAATGTAAATAATTTATCAAAAGATGCCGAAAGTTACCAAAGGCTATGAAAGATTGGCCAGCATTTATCGAATTGAAGAATAAAATTGATGACTTCAATCAAACTTGTCCGCTATTGGAGCTGATGGCCGATAAATCTATGAAGGACAGACATTGGAGAAGATTGGAGAAGTTAATGAGTAATGCATTTAACATTTTGTATAGACTCTTTGTACTTTATGAGATTTAATATATCTACTAATTGTAATTGCTTGAAATATTTCAGATTGCGTTTTGGATGTAGAATCCGAAGCATTTACTTTAGCAAATGTTATGGAAGCACCTTTATTGAAATACAAGGAAGATGTGGAAGTAAGTTTTTCTACTATCAACCTTCTGTTGACAATATTGACGCCTAAATCTATTGCAAAATTCAAAAATTTCATCAAATGGTTAATAAATCATGAGGAAAACTAGGTGTGATGTATGTATGTAACCTAAATTCCTTGCTGAGATCTTTGATATTTTTTCAGGATATTTGTATAAGTGCCGTAAAAGAAAAGGATATTGAAGCTAAGTTGAAACAAGTCACGGCCGACTGGGCGCTAATCGACCTCACATTTGCTAATTTCAAGAACAGAGGAGAATTGTTGATAAGAGCCCCAGAAACTATGGACATCATTACACTACTTGAAGACTCTTTAATGATTCTTAACTCATTAGCTTCTAATAGGTAGGAATGTTCTAGTTCATCTAGTCTTCTGTTGTTTTGTTTTTTTAAACTAAAATGTCAAATTCATACATGGTAATTGTGATGTAGGTATAACGCGCCATTCAAGAAGGAAATATTGCTCTGGATAAACAAACTCGTGGCAACAAGCGAGATCTTAGAGAAGTGGCTGCTTGTTCAGAATTTATGGATGTATTTGGAAGCTGTATTTGTTGGCGGTGACATTGCCAAGCAGCTGCCAGCAGAAGCAAAACGGTTTGCGGTATGCAGGTTTAAATAGTTAATTTATTAAAACTAAGTTTAACATAACTTATAAAGTAACTACCAATCATTATAAAAATACAGGGTATTGACAAAACATACGTCAAAATTATGTACCGCGCGCGTGACATAGTCAACTGCGTGGAGACATGCACTTCGGACGACACACTGAAGCAACTTCTGCCGCATCTGTTTGACCAGCTCGAGGCATGTCAGAAGTCTCTGACTGGCTACTTGGAGACGAAACGACTTATCTTCCCCAGGTTCTTTTTCGTTTCTGATCCAGTATTATTGGAAATTCTTGGTCAAGCATCGGATCCGCATTCTATACAGGTAAAAAACGTTTCAGAAGTTTTTATTTTAAAAAGACTTGTCTTACAAAGCTTGTTATCAACGTTTTAGCCTCACCTGCCTAGCATTTTCGACGCTATGTATACAGTCGAATTTGATGACAAAGAAAGAATTACTCATATGAATTCAAGCAATGGAGAAACCATTCCATTTGAAAAGCCAGTGGTCTGCTTGGGAGGAGTGGAGGTACGAATATTCTTATTTTAACAAAACGTCGACTTAACAATCACTATACTTTGGACAATTTAAGACAGATTTTGATGAACAATATTATGTAGAGCTTTCATCTTATAAAGTTTGAACAATCATTTGTTAACAAATATCAAAGCAATTATTTGTATCATGCAGAATTGGTTGAATACTCTTTTGGATTCGATGAAAGATACTGTCCGAAATATAATTGCCAGCTTAGCGCAAACTATGACCGGAGACCCAGAGTTTGAATTTTTGGTTGGGTTCTGGAATTTTCCCGGCCAGGTAAATATAGCTTTTTATCAGTAAACTAGCCTAGCAATATTTTGTAATATGCTATGAATGTTGTAGGTAAGAAATTTAATAGGTATACAACACCGTGTTTTTTTTCGCTTCAGGCTGGTTTATTAGGAATGCAAATTCTGTGGACAAGCGACGCAGAGTACGCTTTAAAGAAAGCAAAAGCTGACCGTTATATTATGAGAATAACGAATCAAAAGTTCCTTGATTTATTGAATGGACTTATTGATCAGACTGTCAAAGATCTTGCGCCTCTGGATAGAGTGAGAATAGAAACTATGATCACCATCCATGTACATCAAAGGTAAATTGTTGAAGTTACATGATTTTTACACCTACGACTAGTTGTTTTAATAATAATTATTGTTACTTCGTTATCACGCTAGAAACAATAGTACGTTTTTAAACGGTTTTATTTAGCTTGCCATGTTTGAGGCATATTTAGTTATTGAATAGTAAGTATCAGGATCAGGCGAATATAAAGCGTTACACTCTGCTAATGTTAAACCGCGTCCATGGTGGCGATACGTAGACGACATCTTTGCGATCGTCGAGCGGGACGCATTAAAGGACTTAGTGATACAATTGAACTGAGGGCTGCGAGGATAGAGGTCTACTACAGGGAATGAACACGAAGGTAAATTGCTATTCCTGGACATACTGGTTCTTCGAGAGCAGAGCGGACGCATGTTTCACACCGTTTTTATGATACCGACGCTCTTAGAACGGTACCTGCGTATCGATTTCCTACAGTACCATTCACACTTATTTTTGGTGCATTGCACGCAGATAAACCGAACGCTTGCCCGTACATGCCGTACTAGAATGCAATGGTTATTTGTGGCGCAGGTGTAGGTGATTACTGGGTAGGGCAAACAAAGCTCGCAAACGACCGGCAGAAGCTGCCGTACTTACCGTACGCACAGAGATTAACGGACAAGATAGGTCACTTGTTGAACTAAATATAGTATCAAGACAATTTATCAACAACCCGGACAAATTCCACAATTGGTGAAAGGATCCTCTAGACGTTCCAATGGCCTAGACTAGGCGAATACAGCAGGAGTATAAGATGATCTAGACGAGCAGGAGCATGGACACCGATTAGTCGGCAGTGGCACAATGCGGAGATGGCTCACTACATTCGGTTCGACAAAGCCTCCGTACTAGCGAGTTAGAAGAAATAGGTCGGGGAAAAATAAAAGAATTTAAAAATGGCCACGAAAGTCATCAAAGAATGCCTCGGTCGAAGAATCACCCAAACACGCGTGAGTAGGTAAACCGTATAATTTAACAATTCTGCATCCGCCTCACGAAAGTTACAATAATAATCATTGTTATGATAACCGTTTAACATAAAACGTCTATTATATATATATATATATATTTTTTAATTTTACTAGATGCTTCATCATCCGGGTAATTAAGTGATGGGTAGTAACAGTTAAGAGACCCCCCACACTAGCGTCTTTCAAGCGTCGTCGTCGTGCCAGCGTCCGCGCGACGTCGACGCTGCGGCGACGCGACGCCAGCGCTGGCCGCCGAACGAACGCCGAGCGTGCGCGGCGCTGGCGTTGCGTCGCCGTTGTTGTTCACAAAAAACATTGAACTGACGCCGCGGCGACGCTGACACGACGACGACGCTCGAAAGACGCTAGTGTTGGGGGGGCTCTACAATTGTGTACAAGAAGACGTTGATTACAAAAGGCGTTTATTTTTTGTTGACAGAGATATTTTTGATGATCTGGTAAGAATGAGAATCAAAACGCCGACTGATTTTGAATGGCAAAAACAAGCTCGGTTTTACTACTTTGAAGAAAGTGACGACTGTTTGGTTTCCATTACTGACGTAGACTTTATATATCAGGTAATTATTATTTGACTAGACACACATCTTTCTGTTCAGTTTTTTTGTAAAGAAATCCCAGTTTGTTGGTTGTTGTTGATTTTGTGCCGAAAGACGTCTTATTTTCAAAGTATTAGAATTAATCAGATTTTATTATATTCTAAATTGAAGACAACGTGCTGCTGGAGAGTTTTTTGCGCTGTTTCTTCTCCCGTCGTGAGAGCTCAGGAAGCGGTGAAGGGTGGGCGATGGGGTGCTGTCTATAATCATGTTGACGTTCAATAGGGTGCTACATTGTAGGCTAATTTTAATAAATTGTTTTTGATTGGATTTGGATTATATGGAATTATAAAGCTTCCTAACGTAGAGTTGCTTAATTCCCAGCAGATAGGTTCAGATTTTTTTTTATTGTGACAGAATGAGTACCTGGGTATAACGGAGCGGCTGGTGATCACGCCGCTGACGGACCGCTGCTACATCACGCTGTCGCAGGCCATCGGCATGAGCATGGGGCGGCGCGCCGGCCGGGCCCGCCGGCACCGGCAAGACCGAGACCACCAAGGACATGGGCCGCACGCTCGGCAAGCTCGTCATCGTCTTCAACTGCTCCGACCAGATGGACTTCCGAGGTGCCTCTCTCTCCTAGCGCATGCGCCCACCTCACCACTGTATCACACACCCACTCACTCGCACCGGCAAGACCGAGACCACCAAGGACATGGGCCGCACGCTCGGCAAGCTCGTCATCGTCTTCAACTGCTCCGACCAGATGGACTTCCGAGGTGCCTCTCTCTCCTAGCGCATGCGCCCACCTCACCACTGTATCACACACCCACTCACTCGCACCGGCAAGACCGAGACCACCAAGGACATGGGCCGCACGCTCGGCAAGCTCGTCATCGTCTTCAACTGCTCCGACCAGATGGACTTCCGAGGTGCCTCTCTCTCCTAGCGCATGCGCCCACCTCACCACTGTATCACACACCCACTCACTCGCACCGGCAAGACCGAGACCACCAAGGACATGGGCCGCACGCTCGGCAAGCTCGTCATCGTCTTCAACTGCTCCGACCAGATGGACTTCCGAGGTGCCTCTCTCTCCTAGCGCATGCGCCCACCTCACCACTGTATCACACACCCACTCACTCGCACCGGCAAGACCGAGACCACCAAGGACATGGGCCGCACGCTCGGCAAGCTCGTCATCGTCTTCAACTGCTCCGACCAGATGGACTTCCGAGGTGCCTCTCTCTCCTAGCGCATGCGCTCACCTCACCACTGTATCACACACCCACTCACTCGCACCGGCAAGACCGAGACCACCAAGGACATAGGCCGCACGCTCGGCAAGCTCGTCATCGTCTTCAACTGCTCCGACCAGATGGACTTCCGAGGTGCCTCTCTCTCCTAGCGCATGCGCTCACCTCACCACTGTATCACACACCCACTCACTCGCGCGTCGCTCACCAGGTCTGGGCCGTATCTACAAGGGCCTGGCTCAGTCCGGTACGTGGGGCTGCTTCGACGAGTTCAACCGCATCGAGCTGCCCGTGCTGTCCGTGGCTGCGCAGCAAATCTACATTTGTTTGACGGCCAGAAGAGAAAAACGAGAGTTCTTCATATTTAGGTATGACGAAAATTATATTCGTGGCGTCGATTTTACAGCAAGAAATACCATAAACCCTTTCTGTTCAGCGATGGCGATACTGTGAGTTTGAATCCTGAGTTCGCTTTCATCATCACCATGAACCCTGGCTATGCCGGACGACAAGAGCTGCCAGAGAACTTGAAAATACAATTTCGCTCGGTGGCAATGATGGTACCAGACAGACAGATTATTATTCGCGTGAAATTAGCCAGTTGCGGCTTTAAAGATAACATTGTGTTAGGTATTTACTAAATGCTCATAGTAATTCAATTTGTAAATGTAAGTAAAATACATACGTGTGTTTGTACTGCTGTCATATTTCAGCTCGAAAGTTCTTTACGCTGTACAAACTGTGCGAGGAGCAGCTGTCCAAGCAGGTGCATTATGACTTCGGATTGAGGAATATTTTGTCTGTCTTGAGAACAATGGGTGCACAGAAACGAGCTAATCCGGAAAGTACTGAAGAGAACATAATGATGAGAGTGTTGAAGTTAGTATTCTTATTGAAATTACTGAAATTTCAAGCATGTGCAAACGACTTTTTTTAAATAGGGCTTCTAAACATTGATATAATCTTACAGGGAAATGAATGTCTCGAAATTAGTGGATGAAGACGAACCTCTGTTTATTTCGTTGATAGAAGATTTGTTCCCTGGCATGAAACTAACTCAAACAGTTCAGAGGTACTAAGTACGGAGTAGTGGACACCCTAGAAAATAATAATTAACTTATTTTAAATTTCAGTAACATGCATAAATAATAAAAACTGAAACCTGAACTTTAGTTTTTGTTGTAACCAGTTGATGGAGTTCTATCTCGATCAAACTAATGAAACTATTTTCATTAATAGGGAAATGCAACGTGCTATAACAACTGTAACAGAGCGCACCGGTCTTGTTAACCATCCCGACTGGAACCTAAAGATCATTCAGTTGTACGAGACGTCGCTCGTGCGGCACGGCCTGATGACGATGGGCCCCACTGGCTCGGGTAAGACCACCTGCATACACACGCTCATGTCGGCACTCACTGAACAGGGAAAACCACACAAGGAAATGAGAATGAACCCAAAGGTAAAAAATGTCATATAAGTTATAATTACAAATTAGATTTTTTGTTTTAAGTTAATTATAGGTTTAATCATTCATCACATCCAATATCATTTTTAGGCTATCACTGCGCCCCAAATGTTTGGCAGATTAGATGTCGCAACGAATGATTGGACTGATGGTATATTCTCGACATTGTGGCGAAGAGCTTTAAAAGTGAAGAAATCGGATACAACTTGGATTGTCTTGGGTATTTATTGCCTAACATATTTTTAGTAACAGTAATAATTTTTTAAATACTTTTTACGGAACGGACGATTCTTAATCATGAAGCATATTGTGATCCAAATTATAAGTAGGTATATACAACTTAGACATGTGACACTCGGCTTAGTATACCTACCTACCATGTAATGCCTTAATGATTGCCAGTCTACGTATAACATTACTATGAAAAAACTATCAAAAAAACGTTCACTGTTTAGAAATCCAAGTTTCATGGGTACACTAAAGACTACTATATACTCGTACTAGTATCTTTATCACTCTGCAACAAAAGTTATGTCAATACAGATGGTCCGGTCGATGCCGTGTGGATTGAGAATTTAAATTCTGTACTGGATGATAATAAGACGTTGACGTTGGCAAATGGTGACCGTATATCAATGGCACAGAACAGTAAGCTGGTGTTTGAACCAGACAACGTGGATAACGCCTCTCCCGCCACTGTCAGTCGGATGGGCATGGTGTTCTTGTCTTCGTCGGTGCTTAAGTGGCAACCTATACTAGAGGTTAAGAATTTTTATTTTACTAACTTCTCTCATCAATATATATAAATGGAAGTCAATGGATGTCACTTGATTCCGATGACCTAAGATCCGCGTCTGTCGTGTTCCGTCGCTATTCAAGGCGAGACGTCGATTTCAAAAGTGCGACGCGGTGTGGGGTGGGCGGTGCGGGATCGTCCGTGCTAACCCTGATCATCGGAACTATTTTAAGTGGTCATGTGTATATTGTGCGAGTGAATTAGTTTCTTTGCTTATTAAAAAAAGGTCAGCGCATATCAATATACGGATATTGATATGCGCTGACCTTTTTTCAATAATCAATCTATACATATATCGGTCGGCTTATTGCCCAGAAGAAATAGGCACTATTTTTGTGCTTGATAAAACGCCACCGTTCTTGATTGTAGGGTTGGCTAAAGAAGCGTCCTCAAAAGGAAGCGGATTGTTTCCGAAATGCTTTTAATAAAGTATACGATGAGGTACATACATATGTACAACAGAAGCTTGTAGTGAAAATGAAACTTCTTGAAGCTATTTACATCAGGTTTGAAATACTTACAAACACTTTCGTTTATTTTCCTAATGGGTTAAGAAAAAAAAAATTGGTAATAATTTTTTTACAGACAATGTATAGACGTATTAATGGGATTAATGCTCATTGAAGTACCTGGAGGCAGTAAGTAGAAACTATTACTATTAATTATCAGATATTTTATTTGTGCGAAAGTAATGAAAAGTCAAGCAACTTACGTTTAGATGCATTATACAAACTTTTTACCAATGAACATTACGTTATCTTTTTTTTTACATTCTTGTACAAAATATTTCAGAGATGCATTCAGACCGGCACATGGAGCGTCTGTTTATCTTCGCCATGATGTGGTCTCTAGGCGCGGTGCTGGAACTAGACATGCGTTTAAAAATGGCAGAGTTCATGACCAAGCTGCCTGTCAAGATGGACTGGCCTGGCTCCAAGCACACCAAGGAATGGGTCATGCCATTCGAATATATGGTAAATTCCCATGGCGCTTGGGAGCACTGGTAGGTTGCAGTATTTTAAGTTTCAGTTATTCAATAAGAGAGGATTGATTTATTTGAAGTACAATATTGAGGTTCATCTGGTGAGGCTTTAGGTAGATTACTGTATTCATTTATTGAATGACTGCAGGTCTGAAAGTGTTGAAGATTACATCTACCCGAGTGACTCTGTACCAGAATATGCATCGATTCTTGTACCAAATATAGATAACGTCTGTATCACGTTCTTGATTGAAACAATAGCCAAGCAGGACAAGGCCGTGCTTCTGATTGGAGAACAAGGTACTGCTAAGACTGTGATGTTGAAGAGTTACATGATGAAGTACGACAACGAGGTGCAATTGTTTAAAATCGTGAATTTTTCATCAGCCACTACTCCGAATATGTTTCAAGTAAGTCAATGCTATAAATAGTGACAGAGTAAAGTACTGATCTGTACTGCGTCAATAGAAATCGCATAAATGTACGAAGAGATAGTTCTAAATCACGTGATTCTTAGAAACGAAAAGTCATTTCTGTATATTGGAGCGTTTTCTATTAACGTAAATGATTGTAGAAATGTTACTTGGTTAGAAAGACTGGTTAGTTATGAGACGAAGTAAAAATTGTATTCGGCCAAGTTTAGTACAATTTTTTGCAAAAATAAATGAAATGTTTTACATCATTGATGATTAATATAAATATGAAATAATGTATATTTACACGTCGAACGAGCGAATAATTCAATGGATAATATTTTCGTTTCATTTTCTAGAGAATTATTGAGTCGTACGTAGAAAAACGAGTTGGAATGACTTACGGCCCTCCCGGTGGTAGGGGTATGACAGTATTTATTGACGATATCAATATGCCTGTGGTAAACGAGTGGGGTGATCAGGTAACTACTAGAGTAACGTATTAGTTTAAGTGCAATTATGTGCGCTGCGAAGACTACGATAAGCTGCATGTTAACCTAATCGCGATGTGTTTACATAAGCTATCATAAATAGCGATATACAGATGTATTTTCAACCGTGTAACTCTTTAGGTTACAAACGAGATCGTGAGACAAATGATGGAAACAGGAGGATTTTTCTCGTTAGAGAAACCCGGTGATTTCACTACGATTGCAGACATTCAGATTTTTGGAGCAATGATACATCCAGGTATACGAATACTTTATACCTAAACTTACAAACTCATAACTTATGAAAATAGTTTTGCCAAAGTGAGTCCGATCATAAATTAATGTATATCTTCGATTTGTGGCCTTTAACACCTGCTAAACTTCATTGTTCTAAGTCAACGGTAAGAAGCCTATGAGTTTTGATTCCCTTAAATTGAGATTGTCGAAATATAAGCAATTTGCTGGATTAACGGTCGTATCTTTTTAACGCAAATGGAAGATTGTGTTTTTACAACTTGAAGGAACCATAGATTTTAGTATAGTTGTATACTATTGCCGCTGTAGCATGATGCAGGTGACAGTTTCGTATGACTCTTGAAAGTTGCTGCGAGTAAAAAATTATGACTTAGTATTTTAGCTGTACCACGTTCGTATTATGTTAAATCAATTAAAACTGTAGTAAATTAAATTAAAACCAACCAGAATGTTCTAGTCTTCAAATACAATCTAATGAAATAAAAATAAAGTAAAGTGTTATGCGTATAACGTAACGTCATAGACATATTTAGTGATGATGGGATGTACTGCTACGAAGGATAGGTAGTCGATGTTTTTTTGGAATAAAAAACGTATATTGTGCGTAGTTCAATTTTTATTTAAAAAAAACCTTTAATTACATTGATGCTATAACGCTTAAAAGCCTTTAATTATATTGATGATACAACGCATTGATACAACGCTGATTGGCTAAGGAAAACTATTTACATTTTATTCGTCCTAACTCATATCTAAGTCAGGATCACCTGAATTGTTACTGGAGTTATGGTCTGTATCTGTGACGGATATTATAAACGATAACTCCATTATGTTGTCAATATAGATGTCACGATCCCAATCAGACATAATGTCTCTTTTTGTCTTATTCACGACCTTTGACCAGTCTTCAGGATGAACATTGTTGATGAACTCTTGTAATAGTACCAACATTTTTGCGGCGTGGCCTAAATAATTTACCTACGTTTGGAAAGCTGATTTTTTATTGCAACTTGCAATTTGAATTCAAATTAAAAGCATTGCTTTTATTTGGGCCCAAATCAGCTAAATATAGCCCAAATAGCGTTATACTGGCAATGGTAGTCGAAGGACCTGGTGGCTTTTTTCTTTTGCCACTTCGTCCAAAGCTGACGCCGC
This sequence comes from Chrysodeixis includens, assembly GCA_941860345.1. NCBI lineage: Eukaryota > Metazoa > Arthropoda > Insecta > Lepidoptera > Noctuidae > Chrysodeixis > Chrysodeixis includens. The sequence goes on along the minus strand of OW796091.1, from coordinate 4,955,413 downwards.
CGCCGGACTAAGTCAATAAGCTCCGTCTTTAAAATTTTTATATCTGCTATAACTTCGCTTTCACCCAGCCACTGCACCAACTCGCTTTTGCGGTTGGATTGGTTTGGGGGTTTATTGACTTGTACCTAATGATAGGTTGCGTTGTCGATGAATATACTCATAGGCTCTTTAATGGACCTATTTTTATTTATTTATTTATTTAATTCAGGCAACTAAGGCCCATAGAAAATACAATACTTATATATTAAAACATAACAATAACTATAAACTAATACATAATTATAATTATTAAACTAAAATTAGAACTAATGTACACGAAGTGTCGGCGTCGTGTTACGCTGCGTGGTGTCGCGTATCCTTCCTCTGAATTTTCGATACACGACACCCTTCGGCCAAAACTCTTCCTTGAGAAAGATCTCGACGTGTTGAGTTGGAGCTCGCACCATAAACGACTTGAAGTTCGTATTGTGGCGCGACTCCAACCTCTCCACCCTCAAGGTCCAGTTGGTCTTGGATCGGACATACTCCACGACCTGCTTCACCGTCGTGGTGTGATGTAGGCGGGACACATACAGCTGCGTCGTTGGTACTGCAGGACGCATCAGAATGGTGGGTTCAGCGGTTCCGCACTGGTTCCTACAAGCAGGCTTCCTTTTCTTCCTTTCCACTTGGATGAAGCCATCCTTGTTGCACGTGTCCTTCTTTGGAATACTCGGTGGCTGTGGTTTGCCACGACATTGTTTCTCCCCTTTAGCCCGCTTTGTTTGCGTCACAGCGGGCTTGTTGGTGGCTGCTACTGCTGCGTAGGCGCGTTTAGGGGTCGACGTACCTACGCTAGGTTCAGCCGCAGGTGTTGACACAGCGGCGGCGGCGGGACGGGGCGCATCGTCAGCGATATCAGCGACTGGTGACGCACTCGCCGACTCAAAACTGATGACGGACGCATCTTTAAATTTTTCGTAGCTCATCTCCCTCATGATAGGTACTCCGTAGTTTTGTTTTGTCTTAAAAGCCAGTAAACAATAAGGAACGAATCCACTTAGTGTATCTGCGTGGGAAATAATAAGACGTTCGCCTATGCCCATCGGCACTTTGGTACACGATTGTGCCGTATCGTCGGTCCAACTTTTATCCACTGTGTGGTTGGCGTTTAGCCATGTTTCATTCAAAAATACAACTTTGCTCCAATCAGTTATGTTTTAGGCCTTCCTTAAAAATGTGCATCTTGCTAGGGCAATGTCAGTCCTCTCCATAATGATCTTCCTTTTGTTAACTTTTTTGTAAACAAAGCCAATATCTTTCAAAACTTGCCGCAACGAAGTAATACCTCCATAGAACAAGTCGGCTTCTATTAATGTTTTTAGGAGCTTGAGCAATGTGGGTAGTTCCGTTCTTCTATAATAATCATAAATATGATACTCGTTTTACAGTTCGATTCAATGGTAACAACGGTCCATTATTTTGTTGTTTTCTTTCAAGGAAGTCTCGGAGGCGAACAACAAACTCCTTGGCCTAACTCCCCAAAACAGTTTCTTTTTGTATGCTTAGGCATGGTAATAACAACAAACAAACAAGTTTTGTTCAAAATTTGACAAATAAGAAAACAAGGTCAAGAAACTATAACCAATAACAATTTAACAAAAAATAATTAGAACGGAATATGTGTCACAAACAAGGCAGTAGCATTCGTACTGACAGCATCGTACGGGTAAACAAAATGGCAGCCGTGCCAGAGAGCATTAAAAAAAGTCATAAACCTGGTTTTGACTGTTATGATTTTATTATAATATACAAAGATAAGTGGTCATAAAATATATATATTGACAAGTATACATATAATATTTTATGATTGGTTAGTTAGTTATTAGTTAGTATTTGAACTTATTCATAGATTAGAATTAATCAGAGAATAATCTTTCAGGTGGTGGTCGTAATGACATACCTCCACGCTTGAAGAGGCAATTCAATATTTTCAACTGTACATTACCCAGCATTATTTCTATGGATAAAATATTTGGTAATGTTGCATAGTTGATGTGTTTTTTTTATCGTGATGAGAACAACTAAATCGAATGTATCTGGTCATTTTTAGAAACCATTAGTGCTGGATACTTCTGCAAGTCTCGGTTCGACAAAAAAATTGTGGAATTTATGCCCAGACTTGTGCCAGTCACCCGAGTTATTTGGCAGCAAACGAAGGTTACTTTAACTAATTTTGATCTTGCAATTTATTATTGATTTATAACTAATCAAATTAGTTAACCTTATTATTCATTATATAGATCAAAATGTTACCTACACCAGCAAAGTTCCATTATGTGTTTAATCTCAGAGATCTCTCCCGTATTTGGGAGGGAATTCTCTACATAAAGAGAGAAGAACTATTGAGTATTCAAACTGCTATCAAACTTTGGTTTCACGAATGTCTGAGAGTCATTTGTGACAGGTATGAAAATAATGATATGAATTAAAAAACAAGCTACAGATAAGTAGTAAATTTTTATATTTTATTGTTTAGGTTTACAACTTTTGCCGATAAGGAATGGTTTAATGCGAACTTTTGGAAAACAGCTGCGCAGGAACTACCGGACGTAGTATCCGAGTTTCCGGAAAAAGAAACTTTTTTTGTCAACTTTTTACGAGAGCCCGTCGATCCGACTGGAGACGAAGACGAAGACTTTAGTACTGATGCACCCAAAGTATACGAGGAATTGCCATCGTTAGTACTATTAATATTATAATATTACATTTGTATAAAAATACTACATTCGAATTATCTGTAATATTTAATGTATCATTCACCGGATTGTGGAATTGTTTGTAAGTTTTCATTAATAATTTTATTCAATTTTCAGCTGGGAATTCCTGCTCAGCAAACTTGTTGGATTCCAAGATTTGTTCAATGAACAAATTAGAGGAGCCCACTTGGATTTGGTATTTTTCCACGATGCAATGGTCCATCTTTTCATCATTTCCAGAATTATTAATACACCTCGGTTGGTTGATGTTACTTTAGTCTTAATAGAGAAGAGCTCTTGAGTGGCAATCGTACAGTGAATAGTGTGTAGCAGCACTAAATGTCTTGTACGGACATATTAATATTTATAGAGTTGTTTTTCCAGTGGCAACGCTTTACTTGTCGGTGTTGGCGGTTCCGGGAAACAAAGTTTGACGAAGTTAGCTTCGTTTATTGCGAACTTTTCGTTTTATCAAATTACTTTGACAAGGTCAGTATTACGTCGGTAATTCGAACAGACCGTACCTGCAGTAGACCTCATACCGCATATGTGTCCTTACTTGTCTAGATCGTACAACGTGAACAACTTCATGGACGACATCAAGGTGTTGTACCGCGTGGCCGGCTTGCAGGGCCGCGGCATCACCTTCATCTTCACCGACAACGACATCAAGGACGAACAGTTCCTCGAGTTCCTCAACAACATTCTCAGCTCCGGAGAAATCGCTAATCTGTTCCCGAAGGAAGAAATGGGTTATTAAAACTCTAATATAAACACGATTAGTTTTCTAATCTAAACTTACTGCTTTGTCGGCAATTTTTTTTTAACAATTTAATTTAGTAATAATCTGGTGTGTTTATTCTTAATAGATGAGATTATGAACGAATTAACACCCATTATGCGAAAATATGCACCAAGGAGGATACCTGTTCCAGACGTGTTGTACGAATACTTTATCATACGTTCCAGAGCCAACTTACATGTTGTACTGTGTTTTTCACCAGTGAGTATTTAGACTGAACGTGTGTAAAGATTCGGTATCACTTGGGCGTGTGAGGCTGAAGTACACCTACGTATCCTGGTGTATTTTGAAGCTGTGATAGCCTAGTGGTATGACCAACTTTTTGAATGATGAATGACTGCCAAGTCAAAGCCGACTTTTTGAATGTAGAGTGCGTTTCAGAAATAAATATCACAGCTTCCGTGTTTCGGAAGGCACGTAAAAATGTGGGTCCTGCGCCTGATTTCTCTCCGGTCGTGTCGGATTACCGTCCCATCGGGCTATGAGAGTAAAGGAAAAGAGAGTGCACCTGTGTTTGCGCACACGCCTGTGCACTATAATATGTCCCGCGTAGCTGGCTGGTGTTATAGTAACACTAGCCGCCGTGGCCCAAATCAGTCCCGACAATATTATCCTGGTGTAAACTCGTCGTCAAATTCTGTAATTAGTAAATAATCAAAACTATTATTTATTCTTTGTTCCATTAATTTATGCATTTTAAAATATATTTCTGCCAAATATAAGTATAAAAAAACCTTGATAATTAAAAAAAAGTAATATTACAAAAGACATTATACTTTGTTTAGGTGGGTGAGAAGTTTAGAAGTCGAGCTCTTAAATTTCCTGGTCTTATATCCGGTTCTACGATGGACTGGTTCCAAAAGTGGCCTAAAGAAGCACTTATAGAAGTAGCACACCACTTTTTGTGGGAATTCCAGGTTTGTAATTTTGTAATAATCGACCATATAATGCTATATCGGTAAAATTCACAAACATAAAATGTCATTTGCAGGTAGTGTGCTCGACCGAAACAAAAACACAGTTAATTGAAATAATGGGAATTGTGCAAGATAATGTTGCAGATACCTGTGAAGCTTACTATGACAGGTTTAGAAGACAGACACATGTAACTCCTAAATCATATTTATCTTTTCTGGAAGGTTACAAAGTGCTTTATAAAGAAAAACATTTCAATATTGCTGAAATGGCTAGAAGGTAACCATTTTTTAAATGCCTGAATAAACCAAATGAAATTTAAATACCAGATTTAAATACAAAAATATATAAATTAGCGTTTGCTGTTTATTTTGTAATAAAACCAAATGCTTTTTTTTTTGCTGTAATAGTCTATTTGACTAAAAAAATCTAATTAGTACGTCAGGTAGATTTCAAAAAAATATTGTATCCGTATTTTTTATTTTATTAAATCAATAAAAACAATAGGTACAAAGATAAAACGCAACAAAGGTGGTGAAGAGTGGAAGTGGGCCTATCGACGTCACTTGACAGTAAAAGTGACTTGTATGTGATGTCACACGAGATTTCAACATACGATATCATCTTATCTTTTTGTTACCTTGAAGAAAAAATACGTAGGTATCCAATTTTTTTTGGAAATCTATCTGTCGGACTAATTAGATTTTTTAGTCAAATACCCAATTGTGTAAACATGAAGAGAAGAATTATCAGTTTATCAAACCAATAGCATGATCTTTGTCGAAATGTATATCTCGCTTTGTAATATACTATTTGTTTGCTTTTAGAATGACCACCGGCTTGAGTAAGTTGGTTGAAGCTGCAGCAAGTGTCGATGTACTTAAAAAGGAATTAGAAGTGAAAGAACAGGAAATAAAAGAAGCTACAGCTAAAGCCGAGGAGGTTAGCATTATAATAGCTTTTGTGTACAGGCCTAATGCATGCATGCGTACCAAATGTATTTTTATATTGCCATTTACGTAGGTGCTCGAAGCCGTGGCAGATTCTCAAGCAGCAGCCGAGGTGGTGAAGGCGGAAGTACTGGAGGTGAAGGATCGCGCCGTCAAGCTTGTGAATGTCATTGCGGCTGAGACCGCTGTGGCTGAAGAGAAACTCGCGGCCGCCAAGCCTGCGCTGGACGCTGCCGAGGCTGCCTTGCTGGTACGTCATATCGTCTGCTCTGGAAAACTGATACATAAATTATTTATAATCATATTGTCTACACACATTTGTAAATATGAATTATTATTCGTTAGTGTCACTAATTCTCGAGAACTGCTGAACCCGCTTAATTAATTTTCATTTTATCCTTATGAGTGGTCCGGAGATAACAACAACCATCATTTGCTTACGGTGCTCTGCATGGTTACAGACTATCAACGCAGCCGATATAGCTACCGTCAGGAAGCTCGGCAAACCTCCTCATCTCATCACACTTATTATGGATGCTGTACTTCTGCTCTTTAGAAAGCGAATCGATCCTATCAAACCAGATCCCGAGAAAAACTTTTTAACTTCGTCTTGGGCTGAGTCCTTAAAGGTTTGTTTGTTTATTCTTGTAGTGGTTTCGTTTGAGTTTTCTTTTTCCATACATAATTTTGCACATGTTATGTAAGTGTAAGTGTTACATTTACATCCAACAATAAAACTTATAGATTTCAAATCATAGTGTATCAATAATTTTGATTTAGGTGATGGCTGATGCAAGATTTTTAAGTAATTTGAAGAACTATCCAAAAGATGAAATTAACGCTGAAATGGTTGATTTACTGATACCTTATTTTGCATTTCCGTATGTTTTTACTTTTTTTTAATGCCTAATTATTTTTCTCGTTGCGTGTTTTGGAGAAGTAGTACAATCATTTGTAGTAACATAGAAAATCAAATACGAACACGTAAATAACATAGTCGGTTAGTTGTGTAACTTGTGTTACGCCTCTGCGTGCAACGTGTGCTGTGGATTCGATTCCTGTATGACTGGATCAATTTCAATCTCACCAACGATGTTTCAATGTGACATGTGTGATTACATTAAGATAAGTAGAAAAAATACAGAGTCAAATATCCTTTGTCCACATGTGATTTAAGTGTTTGTTATTTAATAAACACTTTTTTTATTTTACTATTATTGCTTATACTTTATCACCTGGAAACTCGCGATGGACAATTTGGGTTAGTCAATGATTGTATGAAAAATACTTGACAATCGTCTCCTCAGCACCTCAAGAAATAAAAAATAATAATGCAGGAATACAAAACTTTACAAAATTGACGTAAATATTGTAACATTATAGCTCATATACTTTCGAGGCGGCGAAAATTGCTTGCGGTAATGTTGCCGGTCTAATTTCGTGGACTATCGCTATGGCACAGTTCTACAGTGTGAACAAAGATGTTTTGCCGCTTAAAGCAAATCTAGCTGTTATGCAAGGAAAATATCAAGCGGCCAAAAAAGAATTGGACACAGCTGAAGCACAGCTCGCGGCGAAAGAGGTTTGTTCTATAATTGAAATCACGTGTCGCGGCAATGTTTTATGACATAGTTATTGTGACGATAATGCTCATTCCTTCCACAGCGTGAGTTAGCTCACGTGCAGAAGCAATTCGACGACGCGATGACGCTGAAGCAAGCGGTGCTGGACGACGCGGCCAAGTGCCAGCAGAAGATGGACGCCGCCACCGCGCTCATCAACGGGCTGAGCGGCGAGCGCGTGCGCTGGACCGAGCAGTCCGCGCTCTTCAAGTCCGAGATCGAGAGGCTCGTCGGCGACATCCTGCTGCTCACAGGGTGAAAGCACTTTACTAATTATTCATAAACAAATTCGTTCTTAATCTGGCTTTACTTATGGATTATAATTACATTTTACAGATTTCTATCCTATTCTGGACCATTTAATCAAGAATTTCGAACGTTGTTAATAACCAATTGGTACGGCGAATTGTTGAGGAGAAAAATACCAGTTTCCATGAACCTTAATATAACGGAACAACTTACCGATACAGCTACGGTAAAGATGCTGTATATTTTACCTTCAGTTTACGGCTTACTTTACCGTATCAACACACACTTATATCGCATAAAACACTAAAATGGTTATTAGGCAGTAATTGATTGTCTATCCATTGATTTAGAGCGAGGTTGTTGAACGAAGAAACAGAAGTATATAGATATATACCAATAAGATCGACTAAAATCTTCGCTCCTCTACATTTATGTACGATTGGTAAATATTGCCCTGTTTGATCGTTTCGCAGCATCACTTTGCATCAATAGACTGTGTTTAAGTATTAAGCTGTGTAGGTACCTCTACAAAATTTCAGGTTTCAACTCAGATTCAGAATAACAGTTTTAAAATCAGATTCCTCATCATAAGTCATCGCCCTATCGTAAATTTACTCATTTCGTAAAATGCTCAAGTATTTCATGATATGGTTGCATTTCATGAAGTGGGCAACTCAATTTGAACAGATCATTAAACCGTCTACATTGTCTTGATTTTGTCATCCACGTTTAATCAAGTACTTATAAAATCCAGAATACGATAGGAACTTTACAATTACTTATTAATTATTCGTTTTAATTTAAGCACAAACATGTTTTTTATGCAAAAACAAAGCGCCTGCGGCGCCTTCGCCGGTGGTTGATGTAACTACATATATTATTATGATCCAATAGTCACTCACTACTAACAATAACTCATAATTTTAACAATTTAGCTATAAATGTAGCCTAAATGTAGTTTTTAAGGCTTTTATTACTTGAAATCTTGTGCAAGTTCTGGTAATAGCCTTATTTAGACCAACGATTTAGTACTGTATAATTATTTGCCTAGATTGGTGAATGGAACCTGTGTGGACTACCAACAGACGAATTGTCAATTCAAAATGGCATAATTGTAACAAAAGCCGCGCGATTTCCTTTGCTTATTGATCCTCAGACACAGGGCAAGATCTGGATTAAGAATACTGAGAAATTTAACGATTTAATTGTTACTACGCTTAATCATAAATATTTCAGGTATCCTTCTCATTCAAAATGTATTAGTATGATATATGTATATATTAATATAAAGTATGAAGAGGTTTCAGAACAACTAACTTGTTTGTTTTTTTCACAGAAACCACATAGAAGACTGCGTATCACTAGGTAGACCCATGTTAATTGAAGATGTTGCAGAGGAATTAGATCCAGTGTTAGACAATGTTCTAGAAAAGAACTACATTAAAATTGGATCAACGTTTAAAGTACTTACACCTAGTTATTTGCCTAAAAATCTGCATTCGTGAATACATGTTTACTTTGGTTTCATTGGTTTTTCTGTGTAATCATTTAAAGAATAATGTTATTCGTCATTAACCTGGTGCAGGCCTCATTATGTATAAATTTCTTATTCCTAATTTTACTTTTACAATCCCAGGTGCGACTAGGTGACAAAGAAATAGATGTAACAGCTGGACATAGAATTTACATAACAACGAAACTTCCTAATCCCGCCTATACTCCTGAGATTTCTGCTCGAACTTCTATTATAGACTTTACGGTAACAATGCAAGGTAATAAATAAATAACTAGATATTATTTAATGACAAATCTTATGATAATCTAAGAAATAATAAATTTGTTATTCACTTTTATCCGATGTTGATGTTTTATGTTACGACTTTCTAACCCGTTTTCAATTTTGTATTTCAGTCTATATAAGAACTTCTAATATATCACGTTTCATTTGCTTTATTGTTCAGGTTTGGAAGATCAGTTACTAGGGCGCGTGATTTTAACGGAGAAGGCAGAAATGGAAGCGGAACGAACACAGCTAATCAAAGATGTGACGGCAAACCGGCGCAAAATGCAAGAGTTGGAGGCCAACTTATTGCACAAGTTGACTACAATCCAGGGTTCACTCGTGGAAGACGTGTCTCTCATTCAAGTGTTGAATGTTACCAAAGCTACAGCAACAGATGTAAATAGTATTTAACAAAGAATTTTACCACTCATTTTGACAAAAAAAGCTACTAAGTACTACTAGGAAGGATCCTACCATCTTGTGTAAGGCGGTTTATGTTAACAAACAGTGGGAGTTTAAAACATTATTTTTAACATACTTTTTTATTTCTTACTAGGTAAAAGAAAAGTTAGACGTAGCAAAAGAGACGGAGCTGAAGATCAACTCAGCCCGCGAGGAGTACCGGCCCGTGGCGACGCGCGGCTCGGTGCTGTACTTCCTGGTGTGCAACATGTCGCTGGTGTGCAACATGTACCAGACCTCGCTCGCGCAGTTCCTCGAGCGCTTCGACATCTCCATGGAGCGCTCGCCGCAGAGCCCCATCACCATGCGCAGGATCGGCTTCATCATCGACTACCTGGTCAGCTAGCATTATGCCTTGTTATTGGTGTGCAATATGTATTAGAACTTCGAGGACTACATTCTCTTTCTTTCTCGTTTTGTTTTGTTCTAGACATTCGACGTGTTCAAGTACATTAGTCGAGGTTTTTATGAGAAACACAAATACTTATTTACAGTGCTACTAACTTTGAAAATAGATATGCAAAAGGGATACATTTCTTTTGAAGAGTTTCAGACGTTTATTAAAGGTAACTTCATATACTTCATATAAACGGTGTTAACTGGAAACATTGAAATAAAATATTGTGTTAAAACAAATACCATAAAGTTTCGGCATTGTTTTGATCGAACTACATAATAATTGCATCCCACTAATATTTTGTAGAACTGTACTGACTGTCTCTTTACAGGTGGTGCGGCACTGGATCTTAATGCGTGTCCTGCTAAACCTTACAAATGGGTTACAGATATGTCATGGCTTAACTTAGTACAGCTATCTGGTTTACGACAATTTACGAACATTTTAAACCAAGTTACCAATAATGAAAAAGGATGGAAATCATGGTAAACGCAAAATGCTGGATCCTATTTTCCTTTTAAAACATTTTAAAAAGAGTTTGGGATTGAAACTCAAGAGTGTCAACAAGTCGCAAGACCTTGAAAAGCGCCTTGTTGACATTTCCCCTGACCCATAGACTAGGTTTTACCTCGCACAGAATCTAAGCATTGCCATCCAACGTGGCGTGGCTAAGATTTATCAACATTCGCTTGGTAAATCTAAGGACCCCTACGACTCGTCAAAACTCGTCATTTCTTTTAAATATGTTATCTGAAATAAAATACATAGATAATAATATTTTTTAACTAGTTATATTAGAATATTACATGTATGTAACATAATATGTATATACCTAAAAGCGAAAAGTATATGTAGAAAATAACTGAATATTGTATATATTTAGTTATTTTCCTAATAGGGTATAGACATCCGCTACTAACGCATTTTACGAAACAACTAATGGAAGGTAAGGTTGGAGGTTTTTATGAAAGTCTTATGTTTTTCAAGTACGAGACTTGAAATTTAAAATGCTTTATAAACAGTGTGACGATGTACTAATAGTATATGTTTAGAGATCAACCCGTATTTGGAAGTAGTACCGAAGCTTAATAGCTTATATTTATTTTTTATAAAAAAAAATACTTTATAAAATACAAAATCTGCTCATTTATTTCTTCTTTAGGCGGACCAAGGTTAGCCATGCACATATTCAATTGCGTAAATAATATTTAGAAATACGGCTTGGATTGCATCTTGCAGCGAATATATAATTGTATGTGCTCGCTTTAAAGGTTTGACAAGGAAGCTCCGGAAGACGAGCCGCTCCCAGACGGCTACCACACGCTGGACGTGTTCAGGAAGCTGCTGATGGTGCGCGCCTGGTGCCCCGACAGAACCCTGGCGCAGAGCTTGTTAGTTACCGTTCTACTTTGAGCGTACACTGTACCGAGCAAAACTTTACTATTTCTGAGTTATTTCGTTGCGGGTTCCAAGACAGTCAATCATTTCCCCTGGGACAAACCGAGCTTAACTGTTTCGGTGGTATTCGTTGGTCTCATTGTAGATCCTGGCTTACAGGAGTTGCAATGACGGGCATGTGTGGTGGGCTGTACCGAGCAAAGTTAATTCTCTATTCTTTAGTGCACACAGATACGTATTATAAAATTTAACTTTTGAAACATTTGTTGCAGAATAATATAGTTTTAGCATCTTGGTCTATGCTAATTCAGTAATAGTATTTTATTCCAGTAAGATGCTATGGCCTATTTTGGCACTTTTTAGGAGATACTTATCTCAAGGAGTGGTTCAATAAAAGTTATTTCGGCTAAATTTATAGATATCATATAAAATAGCTGTTACAGAATAAATTCCAAGAACAACACCTATCAAGCTCCCTGATAATTTGGTTCGACTCATGCAGTTATTATTTTTTTAGGAAATATGTTCAGCAATCTATGGGTACTCGATACAATGAAGCCGTTATAGTAAATTACGAGGTAAGTTAAAGAAATAAATTATAAGGTAACATGGACTCTTACAGGTTTAAAACACTTGAGTGCTAACTTCTTTATTCTTGATAATCTTAACAGTAGTTTAGATTTCATAGCCAAATGGCAATAAACGGAACCCTTATATGTCTGTCTGTCCGTCCGTATGTCACAGACACTTTTTTCCGAAACTATAAGAGCTATACTGTTGGGACTTGGTGCGCAGATGTATTCTGTTAACAGCCTTAAGATTTTCATGCTAAAATAGAAAAAAAAAACAATATTTTGGAGGGGAAAAGATTTTTTTTTTTCATGAAGTCCATACAACGTGTAGGGTATCTATGGATAGGTCCGCAAAAATAATATTAAGGTTTTTAATATCATTTTATTCCAAACTGAATAATTTTCGCGAGAGACTCTTCTTCATTGTAAGTTCTGAGTAAAATTATCAAACTAAAAAATATATATGATGTGTATTACAGTGTAAAGTTTCAACGAAAATTGGTTTGAACAAGTTCCAGTAAGTAGTTTTTTTTAAAAAACGTCGTAACCTGCAAATAATAGTTTTCTTTAACTCAAAATTAGTAATAAACGGACTCTTCGTAGAAAAATTCTATATCTCTGCTTGCTGCTACGGAACCCATCATGGGCGACTCCATCTCGCACTTGGCCGCTTTTATTCGGTTACCATATCCCGAAGTTTTTAATTTTAGCAAAGTACAAGTCACGTCTTCTAAATAACATATTTTCTAATTTCAGCATATGGTATTAGAATCACGACCTTTAGTTCCTCTAATTGGGTTCTTGGCTATGGGTTCTGATCCTACACCATCTATCGAGGTAACCGCCAAACGTCTGGAAACTATTTGTTCATCCATATCGATGGGGCAAGGTCAAGAGGTACATGCGAGAAAGTTGATTGATCGTGGTCTGAAAGAGGTAAACCGTAAAAGGATTTACAGAAATGTTAGGTTAATTATTACCGGTTGCATCTTTTGTAATGTATTAAGTTATTTCTTCTTGTATTAGGGGTTATGGGTACTGCTCCAGAACTGTCACTTGGGGTTGGACTACATGACGGAGGTAATGGAGCAGTTTGGAGAACTTGAAAAGGACCCGGAACAGATTCACGAGTTTTTCAGGTACTTTTTAAGATTTTCAAGAGAACTGTATAAAGTGTGTCCTGTCTCGACCTAGCGATATTTTAAATACGAATAAATCAACTATTTTCGACAAATATACTACACAAATACAGTCATAATTACTCACCTCCCAGCTTTTGTTCATGTATATTTTGTTCTATGCGTGTAGAAAAAATCATCACATCTTACAAATGAGATTAAAATAGGTTTATTCGGCGACTAACAATATTTAGGGATACGATTTCACTTACCTATTGCATTTTTCTAGACTCTGGATTACCACAGAGGTTCACCCGAAGTTTCCTATTACACTGTTGCAAATGTCTATCAAGTATACATGTGAACCACCGTCTGGTAACGTATAATTAAGATAACGAAGTTTTGTTTAAATCATTTATAAAGAATCGTTTGTCGATAAAAAATTACAACTTTTTATTTGTAGGTATCAAAGCTGGTTTAATGAGGACATACGACTCGATGAGTCAAGACTTCCTCGACTACAGTGACAGTCCGTTTTACCTGCCGCTTATTTACACCATATCGTTCCTGCATACTGTGGTGCAGGAGAGGAGGAAGTTTGGCCCTCTCGGATGGAACATTCCTTACGAGTTTAATTCAGCAGACTGGCTAGCGTCCTGCATGTTTGTGCAAAACCATTTGGATTCCTTGGAGCCTGGGCAATCAGTCAGTTGGACTACCGTTCGGTGGGTATCAGATATCAAATATTTGCTACAAATAACAGTTGTCACGTTTGCAATCTGTTTTCATAGATACATGGTGTCGGCGGTGCAATATGGAGGCCGCGTGACCGACGACTACGACAATCGCCTGCTGACAACCTTCTGCAGGGTGTGGTTCTCAGACCAACTTTTCACCGACGAATTCCAGTTCTACAAGGGATATGGTATTATGAAGTTCAAAAACATCCCTGAGTACGTAGAAGAGATTGAAACGATGAAGACAGTAGATCCACCCCAGGCGTATGGCTTGCACACCAATGCTGATATCACGTTAGTTGACATATTTTAACAAAACTTTTCTATTAGTTTCCTACCTTTTTTATTAAATATTAAAAATATTAACAAACCTATAACTTGATCTTTTGGCCATTTAACCTGATAGATATCAGCGGAACACCACGCAAGAACTTCTGGATACAATACTATCTATCCAACCCAAAGAATCTAGCGGTGGTGGCGGAGAAACCCGAGAGGCTTCGGTTTATAGGCAATCCAAAGAAATGCTTGATAAAGTGCCACCTAATTTTGATCCACACGAAGTAATAGCCAGGTACTGTTTATCCGGCCTCATCAGCGTATAATAGTTTTATTTTTGTATTAAACTTTGATCGCTAATATAAACTGATAGAAAATAATCGCTAAGTGTTATGAAAATGATATGATTGAAGTCTAAATCCTCCAAATCTATTTAACGCTTTTCTAGGTTGAAATTATACGGTATTCTTAATTCCATGGTGATCTTCTTAAGACAAGAAATTGATCGTATGCAGAAAGTTATTGATTTAGTCAGAACTACTTTAAAGGACTTGCTCCTCGCCATCGATGGAACTATTATTATGAACGAGGTAAGTAATTACTGTTGTTATTAAAAAAAAACATATTCACCATCAACACCGTGCCGATTTTTCAATATACTTTATTTTTCAACAATAGACTAACATGATTATGGTAAAGCTAAGTTTGCGTTGCGATTTTTTCATGGATTACATTCAATCATTTATTTACCAACATATCACTTACAATAAACTATACTACCTATTAAAATTTCAGGCGCTCCGTGATTCACTGGACAACATTTACGACGCAAAAGTACCAAATATCTGGTTTAGAAGCTCTTGGTCCTCGTCCACGTTAGGTTTCTGGTTTACGGAATTTTTGGAGAGAACTATACAGTTTTCAACATGGTGTTTCCAGGGCAGACCTAATTCGTTTTGGATGACTGGATTCTTCAATCCACAAGGTAGTTCTTACAGTATTTTAGAGCGTCAAGTAATTTTGTATTTTTTTACAAAATAACTTAACGCTCAATTATTATTGGGCCCTTTTAAATTGTTTTTTTTTTAACTCTGCGATCTGTTACAGGTTTCTTAACGGCCATGCGTCAGGAAGTAACTCGTGCACACAAGGGTTGGGCTTTAGACATAGTGGCGTTACATAATGACATTACTAAATTTACCTACGAGGAAATAAAAGCTCCTCCTCCGGTAAGATTAAATTCTACCTTCTCGACACGCACAAAACCTTTTGCTAATTGTATTTAAATAAAAAAAAAGCAGTAATAGAGCCGCTTCTCCGCCCACACTTCCCCGCTGGCAGCCCCAATCGGGTTAGGGACCTTTTTCCCGGTCCGTGAGATAGCGGGGCGCCATTAGCGTAAGTTTCCTCGCTGCACAAAAGGATACATTTGGCTTCTTACTAGGTATTAACTGATCAACCCTACTTTTACTGTTTTTAATTTACAGGAAGGGGTGTACGTTCATGGCGTTTTCTTAGACGGCGCGGGCTGGGACCGGCGCAACCTGCGCCTGTGCGAGTCCACGCTGAAGGTGGTGTACACCGTGCTGCCTGTCGTGCACGTGTACGCCATCAACTCCACCGCGCCCAAGGACCCCCGGCTCTACCAGGTACTCCTAACACTGCAGCTAGCTCAGCCACACTCTGTAGGCCTGTTCGACCCCCGGCTGTGGCAGTTACTCCCAGCTCTCCTTCCCTACTGTATCCCCAGTACGGCTAGCTCAGCCACACATTGTAGGCCTGTTCACCACTGCGCCCAAGGACCCCCGCCTCTACCAGGTACTCCTAACACTGCAGCTAGCTCAGCCACACTCTGTAGGCCTGTTCGACCCCCGGCTGTGGCAGTTACTCCCAGCTCTCCTTCCCTACTGTATCCCCAGTACGGCTAGCTCAGCCGCACATTGTAGGCCTGTTCACCACCGGGTCAAGGACCCCCGGCTGTGGCAGTCACTCCCCGCCCAACTCTATATGTGTCCGGACCGATTTCGGCCACGGCGGCCAGTGTTACTATGACACTAGCCAGCTACGCAGGACATATTATAGTGCACAAGCGTGTGCGCAAACACAGGTGCACTCTCTGTTCCTTTTACTCTCATAGCCCGATGGGACGGTAATCCGACACGACCGGAGAGAGATCAGGCGCAGGACCCACATTTTTACGTGCCTTCCGAAACACGGAAGCTGTGATATTTGTTTCTAAACGCACACAACATTCGAAAAGTTGGTGCGCGCCGGGGGGATCGAACTCAAGACCTCTGACTTAGCAGTCCTACGGTCTTGCCACTAAGCTATCACAGCTTCGCCCAACTCTACTCCCCTACTGTATCACATACTACAGTACCGCTAGCTCAGCCTCACTCTCACTGTACGCTCGCAGTGCCCGGTGTACAAGAAGCCCGTGCGCACCGGCCTCACGTTCATCACGCCGCTCTGGCTGCCCACCATCAAGAACCCCGACCACTGGATCCTAAGAGGTGTCGCCATTTTGTGTGATATTAAGTAGTCTGTAAATTTATGCAGGCAGGGTAAGTTTTTTCAGTATTTTTGTTCTTTGAAATTTGCATATCCTATAATATAACTACGTGGCGGTGTCTTTGAATTGTGTTTTTATGGATTTTTAATGTTTCTGTTGCATTATGGTCTGAGGAAGGAGACACAGTGATATGTCACACGATCATGACTAAGTTGTTGTATTTTAGCATGTATACACTTTTATATTTGCATTTTAGATTGTTACGTTTTATTGAAATAAAATCGAAATTATTATCATATCTGTGTATAATTTCAAAAGCATCGAGGTATCGCAATTTATTTACATCACATGTAATGAACAGTACTATGGGTGGATGGATTACATTAAGACGTAAAGTCAAACTCGATAAGCTATCGACTATTTTTAATACATTTTTACTACCTTTAGGTAAACATGACACTTTCTTCTGAAACTATGTAACTTGACAAAAAGTAACTCAATGGAATCAGAAAACGATTAACCCATGTAATCACTGTGGACGGAGTAAATTCGCTGTTATTTTACAAATTACATCACAAGTATTCAAGAATCGCTAATCATTTTACATTGTGCCTGGAAGTAAACTTCCATTGACAATTTTATACTATGTTCTACAATAGCTGGATAGCAGTTGACAATAAAAAGAGGATTAAAGATAAAGAACTTAATTAACGGTATTTCATTGTCGTTTTGCAAAGTTTAGTCTTCGAAAGTTTTCTCTATAAGTCTAAAGCTTTGGCAGAAACATAGGTACTCAAATCATTATTTAAAAATAATATCAGTCTGATTGGCTGTATAATAATTGTCATGTGGATGTTGTTAAGGAAATCTAGTCTTCATAGATAGATAACATCATAACAAAAATGTTCTATGACTACTAGTATATACAAGTTACAGCAAATAACGAGATCTAGCATTCCTAATACTTATAATTTAACAATAGCTATCGTTCAACAGATACAACAAAAATATTAAATTAGTTATAGCTGTACATACAGTCTTATTTAACAAAGCTTTAGCATAAATTACAAGACAATACATATAGAATACATGTCATTAATTTATACATCGTAATTCTAAAATGACATTCACACATTGGTGATATTGACAATACAATCCCAATGAATTTGCACATATACAGTAAAACTCAATATTTTTAATATTGTTAAAACTACTAGATATTAAATCATTTTAACCACACTTAATATTTACGACAGTTAAAACATGTCTTGTAAAACAAGCATAATTATAATATATGTTTTGCCTTTGGCTAAAATAAACAAAATGAATTATTGCACTCGATAACGCCACTATCGTTTTCGTTTTATAATTAGTCTCTTTTTACATCGCCGCGAAAGTTGCCCAGGGGTTCCACGGATCTTGACCTAGGTGCTCTGGAATATAACACAATATTTACGTCAATACATTGCTGTGTTGCCTGGTGATTCAAGAGATGATTGCATCATTGTGCTAAAAATTCGTCCATGATGGAATGCCAGATTGTACTTATGTCATACAACAATAAATGTTAAAGTTTTGGTTACATAAAAGTAATTCCTCATTCACAAAATAGTACTAAAATCAAATACATACCTTCTTCTTGAAAGCGTCAATTCAATTTTTCCTTCCTTAACTTGTTTGAAAAGCGATATGGCCCCAGCATGGCTAAGTCCACGTGTCGGCACATTGTTCACTGACAAGATCTCATCACCTGAAAAGTAATAGAATTATTTTAAATTTTGTTTACCTTTAATAGAATAAAATAATGCCAGGTACGAAAGTGTTATATATACCTTCAAAGATAGTACCCTTGTCAGCCGCTTGGCCGTTTGGAAATACTGTTTTGACAAAAATTCCCATTTGTCCCTTGGGAGAGTCAGTCCCTCCTACAATACTGAAGCCAAGACTTTTGTGTCCAGGACCCTTCCAGAACTCAGCTTTATGTAATGAACTGTGTGCATAATTCCCGCCGTGTTGATGTTCTTGCTGTACTGCTGATGAGTGTTCGTGTAATCTCGATACGTGGGGACCAGGATTGAGACGCTGTGACCCGACTCTGTTAAAGAATCTATTCCTACTACTGTTTCTTAATTGTTCAGGAATACTTTCGTATGATCTGTTTTGGTACAGCCTTGGCACATGTTTTACATAATGAGAAAAGTTTTCTTTAATTTCGTTACTCGAGTTATCATTGTAGACAGAGTAAGGTATAGGAGCCGGTGGAGGCCTAGAACTGTGAAAGGATATTGGCCTATAGTTATTACCCTGGCTCGGTCGTGGTGTTGGCGATGACCTTAATGAAATTTCGATATTTGTTATATTTTGTAAAGATGCTGATTGAGAATAACAATGCCGCTCCAGAAGTTTTTCATCATCGCTTTTTTGATTTGAATGTATAGGACCGTGGCTGACTTGAATACCAACTTCGCATTTTTTATGCAGATCGGTTCTACTAGTATTTGGGTCAAAGTTTACCTGTTCTGTTAAATTTTCTTTGGTTCTGTTCATGTTGCTGCTATAGAATTGGTTTTCAGTGGGAAAGTGTGTTTCGATCGTTATTTGATTGGATGGCGTCGGTTTATGTACAGTTTGTGATATTATATCGGGAGGCACGTTTGATGTCGGCAGTGAAACAGAGTTTTGTTCTAATGACTGATTGTTAATAATTCTACTTAATGTTATAGGAGTTATTTCATCGTGCGCCATAACAAGGTCAACTTGATATCTTTGAAACAAAGCCCCGTCTTCGATTGTAGCTTCAGTTGAACAAGAATTTACTATATGTTGCACTTCCCTTAAAGAAGATAATCCTCTCAAGACTCTGCCGTTAACGTTGACTATTTCATCACCTATTCGTAGCCTTCCATCTCTGTGAGCTATTCCATCAAAATCCAATTTTACTACTATATACCGTACTTCATAATTTGAACCGCTGTTATCAAAATCTACCCTATGTTGTGCTAAGTAAACACCAAGACTTTCGTCTAATCTTGATTTCAATAATCTTATTTTTCTAAAACGTTTAGTGCAAGGTCCTCTACCTAAAATATCTATTTCAGCAGCTTGTTGCATCGAAGCTTGGGATTCTACCACAATATTGCTATCTTGATTCGAATTAGCCGCATGTTCAATAGGAAGAAGTTGCGAATGTAGAAATTTTATTTTTCGAGTCTGTACTCGTTCATCCAATGTTATAGTCTTGTACACATAAGGCTGTTTTTTATTGTTAATAGTTTTTTTTGGAAGTGGTGGTGGTTTTGACTCTATGTGGTCGAACATTGTATTGTGTTTATTGTTGTCAACTGGAAATTTATGACTGTTATCCCTATTTTCATTTCCATAATCATAAGAACTATTTTTTTCCACCGGAAAAAGTGCACAGGGTGTGGAACTTCGTCGAACTGGAACTTGTACTCGACCTATGCTAATTTTGTGGTTCAAACTAAATTGTCTCGTAAAATTTCCGTGGCTGCCTTCAAAATTTAAATCCATCGGGTTTCTTCTATTTAAGTTAGAAGTGTACCCCGGAGGTGAATGGCTACTGTGTTCATCGGTGGGTCGACCATCACTATCGTACCCAGACTCGTTAGAACTTACATAATTACTTAGACGATGACCTTGCACTTCTGCATTATGTATACTTTGGCTAGATGATGTAATTTCAGTTTTAATGTCACGTAGTGAACCGAGCACTGAGCTATATTCGTATACGGGTAAACTATTTCTGTTTCGTGGTATAAGCATGGGATCGTAATCTAAAGGCGGTTTTTGAGAAATCATGGATGATCTCCGTAGTGAGTCTTCGTTGCGTGCATTTGGGTACATACTGCCGTCAATTTCATTGATACTTCTCATAGAACTGCGAGAAAAATCATAATCTCTTCTCAACGCATTGTTATATAATTGATTTTCTTCATGAATGGATATACTATCACTACTTTGATATCGTTCTTCTGATCGTGAGTTCGTAAAACAAATTCGGTCTCTGTGATAACTCGGAGATTTTCTATCTAATCGTTCCGATAAACTTTGTCTGACAGAGCTCGTTCTTTGCTGCGATGCCATGCTATTCTCTTCGGGTAAAACTGAAAGCTTCGATCTTAAAAATGCATATGGGAAATTGGGTTTTTTTGACGTTCCATTATTTTGCCCCTCGTTTAAATTAGGGATATTGTCACAACTGATGGCTTTAGTAGAAGACGCCACCAGCGATTCTTCAGGTAGAACATTGTTAAGCTTTTTCGGTGAAGTTTTGTTGTCATTGCCTGTATTTTGTAAATCTATATCATCAGATGGATCATCAGCTTTTACATAAGTGGATAAATGTGAAGTGGAACAACTACGATATAGAGAAGGACCATTTGCAACAGGATAGTTTTCAGAAGTTCTGTGCATATTAAGAGATTGCGATTTAGCAGAATTCAACATCCCTGTAGATCCCATTCTGTGAAAAAATGATTTGAAAGGACTCGGTGATCTATCTCGTGACCCACTCCTTATAGAATCAGTGTCTGTATCCCTTTTTAATGAAGTGGAATCTGAACTACTCCGACCCATTTTCCAATGTTGTTTTTTCTTATACTGATTGGCAAGAATTGCTTCAGATTCTACTTTTAAATCTTCATTAGAAGATGCTTCTTGCGTCGTTTCTTTGTTATCAGTTTTCTTTAACATCTCAAGTTTTTTCCCCATACGGCGACCCCACGTAGCGAACACTGAAAAAATACAATTAAAGTGTGTTATGATAAATAATTATTTACCGATTTCGATATATCTTGTTATAGCTAATATAGTCATTTACAAGCATGTTTTTTTAAGTAAACGTTGTCACTTATTTTATTAATATTTTTAGATAATTAGCATATAATATGTAGCTTGAGACAATAACGCTCAGTGACAAGTAGCTTTTATTCAATAAATCTTCCAATGGACAAAAATGTAATAGTGGTGAAATAAAACATATTTATTATGACAACTTATGCTACCTTTCTTCATCTCCTTGACATCATCCTCCATAACCATGGCTGGTAATGCGGTTACGAGCGTGAAGTCGTGTGATATGTGCGGCGAGGTGCTGGCGACGTCGGCGGCGGCGGCGTCTCTGCGCGGAGACGGCGTCGCGACGGCTCGCGGCCCGGTCACTTCCCTGCGCTTCGGCCCGCGGAAGAGGCGCATGATGACCGATCACGCAACCATCGCGCCAGTTCGCACGCACCTTTTGCTCTGAAATATTTTTGGCACATGACTTCATAAAGCTAATCGCATTTACGTTTTAAATATATTTTTATTTTTTCGCAGTCAATCGTAGCTACCTGTGTAATCTTAGAAGGTAACTTAGTTACACATAAAAACTGAGGACAGTGTTGAGGATGTAGATCGTGTTTGCTGTCATTAGATTGAAGTGATTGACGTACGCACCGTAATTATACGAGTATCTATGCTAACTAATAACATAATGCCAGCAAGTTGTTTCTCTTGCGTGCACAGTTGTGAGTCATGAACCAGTCATAGTTACTAAGACCAGCAGGATGGCCGGAAGTCCCAGCTTCCAAGCTTTATCTAATCACCGTCATCCTGATCTAGTCTAGTTTACGTTAATTTTAAGTTAAATCTCCCCAGTCTACAGTTGAACTCCTTTCAAACGGCTTCGCTAATTGTCATAGGTATTATCAACTAATCATTAAGTTCAGGAAATGTAAGGAGATAAAACTGTACCTACATACATCTTTAAACGGTAATCACTACGTAGTGAGTTACAGTTAGCTAAGTATGCTTCAATTGAGGCGGAGGCAAGATGTGTATAGGGAGTGTTTAATCATTTAAACTCAAATACGGAACGTGGATTGTGGAAACGAAAAGACGTTTATTCACATCACCGCGCATATTATAGGGTCATTTGTGAATACCTACGGCTGTTAGATAGTCAAGTTCCTATTATTTCAGTTACAATTTTTTTTTATCTACTAACTTTAGATGTTAATATGGGCAAGTGTTTATTATCAGCATAGACTACTTAACCCGTCACCAAAAAAATCAGATGTGATTGTTATTTACTTTTAATTAGGAACATTGACTGTACAAGACGTGGCTTCAAGTTCCTTGTGAATGTTTACCTAGAAATAGTCGCGTAGTTCCCGCATAAACAATGTTCCTCGTTCTTTGTTTTCACGAACACTGGCAAGTATATGTTACTACTTTGTAATAGAAGAAAACTGTATTGAGTGAAGTATACAATTAGTAAAACAAATCTGATTACCACAAATTCACGATGAAAGTCCTGAAAGATTTTCTTTTGAAGTGTATAGTTTCTTACTATTTGAAATAGTCACAGATTTTATTTGAAAACTGAAGGTAGTTAAATAAAATATAATGGCGTGCACATTATTTTTTAAACAAATAAGATTAATATTCCAACCAATTTTAGTTTGTATGAGTTCTTTTTATGTCATGTAGGAGGAAGACATTACCATAGCGTGTTATGAAACCCAATTACACAAAATGATATCAACATAAATCAGGCATGGTAATTAATTTGCCATCCTAGACGATATAAACAGACTTTCAATTAGTGTCAAAATAATTTATGAAGCTTCGATTTCGCGTTTTAGGTTATGTAAACTAGATCTATAAGCAGACTTGTATTTCATAATATTTAGTAAAAGTTCCATATTTCGACAACCACAAATCAGATTATTCTATTAGTTTCTATTAATAAAATCAAAAATCACAAACGAAATAAATATTCTTTATTGTACTTGAAGAATTCAGGACTGTCCAAAATAATATTTTTCGTACATATTGAGTAACTTCTATCACTATCGTGAACGAAAGAAAAGTTCACAGAAATGATCACCGACTAAATGAGTGTTTACTTAGCTGAGCGGCGAGGTATTTTCGGAAAGCGGAGGCAAGTGTGGCATCGACGTAGAACGCGGTAGATTAAAGAGTACCGTGTTCCTGCCGGATGCGAGCCGGAGCGCACTATTATCGGTCAAGCTGATACTGCGCCCACTACTGGACGTACGTATGTGTCTATTAGTAGATAACTCTATTACCAACAAACCTCTAATACAGCTCTATAAATTATATTTTGTTCATAAAAGTTTATCGTCAATTAACGTAAAATTACTATCTTCTAAATTATACTTATAATTAAACACGATGTGTAATCGACTGAGTAAAAAGTGAACATCAATTATTTGAAATGTTCCAATAAAAGATATAAGTAATTTGTTTTTATTTGCAATAAATATATATAACGCTGATTTACTGCATTTTACACAGTTTTTTTGTATTTGTTTTCTAATAATTCTGCATCTATGCAGGAATCGTTCAAACTACGCAGTAATTATATTCTATTTGCTGACAACAACCGCGGATGTAACGTAGAAACTCGTAGAAAATTTTAATTTGTGCAGATTACTCTCCTCTTAAGATTCCTAGCCGACTAGCGGGCACACCACTTATGCGGATGACTACTCTCAGACCTTATTTGTTTACGTTCTTACTTAGCAATTACGTTTTTCATAACGGCGCCAACACGGACATAAACATAAATTACTTATTCAAGTAACTTTGTAAAAATACTAGCTTTAGCCGGTGGCTTTGGCCGCGTCGATGTCGACTATCACGGCAAAAGCATAAAATTTAAACAATCAGCAGAGTTAGGAATCACTAAACTTAATTCTAGACTTCTTGTTCAAACTAGCTTGCCTCACGATCATACCCACTTAAGACATATCTATTAAACCAGTGCGGCAGGAAACGAATAAAACTACTTAATCAAAACAATAGTAATAGAAATTTCCATCGGGATTTAAGTCAAAGTAATATGTTGTTATAAAAAGTACCTATTATAGTAAAGTATGGAGGGAGGGAGAACTGAGGACGGTCGCGTTTGACGGACATTGACATCAAGTCGCGAGGCAGGTGTGCAGTGCTAACTAATCGCGAGCGGACGATAATATGTATAGCATGCTGCACGTTTTACTTTAGCGACTACTTCATAATTTACTATATGTCGGTTAAAACCACTTTCATACTTTGGCATCATTCATTATGGCGCAGTTACTCGTCAAAGTTCAAAATAAATGTCTCTGTTAGGCTAACGTAACAGCCAAAGTTAATTTGAGTGCCATGACTCACCTCATACCAGTGCACATGAGGCAGACAGCGATGCAGCGGCGCGGGCGCAGGCAACGCGACGCTCCACTGAAACATTATGTACATTATCCGTTATCAAAAGGAACTGTGATCCGATAAATTACTAATTAAAATAGCATTATAGCCGCTGTATACCGATCTCGCGCATCACGTGATGCACGCTAACTGCGATCTAATCATGCACACTAGTAAATTAACTTGAAAAAGACGATCTGCCATAATAGTCTCACGATTAGGAATGTCTGGTTATTATATTAAAAATAATGTGTAAAAGTTTAATGTCATAATGCGAGCCGCGCGTAGGGATCGGAAACATAAAAATTCCATCACGTAGAGAGTGTTTTATCGCCATCTATCGCAGGACAATAGGGCGGCGTTGGAAGAGTGTTTAATGGCAATCTAGGTAGGCAGTGAGCTGAGCTCTATCGCGCACCGTGACAAGCAAAACTAAAGAAATATGACTTGAATATAAACATTATTCGCCAACGCTGGGAAGTTAATGTCTTTGGCTTCATCTAACTTTAATATAAAATTCATAATCACTATTTCCTTTTTTGTAATCTTGACACCTCATGTTTTATCAAAGCCTTAAATTAGAAACGCCCACCACAAAATAGCTGTGAGACGAGATTCCATTGTTTTGAAAATTACATAATTTCTTTGTGAACGCTTTTACAATACAACAATGTACTAACTTACTAAGTGCGATTGTGTTCGTTAAATTAACAAATATTTGCGACTCTTGCACTTACATCTACATCCAAACGGACATACTTTTCGGTACATCATTGATTGGTCTGTTACACTGAGAACACGTTGCTAAACTTCCTCAGGGCCTTAAATCGACCTCCTAGACAATTGTATGACTTGCTTGCTTTAGACGTGGTTAAACACACGCTCCGAATAAAGTTAAAGTCTCGAAGCAATAATAACCAAGTTAAATAAACTATATGAAACAAATTTTACCCATTTTTCAATAAGACAGCTTAGCTATACTTCTATAAATTTAACCTTCTTCGCGGTATCTGGTGGCGTAAAACATCGCTACTCATAATCTTGTATGAGAATAATCATAACTTGCAAAACGAGGTTTACTCTAAAATATCTGCTCATTACAGCTTAAATGGCAGACCTGAAAGAGTAGATAGTTAAGATGTAGCCTTTTAGAAATTAATCTGCCTCCAACAACAGACAATTAACGAGGAATATTTATGATTTTTAGAAGAACAACAGACAGTTCTTCATACATAATATATTAATGCTTATGTATACCTGCAGAACATTTAACAAAACAATAATAAGCCGTCCTGAAGACACACAAATCCGGAAAGAAAGAGGCATTGTTTGTAGGCATAACGTAAACACATCAACATACTTTGGCGGTAACTCGACGAGCGCTCGTGACCACAAACAAGAGACAAATGATATCCTTGCTAGGTTGTAAGTAGCGTAATAAAACGAAGGCCTCGGATACGGCACTCAAACAAAGATGTTACGAAGCTTTTACAAACAAATAATACACATCTAAAGGCTCTATGCCTTTCCTTATCCATATTCTTAGTTATCCTAAAAAACTTTGTCTCGCAGCAATTATTATACTAAATCGACATTGGTCCAGCTTGCAAACATAAAGAATACTAACTACCTTGCCTCTTGTTTATTGAATATGAAAGTGGTCATTACTAATATTCTCCCGAGTTTAAATTAATCATTAACTACTAGATAATGATGTGATGATGTGAATAACTCGGTTTACTTTCACACGCCTATATATTTCCATTACTTCTATTTTAGCTACAGCGAAGAAAGTGAGATATGTCGTAGAGTTAATTTTTCATAGTATTTGGCCATGACATCTATATGCATTTGCGACACTCGTTTCTAGTTACACAATAATTTTGGTATCTTTTTGTCTCTTGTATTTCCAGTGTGATTACGTAAAGTCTTTGTTTGTGTTTGATGTAGGTCTTCCTACAATAACTCAGAACTCTCCCACACTCGGACGGACGTGATACTGATGAGTAGTACCTGACTAATGCTATCTCTGACACTGACAGCTACCTACTGGAGTATCGCAAGTGTTGTACCAGTGAATGCAGCTTATCCGTGCCAAGATCGTCAGTATAAAGTTTCACTCTATTAAGAGGAACGTTTATAATGTGCACAGCAGATTGTGATTCCGCAAATCGTAATGCGAGTTTCTTACTTTGTAATAAGTTTCTAGCGGTACTGTTTTTATGTTTCTAGGTATGTAACATTGGTCATATACATGTATGAGATAATGTTGCTTTCATTTCAGGTTAGAAGAAGGATAATCCCTTGTCCTCTCCTCGGTTTATTTCTCAGAATACAAACACTGTCAGTGGTCCCTCGTATCCTCGCATACTTCCTACTTCAGCTAATAGGTTTCCAGGTATATTGATACCCATAGCAGCGCGGGTGTTATTTGCACATCATTATCGCGATGCCGTCAAACAAAAGAGGCTGTAGTCACTGAACATGTGCAGGTGCGGACGATACAGTAAATAAGTACTAAGTAACTTGTTTTATAATTTATTTCTCTTTTCATTCTACAAATGTATGGAGTCTAATTTTGAATGACCGTAATTCGTACTACAGAAGATTAAACTCGAGGTATGAATTAAAGGAATTGCTCATGATTATAATTTACATCGACGTTTAAATACGATTCCCATCATATTAAGATTAAAGGACCGCTATTATGTCCGCTACACGGGCAATTTGTCGCGGCTACAGTTAGGGAACAATTTACAAGCGCGTGGGCGGGCGGGGCTCGGCGCACGCGCCTCGTGGGCGGACGCGGCCATTCACGAGAAATGCTCTTTGAATCCATCTATCCTCCTACAACTAAATGCATTTTTACGATCAACAACAAAACACGCCTTAATAAAACCCTAACACCTTTACAGCCACGTCTTGTAAAGCAAACAATGGCAAGAATGTAGACGGCCGGTAAACAAAGCGGACCTTTGTAGAGAAAGCCATCGGGTCTGGTTTATTAATACTTTTAACAGCCTTATTTACTTTACCGTATTTCGGCAAATGGTCTTTTAAATTTTTATGCTAAGGATTTAGTAGAAATGTGTTTAACAGATAAACTTGGGTCATTGCTTCTCATAATTGATTAGATAAGTGATGTGCCATGCAACGGTATCGGAAGTTAAGTGGCCCCGCTTTACGTAAAGCCAGCGAAGGTAAATCAAGCACGTCCAGCTATGAGACATTAATAGCTTGCAATAAAACAAACTCGACTGTTTCCTGTCACAGAATTGGAGCCCGGCCACTTCACATGCAAGATATTTACGATTATACATTAGCAGAACGTAATAATGCCTTCTAAAGGACTTCCGAAATGTATCTATTGCATATCTGAAAACCCATTTTTTACACTTTGATTTTGAGTAGCTACTACAAATCATTTCAAAATTTAATTCATTAAAATTTCTACTTTCTTCAAATTTATCTGTTCTTATATGCAAGATTTGTTACAAGAACATCCTGTCATTATGCGCGAAACTTAGGAAAAGGTAATCTTTCGAATAATTGATTCTATTTATAAGAATTGTGGAAGTATATCAACTGAGACCGCATTTATCAAAAACCGCGATCTTAGGCTATAAAATTATAAAACTTTCCGAAATTTGTTCAAGATGTAAATCCTGGTGAATAGTGTTGTGGAATTTAACAATCACGATTTCCTCTTACAGTATGGCTGCGGGCACGGGATCCACTCTTACTTTCACCATTTTACTTACGGTTGAGTAAGTTACTGCGATTCATCCTACGAGAGGGGATTGGGTAGTCTGCTAAAATTTCGCCATTACCCATGCATGCTGCAAAGCTATGACATAACACAATTATGGTCGAATGCTAGATAGATACTATTTTCTTGTCATCAATTTACGTGCCAGGGTGAGGCCGCATAAACCTTCATATAAGCGTAAATTGTTTATATTACACATGTATTCAACGTGGACTGAAACAAGAGATTGAAGTACGATACTTCGTTTTGTATCCGGAACTCGCGATTTTGATTAGTTCCACGTGTGATCAGCAGAACTCACAGTCATCAATTATGTTGAGCAATTATTTCTAGTTGTTGGTTATGCTTCACGGTCATGGAATCTATTTTTTTCTTTTGTATAAATTTAACAGTTTTGGAAAAATTGTGATTCATTCTGTTTTATTACTTAAATTCAAAAGATCTCTTACTTTAACTCGGATTTAGCCATAATATTGCAACTTCGTATCAGCTGGTTTTACTTGGTTATGACACTAGAACTATTGAGTTTTGATTTCAATGCTACCTGATTTTCTTTTTTTTGTTCTATGGTTATTAGGCATAAGTTTTACGCTACATCTTGCCAATGTATCAACGCTCTAACATTCTGGAATAGGTATTATGCGAACTTTATGGCCGAGCGTGCCCGATGAGGCGGAACGTGGTCAAATGTACGAAGAGTAGTTGAGTTACCTAAAATGCGTTGCGTGCTGCTTCGATTGTAATAATAACTTGTTGCAAGTGAAAGCTGTGTTACTTAATATACGTAATAAGTTCAGAAAAACCGATGCCCGCTGCACAACGAGCCATTCACGAGCGTCTTTCATTAGTAAAAATTAAAATTCCAATTAATACTTATCTCGGCAGCGAGGAACCTGTTCGCTTCCGGAGTTACGCCAAACCAGTCCGCTGTCCAATTCGTTCTTTACAGAATCATTTTATCAAATGCTTAAATAGCTCGTCCATACACTGTTGTTGAGTGACGTTGGGTCGAGCGAATTTGCATTATTTGATTCAAAAATGTTTCGCGCTGCCGTAATTACTGACGTACTACCAAGCTTAGAAATATTTTTACGAGTGTCAAGGTTATAAAGCCGCTGATGCATTTCAAGTAAACATCGACACAGATATTGCAGTAATGTTTTCACTTAGTGAACTAAAACGGCCAGACTGAACGTCTTGTATTTATCTCAATAAAGGCATTGTTCCTATTAACTTTTCTGCATAAATAACTGTGGCTCTACATATTGTTACAAGGTTTGTTGAGGAAAACTTGACTAATAAGTTCTTTAAGATGCTACAATATACATGGTATAAATATTATAACTTATGCTGCTGTAGTTGATCCAGTTCTAAATAAACCCTGATGATCTCAAGGACTTAGTTCATGCGCCAGCCAGTGACCACAACCACTGACACTCAATCTGCTCACCACTATCGCTCATACTAGGTGGCCTTCGTCACAGCATTATTAATTACAAACTATGTATTATATTTTGGTAACATTAAAATAATATTTAAACGTTGCAGCAACATTACAATAAATTAGAATTTCTGAGTTTCTAAATGCCTGCTTATTATTTTAGAGGTTATTCGAAACGTTGAAATTGTTTTTACTGTTATAAAGAAAATAAAAGAGTAGGTATGATGTGCTAAAATGTCATATGAATACAGTCAGTTCAGTAAGTACGATTTTAATTACTATTTCATTAGCTTTAAGTGAGAACATAAAATGTAGGAATAAATATAAAATTAATAATAAAAATAGATAAGTTGTTCATGTTATTAGCTGTAAATCGTGAGTCTTGTAATATTAGTGCTTATAGATAGCAATTAACGTAATTTTTATCTTCAAGAAATAAAGACTTATTGGCAACGAATCGATTTATAATTTTATTTTCTTCAATCACACTAAAACTGAACAGAATGACAGTTATAATTAACTAACATTCAGCGATTGACGTAGCGTTAATTACCGTCAAATTAACGATTTACTCATTAAATATTTAAGAGTATCAAAGTTTTAACTACTAATACTTTCGACGCTAAAGATTTGAAAATAGCGAGTCAAAACCCATCGTCATAAATTACCTACTTGTTAAAAGCATAAAAATGAAAAATAACAAAAGGTTATAATTTTATATAGAAGACATTTGTGGTAATAGGACGTTTGTGTAATAAATGAATGCAATATAAGAACTCGTTTAGTATTTATTTGCGATGGCAAAACGACGCCGGGTCGAATTTTGCATGTTAATAAATGTTTCATCGATAAGTAGCAATCGTCGTCTGAATAATTAATAATAAATACTCAAATGTCGTTTCAAAATGCATCTAGTTAGGTAAATGTTGGAAGTTGTTTACATTCATAATTACATTTCAATTCCCTAACCTGTGGGTATCCTCATAGGTTGGGGATTTGAAATGTAAAATATATATTTTTTTGACGTTATCTGCAGTTAGCTTGAGTGCAGGCTTTAATTTAATCAAAGAAACAGAGTGTTTTATCACTTAAACTTCATTTAAACAGTGTGGTATCTTTTGTCACAAATATCTGTGTACTACATCAAAAAGTAACTTGTATATGTATGTATTTTAAATTATAATAACAATTCTATTAAGGCCCGGACCGACTCAAGATGTTTAATTACGAGGGCGATGTGATGAATTGTCCAGATTAATACGCGCCGGTCTGCTGGCAACCGGGTCGCATGTGCGCACCACGGCCCATCGCGGACGACTCAATGAGCTCTGTTCTATCTCCAGTAAAAACTATAATGTTTGCAAATTAGCTCCGCGTACCCTCGACTAGAGGCTTCTATTAGATGTTACGACGCTCTGTATAGAGCGTGCTTTAAATGTTACGCGGCTCTAACAACATTGTTGTAGTAGCGCACTTTTCAGTGTAAATTAGGGTTAATCATTTTATAAGTATTTACCATAAAGGTACTTGACTCCGAGGATAAGTTACACAATATTATGATTTTCATTCTAAATAATTTGTAATTTTATACGTTTTATAACCTTGCGAATATTCATGGTTTAAGGTATTTTGATGCACTATAACGGATACGGTTAACTTAAGTACCTTGCAACATATTATAAGTATGGGTTATAAACTATGTACACAAGGGATTTAACCGCAACACCAACCTTGGACATTGATGTCGCAGTATTTTATGTAAGTGTCTATTCGTTAACAACTTTATTCAATAGACAATGTTTTTATATCATAACTCAAGTCACGGCTACAAAAACTTTAGCATTTTGTGTCCATAAAATAGTATTATCTTTTTTTTACCACCACATGTTTCATGATTTGTATTGAAACAAACAAATTTTGATCGCTGTGTTTACTACATAAGACTTACGTTACTTTACATTCAATGCTTTGTATTGAGAATTCGACCTTCCAATATTGAATGGTGGCCAAGGAGATTGTCACCTTATTAAAGTAGTGCCGCACAAGGCAGGCACGATGGCGATGATATTTACCACCTGTAAAACAAATCGTTCGTTTACCAGAGTACAATCACCCTGTGTCACCATTCACCGCGATCTGTGCGCGGAATAATCACGGCCTTCTCAGAGTGTTTATTATAAAGTGTAATAGCGGCAGGAGTCGTTAGGCCTGCATCTAACGCGAATGTGCCAGTCACTGCAGCGCTGGCGTGATCTTGATTCTCGATCCGACACATGCGCGCGTTTGTCATCTTAAACACGTTGTACGCATCAAGTTTCCAAGTTGTTGTTTTAAATTATATTAAGATAGACTTGTAACTTGTTTAAGTCTGGTATAACTTAGGTACCTTTTATAAACACCTACATTTATCTACGACGCGATCAGTACATGGCAGACATTTTAGTTGGTTACGATAAGATGCAAATGACAACATTCTTTGAAGTTAAACGAAATTACTCAAATTTGTCGCAACACGCTATAAGTACCATTTGTTATACATACTACTGATAAAAAAAAACCTATACGGCTATTAACTAACAGTTTCAAATTAAACATTCAAATTTATTTTTTTACCACTAAAGCGTGATATAGTATGTAAACGTGCAATATTAAAAGCATTTGAATCAATACAAACTTAAGTGGCTGCTTTACATAAAAATAATAGCCTTGAAAATAATTAATACTACTTTCTGTTCACGGTTCCGAAATATGAAAGAGGCACTTTTACAGTCATACAGTGGTGTTTATTTTAATAAGAACAGCTGCTCTGTCCGATTCTTCCGAACTCTTTAATGTCCGCTCTTGAAGTAAAAATATCTCTGTGTGATGTTTCTTTTACATCTAAGACGAACTTGGTAGAGCCAGATACTTCTGCTTAAAATACAAAACCTTGTTTTGTTTATTTAGCAGTGAACGTGCACGGGGAGAATGTCAAGTGTAGTTGTCCCCTTACTACACTGCACGACGGCACTCATTATCTTTTTAAATATTTCCATTTATGTATATTATCTCTTAACCCGGCACTACGATCGCAGGTCGATAAGACCCACTGATTAAATTCATATTCTACAATATCAAAGAGCACGAATCTGTATTTATAGGCGTACGTATGTTTGTCCATACTTGAATTTAAATCTGCATGGTTTCAGAAGTATCTAGGTAATATTGATGCTCGAATAAAAGTTGCGCATAATTTGAGATACACTACTAAAAACATAACTCAGCTGAAATTTGCTGAAATTTATTGATTCGATTATTGGCTTTATGGATCTGACTACATAAATAAAATTTTATGGTTTGTCAGTATTTTGTAAAATACCCATTTACAGTTTATTTGCAACGTTCGTTAATTATTTCAACCAAAGCAATTAAGGGTTAAATAACATTAAAATAATAAACCAATTTATTTCAAGTGCCTTGTAATTTGAGACATTGAAGTAAAAATTTAACCAAAGCGTATCTTTTGACCCCGTTATTTACTGAGCAGTGTAATATTATTTTGCTTTATTTACCGATCTATGTTCGCAGTGATATTTATTTCAACACTTGAAAATGGCGAAATTTTGTGGAACAACATTTAAGGGCAACAAAAAAAATATTTATTACAATTGACTGCCAACTTCTTTACTTTGCCAAGTTCAAAGTAAATAGACAGGGATCGAAATCTTAAATTAAAAAAGTTTATCATCTCGTCAAGGTAAAAAATGCAATCCATGTTTAACATTTTCTTTTACTTAATTATTAAATTTAGTTCCAAGTATTTATTCGAAAAGAGTTTGCCTGTAATAAATTATTTTATTGTAAGTTTGTAGACGTTGCTAAATTACTACTTACATTGGATCCTTGAATATAAAACTTGAAACTGATCAATTATCCTGTACAGTCTAATTATTCAATCAGAAGGTAAATCACATGTCAAACACAAACACGTTAAGTTAGTATTTGGGAGTATATCCAGTAGCACTCGAGTCACAGAGTCACGTCGTAGAGTCTCGTTATCAGTGCGAGGCGCGTAAAGACATGCGGATCGATCCCAATGCGGGAATGTTTTGATAAGGGCGTGCGCGGCGTGACACCGGCGAGAGCGGCCCGAGCGGGGCGTGGGGCTCGGAGCGCGCGGCGCGACAGACTGCCGCCCGGCGCCGCCCGCAGCCGCCGCCCGGCCGCCGCACGCCGCGCGCTGCCGCAGCCGCCAGTGATAAGCCCAGCTCCATGCACGCGACAAGTGCATCCATTCATTCCACGCGGTTACACTCACCCGATTTAACCATTCAAACAATGGATTTATGAATAAACCCGATGATAACGAGCTACGCCTATTGTTTTAGGCACGCTTGTGTACCAGTAAACAAGACCTACGCTGGTCTACCGCAATACCAACTCGAAAATCATAATAATTGATAAAGTGATAATTACTCAGTCACAACTTGTAGAGCTTGTGAATCACACACCATCGGGAAAGGATAGTTTACAAATAACATAATTATTTCCTCCCATTTATCATAATAGGTAAATGGTTATTCTGTTACACACGCGTACATATTGTCACGTTCTCCATTGACATGCGCTCATTACATACTACATCATAAAAGATAAGCTTTAAAACTGCTTATTTAGGTGTTTAACAGTTTAGCTCCTAACAGACGTTTACCCTTATCAAAAGTCACGTCATCTTACAAATCAATAATTTATTGGAAATAAATTTGGCGCATGCTTAGAGGTTTAAAAATGAAAGGGTTACATTGATTAATTCACCACTACGCTTTTACTAATTGATAATTTTCTGTTATATCTTTGAAGATGTCTTAAAGTCAAGCTCGACTTTGATACAAAGGCTGGTATAAAACAGTATTATTTTAGGTAGAGTCAACTACGTTTCACAAATAGACGAGACAGCAACGATAGTTGAGACATTATTTAATGTAAATAGGTACCATTTTTTGCAAGTCACACAAATATTCTCATAAATGCGTATTTTCAGAGAACCAAAAGGGTTGACGAATAAAACAGACCACGAGATCCACAACATATAATTTAAGACTCTACTGTATATACACTATTATAGACTCTATAAAACAACAACCTACGTTACGAACGGAAAACTTTCAACATTTGCAAGAAACATGAAAATTAAATTTGTTATTAGTTAGTCGTCTAATAATTTTGATAAAACTACTTAGAAATACATTCAAATGCACAGTTACGAAATTAAGATTACATAACATTATGCCCACTTCAATATCTTAACGATTATCAACAGGAACTCCGTTTGTTAATTTTTGCCAAGAAGCCTTTGCGATAGCGATCGTTAAACGTAAGTACCTATTATTGTTCAGCTTTATTAACTTTATCAAGTACTTTCGTTATCAAACGTATTACTTTCACATCTGTATGGCTTTCAATAAGTTCAATGTGAGCTAGAGCTTGCGCTTCATATCGACAGCGACACCTATGTGGGAATGTATACTTATTACACGTATAGGGAACATGTAACTTCTGTACTTGTGTGTTTAATAAAACCTGGATTTTATGGATTTACATTTGTAAGTGTTACGACAGCCAGAAACCCAAACTACTTGTTTTATCAAAGGTTTGTGTAAAGTGTTCCACGGAGCAAGTTACAAAGTGACGGACATTTGGCCTTTTTACAAAATACCTTCAACCAGTATTTAATACAGTTGGATGATTATATTACATAATAAAACGCTGTTTTCACACTTCCAACTTACATGATGATTAGGAGAACGTCTGTCAATTATGTAGCGTAGGTGTTCAATTAAAAATACTAGTTTGGTATAATTTAATGTTGTGTGTGCCTATGTAGAGTTACGATGTTTTTATAGGTATAGTAATTAAGGTAAATGGTGTAATTTAATAGGCACATAATGTAACCACATAACAAATAAAAGTGTTTACGTTTTAAATTACTAAGCTCATGAATGTTTTAATGGTGGTGAAATAAGGAAGGAAATGAAAATGTAGCGCCCCCAAATAACAGCAAATTTTGTTAAAAATCGTATCAAATTATGCAAATAAAGCGTAGGTACTGAAAATGTACCTCAATACAATTATAAAAAGGATCGTGCGTTACAACGTGCATCACTGTGAAATTTCGCAGCAAATCAAATCAAATTCGAAACGTTTTCGTCATCCGCAGAATGCGCGTGGTTTCAACAGCGACTGCGAAGAATAAGTTAAATTGTTGTTATCGGGTAGGTAAATTTGTGGTAATGTTTCTAAATAAGTGTGTAATTGTTACAGTTTGGCAGTAGGTGACACTGGTGTGTGGCGGTATCTCGTGCGGCGCGCGCACGCTGGCCGCACGTACGGCGCGCGCGACACGTGCCCGCCACGGCGCGCCGCCGCACCGCCGCCGCTGATAACATTGTTATGATTTCGGATGCACTTGCCATCACACTATTCCTTTAAAAACATTACTCTCCTCGCATACTTTATAAAGGCGACATGGTCCACAGCACATTCTAACCGTTATTCTTTAATTACTCGCGCATTCTTTTACGATCTTAATTGTGAAATGTATGCTTATTTTTTTTACATAATTCCGACTCCATACGGTGGTAATAACGGTTAGTACGCGAATTAACTAACTCGCGAGTTTATTAAATGTTGTAAATCTAACGCATACTCAAAACTCTACTTTTTATCTTTGTTGCTGTTAATTAAATATGCAAGGAAACTGGGACGGTCGCGGTGTACTAACTGTTAGTTTTTGTAATAAACACATCTATGTACGTAGTTAGTATCGTGTAGCATGATATGTTAGTACTCTACATAATTAACTTTTAAGGCTAATGGTGTAAGGTTTTATGCATATTTTAAATTCTAGTACATGCTATCACTTCAGGGTTATTTTTACGACAAAAAAAGAAATATTCATCTACTGTCCTTCTACTTTTAAACGCTGACTATACAATGTAGAATGTTTAAAATCCTTTCCTTATACAAATTTTAGCTGCACCAAGCTTACTCAATTATGTTTTGCATTTATAGATGCCCAACAGATAATGATTATCACAACATCATCGCACACTGTATAGTAGAAAGACAATATACAAATAATAGTCAGACAGTCTAAAAATAAACTTTACGGAAAGTTGCAGTATGTAAGTACAAACGGCAGTCAAATTATGCGCACACGCAATACATTGGTAGAGCACATGCAATCATCGTGACTGATGGCTGCTTGAATATTTATCCAGTGTGTCAGTAAAAGCAACTAATGTTGAAGAAAGAGAGAAAGGGAACTTTTCCTATCACCAATTTGATATAACGACACGATTTTCTATTTCCTTTTCCGGAACTAAACTAAATAGAAGCGTTGGTTATTTACGATTTAATATCACTTCGTACTCATTAATCTGTGATAATATTATAAATGTGAAAGCCTGTCTGCCTGTCTGTCTGTTCAGTCGATTTTGATGAATTCTAGTATTAGAATAGTTTGAACTACAAAATAAAACAGAAGCTACCCCTTACCGCGATAATCGATCCAAACGAGCAAGAATCACCAAACAATAAAAATAAATCATCTGAAAAATCGTTGTTGTATGTCAAATGAAACGTGTATCCACTTACTCTTACATTGATACGCAGTGACGGTAAACTGTGTAAACACTCAAGTAAACGTTAAATGCCAAAGCAAATGATTATGTTGGTTGCTACGTAACGCAATCGCGTGGAAGTCCTCTACTGGTTAATTGAATTCAGTGGGAAACACTAGAGGATCAAAGCCGTCCAGTACAAGTAATTAGATTTGTTTGGCCTTCACCGAGAGACATGACCCGGGCAAGGCAGCGCTACTCGACGCAAACATAGTTGTTGTAATAAAACCAGGTGTTTCGATATTCTACATGCGATCGTATACTGAAGAATGGAATGAAGAATAAATAGTGTAGCATTTAAGATTACTTATTTATGTTTTTGTTAAAATATCCCAGAAAACTATAATATTCAAAATAAATGGTGTAAAATACTGAAACAAATAATTATAATTACTAATAGCTCACACCATATATGGTGTGAGGCTGTGAGCTATTAGTACATGGTAGTTGAACATGTAGAGATATATCTCTGCCATACGGCAAGATCATATCTATGTCAGATTTGCTACCAGGAATTTGATAAAAAGGGTTCTTTTCTTGCCATTGTATATCACGTAAGATAAAATACACTTACGGCAACAGCCAAAAAATGAACACGTTATCTGGTAAATACACTTTACTTGGACGTTTGCCCCACACTCCTTTTTCTATTTATTGTACAAGTTGACATCGAATAAAGAGATATGAATGATGATTCGTGGTATTTTAGACGTATTTAGTGCTACTCTTGATGTATAGTACATGAATAGTAATTGTTATCAACCTATCACACGCAGATCCATGTCCAATGACTCAACAGTGAGGTGTAAAAAAGCTTTAAAACGATAACGTATTCAAAGTTTATACGATACCGAGGCCGATTCAATTGGTAGAATAAAACACGACACGTTTCCGAGGAAGGCACGTCCTCGGAACGCGGTAGACACAGAAAAATACCATGTTCCGCTAATTGTTTAGCATAACTTTAGTAATTTGTCTGCCATTCAGCTCACCCGCCTGGAACAAGATGTTCGTGGCGGAGATATACAAATAACATACATAGGTAGCGTACACGGAAAGGTTTGTTCTTCCTTGATTGGTACATGGCGATATTTACCCAGTTGGCACTTCGACGCGAAAGGGCGTTGTGCCAGACGCTCAGCCTGCCAGTCAATTGACCCAAAAGAGAATTTTATTTGCTTCGTTGATATTGTTATGAAATTCTGTAATTTATTCAACACGTGCGTCTGTCACATTTAATATCGTAACAATTTACGCAATGTACCGTAAAACGTTTCGCTCACACACGGTCGGTAACCGAGTGCCGTAAATGAGTTTGGCATTGTTTGAATTTGTGCAACGCATCCAAACATAATGGTTGATATCCTCAGTATTACTTGCGTTTTCCAAAACCGAGCGCTTGGCTCAGGACGTTACGATAGTTATTGAAGAACGCAGTACACACTTGTAATTAGTTATATCTGCATATAAATCACAAGTGTTTAAGGTAGCCGCGTATCTTGTGCACGGTGCGGGCCTTCCTATGAGAGTTTCGCAACTGCGGATGTGGCCTCACCTTGCGATATATTGAAATCCTACTATTAATCTACATTATAACCATTATGGCTTCATTATTTCTTGCTATTTATGTTTTCCTTCATTTATTGTTTAGACAACATTTATTATTGATTAAATATTATGCATGAAGCAAGGCAAACAACTCGTTAATTATGTTTCTGCAGGTTGTATTGTTAGAAAATTTACGTAACAGTGTGGCAGAACACTAAAACAAACTTGCCCCACAACTAGTCATCAATTTATTTTACAGAAACTTTACTAACAGTTCCTACGTTCAGATAACATATAAAAATCTCGACTGCACACAATCCCTTATCCTTGGCGAGGTCAACAGGACAGAGAGCGAGTGCGCGGCGGCTCCCTGCATAATAACGCCTTGTTTTACTGCCAGGACTTGGTTACATTTATTTGTGTACCGCTCACCAACTGACCACGCTCGCATATAATGACATGCTGATACTATGATAATCTTACGCTATATCGTAGTATTTACTTGCTAAACTATTGGTAAACATGAGCATTCCAACTGAAGTGCTCGCCTCTACGAGTGTCTACGGAGTAAGTACTGATCTGGGTCATCATTGCATAGGATAAGTGAAGCATTAAATCCTGATTTATGTTACTTGTGCACGCACTGTGTAACTGTACAATCCAATTTACGTTTGTAGGCATTATACTAATGTGAACTAAGCCTTTTTGTAAGCTTCTTAGCGGTGCAATCGTGTCCTAAGGTTACGGGGATTGCGTAACGTTTTTAGTAGCCACATGCCTTTCATGGTACCTTTACACAAGACAGTGATGAACGAATTCACAGTGACCTAATTATTTAAATGGTATCTATTGTAAGATCTATTATTACACACGTGTATTGTTTTTTCGTTTTCCACGATAACGCGATTTTTTGTTGCAATTATTTGGCCACAGCTTCTCGACATTCTCGAGTTACGCTATTTTATGTGTTTACAATAAATATAACACGTGCGCACTACAATGCGCATGAGATGGCTTACTAAGATTGTCGGACCACAGTAATTAACCATCTGTGTAACATAATGTGTTTGCATATACGTAGTTCACAGCGAGCGATGAATTTTGCGATGCGTTGTGTGATTGTGTTTCACGTTACGTTACAGCTTACAGGCGCACGTCATGGTGGTTGGTCAAGTCATATTTTACCACTAGAAATTGCTGTCGGATCGGGGTTACGTTTGTAGCACCCGATGACGAAAGATTGATGTTCATTTGATCGACGAGGAATGTGTTTCAAATAATTTATAGGTGCGATGTTTAAATCGCAGTCCTGTATTTTTTAGTCGTCCGTTTTATTGCGGCAATGTTTTTTTTATTCTGAAGCGCAATGATTGACGCGTCTGAATTGAAATGTCGATATTTTTTTGAACGTTCAATATTGCAGTAATCAAGTCATACAATTAGGCTACTATAAATACTTACGCTGAAGTACTGTACTGATCGACAGGTGTGCGAAAGTCAACAGGATTCCTTGAGTGGTCCGTCAAAAAACTAAGGTTTATTTGCGGGGTCTACAGTCTCTACAATTAACTGAGCGAGAAATGTCACTCGGCATCCTCACAAAATAAAACATATCTGGACACCTGTCTCGCTCTAAAGCGACTAATAACGAGTATTTCAGCTTTGTACATACTATTTACACATTCCTGCAACAGATTTTTTTGGATTACTTTAGAACTAGTTTATGAGTTATTCTTCTCTGTTCATCACTAATTATTCTAATTAATTCAGTAACGACTTTGCCGTCCCCGGTATTCCAATTAACGATTTACAGTACCCACAGACCAAATTCATTACATTATTTTCATTTAACTAAACATATAAAATGATTTCTGTGTACAGTCGAGATACGCGCGCAACTCATGATTCATTACTACTGACAAGCATCAAAACAGAATCTAATCACATGTCAATACTTTTTCTCGTCGAGTACATCCATTTTCTGATATTTTCTTTGCTTATTATTTGTGGTTGACAGCCGCTCCGATGTCTCGCGACGTTGACAAATCGAGAGGCGACCACATTGCGACATTCTGGTCCTTTGACGTGCCTTTATTAAACCTACGTATAAATACAACATATTAAATACCGATGTGCAGAGATACAGATAGAAATAGCGCATTGACGATCGATATACATCATGGTTATATGTTATTAAACAGTATACGTATTCTAACAAGACCATTTAAGAACAGAAACTGTCTTCTTAGAGTTGGGAGTTTTGACCTATTTCCTTAGGTTATTATCAGATATGGAGATATTAAGCTAGAAGAGATACCTAGAACAAACGGTGTCCTTATGATAATTTACAATGGTCATTGTAGAAAACAAAGTTTCTAGACAAACTCGGGTTCTTGAGGCTAGACCCGAGGTTCACGCTGCCGGTCAAAGCATTTCATTCATGCTTAATAACAACAAACAAAATTTGAGACACCCATCCCATTCACTGGAATTCTCTGTGTTTACGATATGCGGAGGAAAAAAGTAAACAATTATCAATTTGTGCATTCAGTTCAATATACCTACCTTTTTTACATGTTATTGATTAAACTAAACTTAAATTAGAGTGATAATTTTATGTTGACAATAACATGCGTACTATTGTTGTGTATACTGATGCGTGAAAATATTGAATATCATCTTTTCTTGAAGTCTAAACAACTTAAATGGTCTTGTTAGCAAGACAATATCAGCTCGCGTAGTGCGGGTTCTATCAGCTCGTTTGGGTGGTTCGTTAGCAGCCAAGGCTCGTCAGACAATGCGGCGTGGCATTGGCGTGCTGCTCGCGTCGCACCGCTCACGTAACATTTCCCCAAAAGGCGCGCGCGCAGGAAGGGCCACTGACTCAGCGACCTTATGCTGCGCGCGCTGCCTTACGCGCACCCCCACACGCCTTTCACGATACTCAATACACCTTAGAATCTATCATGACGCAATTATCATTATTGATCTGCATCCATCGACACTACCTTGTTTGGTTCTGCTTGACGGATGTCGGCAGACTATTATGCGCAATTCTACATATCAATTATCGTCGAAGTCATTCAATAACTTTT
The DNA here is from genome assembly GCA_941860345.1 of Chrysodeixis includens. Lineage (NCBI taxonomy): Eukaryota > Metazoa > Arthropoda > Insecta > Lepidoptera > Noctuidae > Chrysodeixis > Chrysodeixis includens. Next base: position 4,913,148 of record OW796091.1, on the reverse strand, counting down.
TACATCATCGGATTTCGGCAATTGTATGTCACATTTGACATACTACGGTGTATGGATACTCATAATTTATGTAACTACACGTTACGGTACATTAAAATTGCCAAGAGTCGTGAATGAATGCTTGTCATCGGCGAAGGGTTTTAAATATAAACGGTAAGGTTCCACAACTAACTTACGCCGAGTGAGTGTGGTGTTATATCGTGTCACGTAAGCCTGCAGCCAGGTCGCACGTATCGCGCATAATAGTGTTTTACTAATTCGTTTGTTACTCTCGTGTGTTGTGAACGTGGCGAGGCATTACTGTGTACAAATTAATGGTGACGTGAACGACCGTCCGGCGTAGTTTGTTGCACTCGCGGCTCGCGGCTCGCGGCGGAGGCGGCCGGCGGCCGTGTGCGTTGACACTGCGCCGCACTCGTCACTATTGACGTGCCGTGTCGCGGCCGCACCGCGCCCGCAGCACGCCGCCGCCGGACTTTCTACAGCGATGATTCTCTCCAATTAACTGAATGATTGGCGGGCGGAGAGCATCTTTGTCTGCGCACGCGACACACTTTACTCTTGTTAGAAGTCATGCAATTTTTCGGGTAACTAATGGTATTTGATGAATATCCTCCAAACCTGTCAGTATTTTCAAAAATATGCTTTAGGTCCAAAGTTTGTTTGCTTTCTAGTTAACACCACTCCGTGGGTGGTAAGCCATAACCCTCAACAACATTTAAAGTTTGTATAGATCTGTGTCTGTATAAAGTTTACTATGTAACTACTGTCATGCTCTTTCCCATCAGATCTATAGATTATTAAGAACATCTGCGTTACATTTTTAAAATTAATTATGACGATAATGCAAACTACAAATACCAAGTATGCACATACATTTGAATGTTAACACACAACTTGACTGCATTGCGTTAAATAAGCAGAATACGTATGAATGTAGAATATAATATTGAAACGGTTACTTCGTCTATAGGTTTTATGAAGCCATCAGCTTAAAATATGTATTCAATGTGCGTAGCGTTGCGGCATTTGGTCATATCGTATCCACACTTTCACTGAGATACGATATAATTTGATTACCCGACGTGTGTCTTCGCCGCGCACTTCTGTACGGCTCATTTAGTACAGGGCAGCATTAGAAACTATCCTAATTTATGTCTAATATCTAAGCACTCTATTGTAACAATATCCTATTAGTACATAAATACTTAATAAACATCCATAAATCAATATTGTAATTCTTATTTTCCGTCTAAGGAGTTACCCACTTTTAAGCTTCAGCTTTCACTTTTTAGCAGAAAATTAATGACTTAGTCTAAATCAAGTCTAAATACATGAAGGTCAGAAAATTTCTCAAAAAGTTGAATGGATTTATTTCGCTTTGTGAGCAATAACAAAAGCGTTTTCATAAATTTTCTTCGATCGTACCTCGCACAAATAGTCTCTTATGGTCAGTAGCGGGCAGGCCGCGGGGCGACGCATCTGCCAAAACGGGCGACCTACATATTTTATATTTCCTCGTTATTACATATCCAAACGTCGTGCCCGCCGCATCCCGAATTCATCCCTCGTACTGCTGGAATTCTCTACGAATATATTTTTATTGTGCATTATTTGTTTGGTTTTACGATACGACCGAAAATACGAAGATTTTCGGACATCTGTAGTACAATAAACATTTATGTTTTTCACCATATTACCTAATAAGGAAACGATTTATGAATATAGCAGACATCGCAACTTTCATCGCAATTCGCAAAACATTCTTTGCGGCTTAGATGATATTGAATGAACGTCGAAAGCCCCGTGTCATTAATCTGTAAAGATCTTCTAAGAATTATAAGGCAATTATTAGTTGTCCGCAAATAGGGGAGAGGTTTGCGGAGACGTTTGATTGAGGTCTTAAAGGCCCGGCGCGTGTGCTGCGCGCTCGCGGTGACTCAGCCGAACCAAGGAACATCGGAATGCTATAGTTTCCTGAAGCGGCCGTCAATTGTTTTTATTAGTAAGCGATATTTATGATCACAAGGCCGGAGAAAATAATAGAAAGAAATATTTTAGACCTCTATTTTTATAATGTTTGGAAGACGTTGTAAGTGCTAGAAGGTCTACTGAGTGAAATTATGTTTTAAGACTTTGAATGACAGCAGCAGATTTTTATAAAAAAAATTCCCGTATCACCAATTCCCACTTAAATGTATGCTGATTTTAATTAGAAACATTAAATCAAGAAATATTACGGTTTCTGTGAAATAGCCCCACCTAATGTATTTAAAGTTACAAATAAAGTTAGGTCTATAAATAGATATAGTTCCTCTTTGCAAAATATGACCCTAGAAAAAAAAAACATTTAGATGTTAGCAGCTCTGCGTAACAGCTGTTTAATTAGCGGTGGCGGGCGGTCAAGCAAGTTATGCGGATATCGCGCAACCGCGAGTACAATGCGCGCGCGCACCCCCCTCCCCCAGCCCCCCGGGCCCGCGCCGCGTCCTTCGAGGTCGTTCCAGTTCCACCCGACACGCACTGTATTCGCATTCGTACTTAGTATTAGGAGCGAGCACTCATTAGGATTTATTACATTCTACAAAAATTAAAAAAAAATCAACGGCTCCAGTGCTTTTGCTCCATAAAAATATTAAAAATTATTACACTACGCAGCGTACCTACTTGGCGAAATCTTAGTCATGCTGACAAAAATACAAAGTTTTAAGAACTTAAACCACATTATTTTGAATTATTTTATAGATTCAACGTATTAGTATTACAATTTGTGTATGGATTACTAATTAAAGTTCATAGAACAGAGGCGCCATCAAATCACTCATTGTTAATGGCTAGTGTAGCGGTTTGTGGCGTTACCGAGAAATTACTGAGATGACATTAGTTGTCTCCCGGAACCGCTCAGCTGGCTGGCTTTACTACCAAGACAAAGGGGACAAAATTGTTTGCTACTTTTTGTGCTATACGCTTCACGAAATTACTTTAATAAATAATTGATTAGTCTAATTACATAACAAAACAGTTTGTTCTAAATGTCTTCAGCAAAGACGAATGACGAAATTGAATCTAATAAAGAAATTGAACAGTCTGAGTGAAGTGGATCGGCGACGAGAACACAATTTGTCCAGTATAAAGGGCTGTGAGTGTCAACAGATTGCTTTTATTACGTGAATTACGTAGCTGATGAGGCGGCCGGAGCCACGTGAAGGTAATGGCGCCTTTAGATTACATTTCGAGTGGAATCGCCGACGCACATCCGCCCTCAGATGTAATTGGTCATTCACTTCGCTGGATTCTGAGCGATCTCACGATGTATGGGAACGTCAACTTGATTCCGACCAATGTTTCCGTTTAGTCTATTCTTAGGTTTCGTGGTTCGACAGAATGCAAGCGCAGTATGTGCAAAATATAAAGAACAAAACACGCTCAAAGAAACCTTTAAAATCCTATCCGGTCTGCCGACATATTCCGGAGCAGTAAAAACTTACAAAACGACTGAGTGTAAAAAAATGGCAAGAAGTACTTATTCCAACATTCACGAGTAAATTCTTAAAAGTAATGAAGAACTGGCTGCGTGGTGGTAGCTGCTCGTCGTAAAAAGCAATACTTCTATATTCCGTAGAGGTTCAAAGACATCCATGTTATTCACAGCAAGTACATTTAGATACGAAACAATGCGTAACTTACGTTAAAGAACGCGTAATTAAACCATAGAACCGGATTGTTCATGATCGGATGGCTATTCATCGTAAATGAGGTCCTTGCGGAGACGTGTGCTATTTCACTACCTAATGGAAACGATATCGGGGTGCCAGCCTATGAAAAATATTTATACACTGTACATTTAAGTTCCCAGTTGTGATAACGTGTCCGGGAACCTCTGCTAAGCGCTGCCATATTACAGGTAGTTAATACTCGCCACTAGCACCACAAACTTACGTGATAAGATTGTACGCGTGTAATAACCATTAAATAGCTGTTACTGCTTCTGTTAAACATCGACTCCGGAGGCGCTCGACCAATTCTCACCGCCTGCTTTCTTTTCTATTTATATATTCAGTATCAAATAACGGTGACTAATTGTTTTACATAAGTTTAAGAACATTTTGTCTTACTTAATATCTGTCTTTTTAATTTTATTGCTATATCCATTTTCGTAATAAGAAATTGATTATCTCAACCTCCAAAAGCGTTGACAATTCATCTTAATTAGAGATAACTATTACTGAAAACAAACTTTTTATAAAACTGTCATGCTAAATTAGCTAATCAGCCAGTCATTAATTACCAGAGTTCGATGGATTTATCGTTTATTTTTGGTTTTAATTTCGTAATCAATGTCCACCAAATTCTACTGCAGTAAAGGATAATCGCTCGTATCTAGCAACACATGTGTGGAGCCTGATCCAGGGCGCATTCCCGATTCGTTCTGTTGTTTTTGCGGCTAGGCTCACTAATGGGTACTGGTTTGGCTGCACTCCGGAGCCCCTGGACCGTCCACTCGCGTTCTATGGCGAAGCCTTCCACGATGGTGTTTAAAACGACATAGCTTGATTGAAGTGGACTATAAATATTCGCATAACAGTAAATGAACTTGGTATTTTGTTTAGGAATTTATATTTAAACAAAAGAACTAAGTAGGTCGATAGAGATGTGTATCGAGGTAATATTTACCCACGTGTAACACATATAGCGTATATTATTTTGTAATTATAGCTATTAAAATTAATACGCAAATACTTTTGCACAAAATATTCACAAATTACTCAAAAATAGTTTACCATCAAACTATGTAGCAAGTTTTTAATAACATGACTTTGTGACATCCCACATTACGAAAAATCGTTTAAGAAATCATTCATTACTTGAAAAAAGAAAGTTGATTACATGTAGCATTAAGTTGGTAAAAAATCTGACAAAAATCTACATCTTAACGACGTTCATGAAGATATTTCAGAAGCACGAACGAGGAAAAAATATCAAAAATCTTTTGTCACATCCAATCAAGATCCATTGTTTGTACAAGAAGGTAAGAGTTTACCTACATTTTTACCCATATAGATGGTATGTTGTCGATCAGAAAAAAAAACAAAACGAAACAATAGTATTGGTATCAATACTTTCCCACAACCATTGATTCCTTAAAGCATAGAGAATGTCCATACAACAGTTATTATTCTCAAAACAATACTCTTATTGTAGTATAAATATCTACTATTAAAAAGTATAAACACGGAAAGTAGACAATCCTGATGAGTTTTATATAAATTAGTTACATAAGCATTGTACCCACATAACGAATTAATTAATTTAGATAGTAAATCTATGGGGAGCCTTCCACAATAAGCTTGAAACATTAGATTCTATACATTTATTTTCCAAACATAGTCGTTATCTATTCTACATCTCTCGTCGTTGAGATTTGTTATCAGTCACATACAACGTTTTTTAGGGAACCCCAATAGTATTTTAGATAGAAAACTTTTCCTAGAAAGCATTTGGCTATCGCGAAAAAGACCGGTGCGGTGGTCCCATAAAAATCTCCACCTCCCATACAATTTTTATGTCATTTGTATTGTGAACCTAGGGTTTTTTTTAAAAAAAAAGACGGCATTTTTCGATAAATTTTGTGTTGTAAGCCCAATTTTAAATGTCAACAGACTTGAACAGACTAGTTCTTCAATAAATTTGTCAATTCCCAAGGACAGAAGCGGTAAAAATACAACCAAAATCTGTACATTATAACCGCGTTGTATAATTGTCTCCTCACATTAGCTCACTATCTATAGATAGCCCAAGCTATCTTAACATCACAATTCAAGTTGAAGTTTCGTAAGGCAAAACAAGTTGCCATGTAGGGTAGCACTTTACAGGATAATTTAAATCGCTTATAGCTGCTAACCAGTGCTTTATCGACGGCAGATAATTATAACTCGCCTGACTTTGTTCTAAGTATGGATCGTAATCAACGATCTTGTAGAATTTTACTCCACAAGTTCAATATTAGCCTTTGTTTCATTTTGATATAAATTCACGTTGAATATGACAAAAAAATATTGTATTTGATAACTTTAATAGGCCTTAAATACAGCTCTTAATGTCAAAAAAAGAAAAGAATTACCAATATTTGTACAGCTAAGGGATCATAAAATTATAATGGCAGTATAAAGCTGTGTAAGTTGGTATAAATTTCAATGTACTCAGTTTATCCTTGTAATATTTCAATGGAAGTGTTATTAAACTCAGGGCAAACATTTAAAAGTTGCCAATAAAACTAAATCATTAAGTAAAGCGGTAAACTTCGGATAATACTTTTATATTGGCATAATTCACTATTTATGTACCTACAGCATTAAAATTTTCACCGAAATGACAATTTCGAATTTCTTTTGAACTGGAAAAGTTAAAAAGTGTCGGTCTGTGGTCCTCGGTCGTGAAATTAAAATGTAATTATTTTTCTAATCTAAATAGTTGATAATTTGTTTAAAATTATTTTTAATAAAAATCTTTTGTCTAAGCAAAATGCTTCTTTACTAGTTCTATAAAGAAACTAAAATTGGTGTATTTAATTGCTCTAGAAACTAAAGTCTATCAGACATCAATCGTAATTAAAATAAATATTAGTAAAAATACGCTTTGCTATTATTGGATTTCGGTTTTATTCATGTATGTATGTCTGTTACAAAAAGTAAATAGGCGTCCTGTACGTGTTAGTAGATTAAGTAATTGTGAAACCCCAAGGTTCCAAGCTAACCCAATTTAACTATTATTACTGTAATTTAAAACAATTACAGTGAAAACATGATAATTATTTATAATGAGCAATAAAAATATATATGTAAATTCAGCCTACCACTAAATAAAGTAATTGGTTGACCAACGGTTTAAGGTTATGACGAAAATAATAGGAATCTCGTATCGTAATGAGGACAAACCACCAACCAATGTTACGTTATTAAATGTTCGTTTAACTTACAGGTTATAAGAATAATTCCAATAAATATTTACTAGTCAGACTTTAAATTAAACTCCAACTTCATCGTCAACAGATGTAATAGTCATCGTAACTTTTACTACTTCAAAACGTCGAGCCACACAAATGCGGTAACGAAGCAGATGTTTTTTTCATTAACCACGGTAAACATGCATACTTTCTTCTAAACAGTACTTAACTTTCGTTTTCACGTGTGCAGAGTTCACGGCAGGGTGTGATTAAGACGCGTGGACTCGTGGCAACGAACCTCGCGCCGTGACTTCCTTTTTAACGTCACTGCACTGGGAAAGTGCCGAGGAATTAACAGGAGCGTGGCGAGACTCTTTGTTCTCCGTCTGTAACGAAACAGCCCGGCTCAAATGACGAGTCATTACCGAACCCATTATACCGCTCCAACATATTTGTTTGTATTCTTTAGTTTGGAGACTCCTTAACATTTCAAGAGCTTATTTTAATTTAAAAGCAGTCAGGTTTTCGAGTGTGAATGTCGCACGTGGGCCTTACAACCTGTGAATACAACAATGAGTGTCTCCATTATGTATTTCGGTGATGAAGCGTTTTGAATGCGTATTAAGGCTGGTTATGCTGCAGTTTCGGTGGGGTCGCGGCTGCGGCCAAAGCGGCGAGTCATCTGCGCTAATAACCGCCGGCTCCTGTTACACCGGTGTACTCGAATCATTGTACTGTTAAGGAAACACGACCTTAATCGGCGTTAAGTTTACCAAAATGTTAAGCAAGTCAAATTCAATACCGAACCGAAATTTTAGAGGCTCTTTATACAATCCCTCGTTGATCTTACTCCATCTACGTTAAAAGAAGACAAAGACATTTTATTGTAAACATAGCTATTTACTATCGACGCCTTTTAATCTTATCAATTGTTACTAATCAAAAGTATTTGTATCTAAACGTATAAACACACGCGCGACATGCTATTATGTAAACTATACATGTTTCTATTTTAAATAAATTAATAATCAGTCGTTATTAATATTGACTATTGAATATGAACAATGCACCCAGCATTCATGCACGTCGTCATATTAAAACTATTTAATAGAAGAATAAAGAATTCCATTCGATTAGAAGTATATGCTAAGTAGACGCTGTACAGTACCGTTTCGTAGGATTGTTTGAAGTTAGGAAGGGACAATTGTTTCTTCTACTTGGAGACTACACAACTACAAGTACTTTACAATCGCGTAGAGTAATAAATTAGTAGCAGGTATTCTCATAAAAAATAAACTCTACATATGAGTTTCAGCCGAAATATTTAGAACTAAATCATTAATGAAACACCATATATATGTGTTTGATGTTTATAAAAAAAAGCATGCGTATTAGTTAATATTTCCGCATATTAACTAATACGCAGTATATGCTGTCAGAATAGCTGCAGGTCTCGGTGTGGGCAGGATTAACATTACAGTAAGGTGAGAACATTACGGAGAGGCGGTCGCTCATTTGCACTAATCGAACGCAGCCAGCTCGGGTTTCAATGATGCTTTCATCGTCTTTTGATCAAGTATTATGTTTAACATGCAGCCACTCAAACATGAATGCAGATTAAATGTCGGCCGTGACTCAGCGAGAAACTTCACAATCACTTGATCGAACAAAAAGGTAAAGGCCTGTCGTAAATAGGGCTCTTGTAAAGTTTTAATTACAAATTACTTGCAATTGAAGCCAACTTATACATCTTTTGTAATAATAAGGTTTCAAAATAAAAACCTATTCAATGAGAGTCAATATTATTATTATTACATACCTCTTACTAGTGTGATTTAAACAGTAACATATTAAAGCTTTAAGTTAATTCGTTGGCAACAAGGCCATTGGCGTAGTGCACCTAGTTATTCCACGTCCCAGGACAGCGCAGGATTTAAGTGCAAATTGTTAAAATTATAGAAGAGTCGGGTGCGAGCTGGCGCGCTGCCAGCGCTCGTGCGACGACCTCGATGTGCCGCCTGCCGTGCTCACAGCACTTCCTAATTGGTACCGATTCTTCAACGCAAGGTGCGCTCAGCGACGAGTGGGCCATCTCCGCCTCGACGATACTCATGTGCGACGCGTGTTTACTACAGACTGCTGCTGATGACTCACACAGCGCCGCTCACCACGCTACCGCCCACAGAGCTATTGATATTTGTACATTCACATGATCATGAATTAAGCCGTAACTGTTCATAATTTTATACGACTCTAATCGATGTAACCAATGATATAATTGAACGGAACACAAGGTCATTGCCAGTTAAAGCCACAAGCATCGAAGGTTTTTTTATGACACTCGAAACCCCGGCCGACACCAGATGTCCTCCGCCCAGTTTATCAGTGAACAAGATAAAATGGAGCGGTTCTGGTCGCTCAAAGCTGTATGCTCGATAACCAGTTCGTTAAGTGTAACATGTAGAGCTCGCACTGAACTATTATGTAGAGATACTGCAGCGTTTCATAATATTCTGTATGACATAATGTTAGCATGTGGCTTCATGTTAGATATTTATCAAGTGTATGTACATTAAGGTAATGCTGCACTACACCTCGAGATTTACGACTGGTGGATAATTAAAGCAACGGGTAAACATGCGTGCGCGCGGGCTGTGTGACACAACTGCATGTGACGGTGCAGCGCGGCGCGTTTCGGGAACTGTTTCCTTTTATAAACGCGTCGTCTTCGCGTCTATTTTAGTGACGGTCAGATGTTTTTTATACTTATTGGAATAATTTGTATCACGGTCTGTGTTTTTAGGTCACGGTGTGGTTTTCTTGGATGTGAAACTCGTAACCTTTATTATTCTAAACAACCATAACATTTGAATTTTATTCACCATTTTACGTTTATCGTATTAATAGGTATCCAGTGCCACTCTATTTTGACTTGACTATAAATAAGCGAAGGATGTTATTACAAGCCGGCCCTTACTGTGCCGGTGACGAAGGGCCGAGTAATGGAAACGCACAATTCGGTTGATTTTGAGCCGCGGGCTCCACGTGTCCGTATATAAATTAGGTTGGGGGTACTGTCTGTTTGAACAACAGTCGCGCTGCGTCCACACCACGTAATGTTGACACACTGGTGACAGTGTACACACATTCCATATTTGAACTAGTTTTAATTACAGGACGTCTTTGGAAATATAAGACAGCCAGAGGATTGAACAAACTAAGGAATATTTATGTCATACATGTAGGAATTCTGATCAGGTTCGATGACATTACGTGAAGAATAAAGGTGTTTTAGAATTAGATGTGATGATTAGATATTCATGAGCAACAACTCTATGTGTAGGGCAGCACCCTTTACATAGAGTAATTAGTAATTACCCAGTACTTACAGCAACAATGAAAGAATCATGACAGTATTGTTGCACCTTCAAAATACGTATCTACTTGAAAAGTCTTAACCTTTAATCGTCTTACTCGTAAGCGACAAAAATCTTGGATTAACATCTTCATGATAAATGAATCGCATGTCATAAAATTAAAAAGTTAACAAGTCAATTTAGCTTCAAGCACACAATTTAACAGTCGAAATAGACTTGTCCCGATGGAATAGCCTCAATTTTTCAGGACCAAAGAGCAATTGTGGCCAGAAAAAGTTGATGTATGGAAGGGTGGGTACTAGTTAGTGAATAGCGACAAAGGGAGGGTAGGGTGTTGAGAAGTGGGCCGACCAAATCTGGGCCGGAAGAATCGCTGACGACATAAATTTTTCGTGCACCATTTATTTCAGCAAACGATTGCGAGGGCTGGAGCTCTGTCAGGAATTGGGACGCAGGGGAACGCTACTGCGAATTTCATTATTGCTTCTATTGTTTCTGTTTGTTCGCCTTTATGTTCCCCAAATTATCTGTACACGCTATTGTCGCTTTTGTGTACCATTTCTTTTTCAGTGTAGAGTCGCGACTCTATTTTTACGTTGCATGTTGGTGAACTCAAATTTGCATAACCGTAGATTGTAGCGCTTACGATAGAATTATTAGCTGAATTTTGTATTAATCTTATTGTTAGAATAAAATAGTGTGATACTAACGTAAACTAACAGTTTACTAAACAACAACAGTCTTTGTTTAACGGAGATTTATAAATCAAGTTATTCATTGCTCAATACGCAGTTACATCAAGATTATCATTCTATAAATCTCATATATTTGCATTAGTTAAGTCTCGCCTACAGTTCCACGGCTTATTATTTTTATGCTGACGTCAAGGACTAACAGAGTTATCATCATAAGGTACATCGATCTATGTCAAAGTTGGGTATGGTCACACCTACACATTTTTATGAATACGTGTAGGACTTTAACCGGGTTGTGAGGTCACTAACTTGGCGACCAAGCTAGGGGTTTAGGGACTCTACCTCCCTCCCCTTCCTCCTCCCTTAGGTCAACTCGAATACGACTCTGTGTGTACATTTAGTTTTTTAAGTTTTAAGTTGTTTCACGTTTTTTTGTAGGTATTTATGAGTCATTCAGTAGCTGAATTAGACACCTCTTAGCCTGAGCCCACCCTAAATGACAAATTCAAACAATAATTTTGATACAACATTTCCATTAATTAACCACTTGTACAGATAAAACTAAAACTTACTTGCTCAATGCTCAGTATATACTACTATAATTACAAATGGTGAATAACAATCAAAGCTTAGTTTAATGTATAATTGGCCCACCGCATTTTCTCAGATGAATATTACAGACTTGACTAATTGCTTATACAGTGGCCACTGGTCATACTGCGCACGTTTAATTCAAGCAGTAACTGTATGTGGACATCATTGTAAAACAGACTCGTGTGCCGCGCCGCGGGGCGTGACTCTACTATTAAAAACATGGTTTTAATGGTTAACATGTTTAGGTACAGCGTGAACCTTCGTCGATACCTACAGAGTTAGTATTTACTGGCCACCAATATTTAACTCTATTTGTAAATAGCTGGGAGGTTTCGAAGTTAGTCTTAGAATTAATAACCTAAAACACGAGACGAGGAAAGTCAGAAAGTAACCTAGTTACAAGGATAGATAAACCTCCTATTAATGTTTTAATTTAACATATAAAGTAAGACAATTAAGATATCGAAGAATTTCTAAAAGTAAAATTGTATTTAACTATTCGGGGTCTTATAAGTCTTATCTGTAATATTTAGCGAAGACACCAAGGTTGCCGTTTTAATGCGTAATTATCCGTACGAAATGTGTAACACTAGAAAACAGCCTTGATTCCAGCCTCGACACAGTCGACGGAATACATTATTTATGTATTCTAGAGAAACAATAATAATAAGAGTTGCTTAAGCATGCACTCACTGCGACCACTTGCTAATAGACGGGCACTAATGCGGTGTAGTAGCGACTCTACAATACAGCGTTAGTTCCTATTTATAGAGACGTTGGCGTCCAAACCCCAATCACATTTTAAACACTACTTCTGTGCATGGAAACAAATATTTTTTTACAAGAAAGCTAATATTTATTTAAAAACGAAATTTGGTTTAGCTCTACGATTTGTGATCAATATTGTTGATGTCAATTTTGTGTGAGAGGATCATATATTTCCTGTTATAATTTAAAAAAAAATAATGTATGTCGGATTAAACGCCTGAAGCATTCTCTACCAGTCAAGCGCAGGAGCGGTGCATGACAAAAAATAAGTAGTAATAGTATAATATGCAATAAAATATATGTACTAACAATAAAATGTAATAATACCTACTGTTGTTGTCCATGCAACGAATCGGCATTTAAAATATGACCGTGTTCTGTTCAGTCAAGTTGCATAAGTATAGCTACTTATATTCGGTCAGTAGCTAAATGATAATTAGGCATACAACCGACTTGTCTATTTGATCAAGCAACCTCTCTATCATTCGGTATCATTACACAGTCCTAATCGAGAGAATTGTATTCCGAATCAATCCAATTCATTGTAAACAAGACTGTAATTTAACCGAGATTGTGGATAGAATACAATCGCGTTTATGCTAAATATAAGATAACTGGAAATGAATATAACTCAAGTGCGGTTTTTTGACTATAGATATATTTGTATTTACATATGAAGATTTTCCTTTTTTTTTCATATCTCGTATCGAATGAAATCAAAAACAGATTTGCATATTAATGTCACTTCGTGGGCATACCTACTATTGTTCGATAAAACATTAAAAAAATCTGCTACTTACGTCAAAAATAAAACCATTTAGATATAAAAGGTTATCTATACTGATTTATGCGTTACTTATCATATAATACATTTCAATCTTCAACCAATACCATACATTTCCACAAGCTACTCAACCACACATCAAATGGCCATACTTATAATACTTCTTACTTCAGAACTCAAGGACATCAAGGAATGCTGTGCACAAGACAAGAGTACCTTAACTAGTAGGTATTGTAGGCGCGTACAGGAAGGACGAGTTACGTTATGTACTTGCTATTCCGCGGATCATGTCGAGCCTCAAAGTTCCCGGAACCTCCGTACTTGGCCGCGGCGCTATCGCTGACATACTAAGTGAGGCTTTTCGCTTGTTTATTGTGATACACACTAGGAACAGTAGGCATAGTAGGAGCTGTACGAACGCTTGCGTGTGCTACACAATTGCTCGCAATAATTACAATGAAATATGTCTTTTTTTACTCTCTTTTTGTAGAGCAAAGTTGTTCTTTACGAAACAGGTCGTCTAGTTTTATAATTGTTAAGGATTGTTAATTTAATCGATCATTGTTTTCGTTTTCTTGTCTCCATAGTGATCACACGACATTTTTCTACGCCCATTCTTGTCGGTTTGGTTTTTGTTGTAAATTCTTTGTAAGTAAATTATAGAACTGAGAATGAAGTTCGACAACATTATTTTACCACTGGTAAAAACCAAGATACTGAAATAAAAACATAATTACCGCAATTTCCTATTACTATTATACACATACCGCCTATAAAACAACATTTTCATGAGCTTTATTAAGTGCGAGACCACCAATAAAAACCCTAAAGATATAAATAAGTAAGCCACAGATCACCGGAATTCTCTCTTAAAGGATGTTAACTTACGATCCAATAAGCGGCGATGGAGCCAAAATTATGATACATATGTTCTACGTGAGGGGAGACCGGCTCACCATTCAATATCTTACTTAAGAAAGATTTACACCAACCAAATAGCTCCAAAAAGGTCTAACGAAAATATATATCACTATTAAATATGTATTTGACGAAAAATGTAAGAGAAAATTTAAAAAGGAACACCTAAATCCTGTAGGTATTGCTGTTGGGATATTATACATGAGAATTGTGTCAAAAGCGTTTCTTTTTCGTCTCTCCTTTTTATGCTACACGTCAATAAACTAATCTAATACGAATCTTATTACATTATGTAAGTTAGATTAGTATCGACAGGTATTGGTGGAAGTGACATTTCCCTAATTAGTATTAATCTACTAAAACGATTTAGCTTATGCGATAATTGCATAATTTGAAATAACCTCTGTATAATGTATAACATTCGTTTTGTATAAAAGGATAGGCAGTCGACGTGCTATCGTGCTCCAGACACTATTTTAAATTTAAGCAAATTGATCTTTGGTTAAATAAAATTGCAAAGCTAAAATGATCATATTTATTCAGTCGTCAATTTCGCAATCTCTACTTTTAATTTAGAACTTAGTAGTTTCTTTTAAATGGAAATACATTTACAATAGACAGACAAGAGATAAGAAACCTTACTCAATAATAAAAATGGTGTCAGAGCTTAATAAAAACTTCTCCTTTATCGCAGAAAGTTATTTACCTATCTTGAGGGTTTCATTTCAAGGTAAATAAAAATGATGATTTAGCTATTCCTGCAGCAGATCGTACGAACACCGATAATATTACGCTAAATAACCAAATAAGCAGATAGTATAATACGCGAGTAATCAAAAGGACGTACAGCAGACCCCGCGTCAATGGAAACAACGTGACGTTAACACCACCTTTACTGAGTAGAAATAAGGTTGTTTTTCGTAATTATTTGTTATCATTCTCATGAGCCATGGTATTATCTCTATTTCCCAGGGATCTGGTTATGCAGTTCCACAGAGTAAGTATCCCACAGAGGCAACGTTACAACACAAAAGGGGCAGAGTCGTGTGTCATCTATTCAATAAATCACACATTACAATCATACATAGACAGTTAGGCGGTGGCGGTGGCTAAAAAATTAACCAAGCTCGGGCGCTGACCCATTAAAAAAAACAGATGTGAACTTTTCTGAGCGCAGTCTCTGACTGCCTCTACAATGCACTTGTAGTCCTTACGTATACTGACAGACTATTGCGGCGCAGAGGTAAACCTTCATACAGCTCTACCTCTGTGGATACTTACTCTATGGCATAGTAGTCTCGCTCGGTGCTCGGTTACAAAAACACTCGATAAGATACGCGCGCCGGATGTGATTCGACACTTTAATGAATTGTATATTTATTTAAATTGCTGCTTGAATTCATTTTAATTAAAATGATCCTACCGTGGGTCGTTAGTATGATATTGTGGATTAATTAGAGCAGACTATAATAAAGTGTAGGATACAAGTAACGATTTTAATTGTAGAGTTGATTCTTTATAGAATTATGCATCTGTATATCCTGGTATATGGATTACATCATTTTTAAACAACAAATTTTAGCTTGATCATAATTATTTGATATTTTGTAACATTGGAACATTGTATTATAATAGTGAAAACAGTTTGCCTTCATAAGATCTGTTCAGATTTAACTTAAAATAATACCTACTTAAATTATCGCAATAAAATCTTAAGAACATAATTTACGTTAATGAAAATAAACTTCGTAATCTACAAGAATATTCTGATTTTACATATAGCACTTAACATATGCGGCATTAAAGTCACTTGTTGATACTCCACGCGACAAAGTATGCAAACTTGAATCGTATTTTACGATAGCGGGGTGTAATGGGAATGCCTTATATCTGCTAGGATTCTCCACGCATGCTACACTTACTTTGTTGTCGACATTTATCGATATTAAGTTAAACAATAAAAATAATTCCAATAAGTACCAATAATTTTAATACAAGAGCGATCTCATAAAACTGTTAATACGCCGCGGTGGAGCCGAAAGTTACGAGAGATTGAGTTATGATTATGATCCGGTTTATATCACTCACATAAACCCGATGCATTTGTAAAGTAATGAGGCCCGCTTCGCAGAACAAGCGTTATCAATTTTATTGGCGAAACGGACTCGAACATTTTTATGATCAATGTTATATCGATGGAGTATTAAGTTTATATCTGTTTACACGAGGACTCGGCCCACATCACACAAATGTGACCTGCAATAAAGTTTGACAAGCTCACCGGATCGATCCAACCTCGAAACTTCGGCCTACTGATATAAGCCGAACCTTCATTATCTGTGCGTGGAATCTCAAATTACCGACGTAAAAGTTTTACCTTAGTAATTAAACGTAAATCGTTATCAGCAGAACTAAATACGAGAATAGGTATCTTAGTAATTTACAGGGCGTGAAACAGTCGTAAAGAATAGTGGGAAGGTTAAACGATTGACACGTCGTTAGCGAATACAGAGAAAAAGCCTTAAAGTCCTAAACTGTTACGGTAAATGTGTTAAACAATTTACTTAAAGATCCAAGAATAACTTTTACATCAGTTGTAACGGTAATTGTAAAACACTAAATTAACTGAAGTGGTGAACTACAGGGTTAATGATACCGTTTAAATTGTACTAATTGTATGTCGATGTGGGATTTCAGATTGTGCTGCCCTGTTCCGACTCCCTGCAGGCCACGCGCCCTTGGTTTATCAACCACCATTTTTTTTTTCAATACAACTTTATGTTCCTTACGTAAAGTTCGATGAGACACGGAAAAAATCTATTATAGTATCTAACTTTAAACCTATTATCATCAGGTAATTAATACCTGAGAAGTTGGCATTAGAACTGAGAACAAACCATCTTTTTTGCTAGACTGAGGAGAAAAAATAATCCCACCGCTTTATGCTTGAAGACCAACATTATTTAACAGCAGTATTTTTGTATTAATTTATTGGACAATTGATAAACAAAACGAATCTCTAATTAGGTTACATTTTGTAACAAGCATACATAAGAAAACATTGCGAATGCGATTAATGTTTCTTTCTTCAATACTGAAAATTGTATTAGTATTATCATTTTTATCGAGTATGGGGGTGTATAATATATCTTTAAGAATTCGAGTCGATTAAGTAGACTCGTATCAACAAAACTAAGAGGCCTACCACCACCTCTTTAAGTAAGTGTCCTGCAGTCGTAAAAGAGAGACGGGGTACTACACGATGTAGAGCGGCGTCACTCTTCCACAACAGTCTTTTAAGAAGTGGTGGTAGCCTTGCTAGGCCCCTACGAGTGATACGAGTACATCGGACAATGGAGTGGGATTACGGCCTGGATATTGGCCAGCCGCGGCTCAATAGCAGATAGATTGACGTGATAAATGCTCGGCCACTACTGCTACTGTCGGTGCCAGGCAGTCTCCTACTATACTATCTTTCGATACCCCCTCGTCTTGGAAATATTGAACTCGATTCGAATTTGATGTTATCCGAAACAATTTATGATCTTTTCAATCCATGGATCCACTCACCACCACTATCGATTTATATCGGCTCAAATAAAATTTACAATAATTCCGAAGGCTCGTTCCAATTAAATGTAAATGAGATCACGTAAATAATAACTGCTAATTCCTTAATGTAATTAAACACAAAACCTTAACACGTTTGACCCGACATTATGGCATTCCATAATTATTAGGTTCTACAACCGTGACGATGTCTACCGGCAAGTTATTTCATTAAAAATATCAAAATTCCAGACGCAAAAACGTGCTAAGTATAGCAAGCTTAATCATTATTAGGTCATTAATAATTAAGTAAGAGGCACGTCAGGAATTTTAATTTGTAAAATCGTGAGTTTGAATGTAATTGACCCATTGTAGTAAACCTAGCTAGGCACGTACGGTTGTGGCTTGTAACTATGGCCTGTGAGGCATTGTTGGCAGCCAGTCGCACACAATTGATCACACCTGTGCGTTCCAAATTAGTTGCATAATAACGAGATGCTTTGATCTGCATGTTCTAGTCGTCCTGCTAATCACGACACTGGAGATTTTAATGACCGCACTGTTGACGCACATATGCCACTCAATAGCGAAAAACGCCCTGATGATTTCACAAACGAAAACTTGGTTTAAATATCTGTTTTGTTGTAGTGTCTTTCGACTGGAATCTATTGTGCCCTAAATGTTAATTGGACGAAAAAAAACAGCTTCCTATAGTTTATTTTGATAATACGCTGGGATTGGCCTAATTTCACATGTTATCATCAAATAAAAACAAACCCGAACTTGGCGTAATATCAAACTTTCTCTCAAGAGTAGCAGTTGAGATAATCTGATCAGTTGATCATCCAATAAAAATGTGTAGTAAATGTACCTGAAAAGCTTGCGCAAATTCCGGAGCTTGTTTCTGCTAAAGTCAAAAGGTATTAAACTTCATTGTAAAAGGCACGCTGCCATACTTACTGGTTGTTAACATGCGCTTGCTAATAATATTATACTTTGTGTGAATTCTAGAAATTATATTGTAAACAGTCCCACTTATTGACATAAGCAAATACACTTACCAATTAACAACTGTACTTCTTCCCATTTATAATGGAAGTACCTTCCTAAACTGGTAAGTAGGAAGTACTTGCCGCGGGCTAAGTCCCGTGTTCCATTCAAATACAACGCCAATACCAATAAACACTCCTAAGTTAGAGCTGACAAACAAAAGCCGAGCTTCTCAAGTAACAGCGGCGGTTTGCGCAAAACTGAGATATTTAAGCTGACGCTGTATTATCCTCTCCGAAGCAATCTCTCGGCGACGTATCGACATAAAGTATACGTTCGTATTAGATTGGCGTACCTCTTAATAAAAGCGCTTCCACTTTCGCCTCACGTCGCCCGTCGCCGGTATCTACTCGACTGTATTAAATAAGGCCGCCGGCAAAGGGCATAAAACTAATTCCAACGTAAGAGACATAAAAATACAGTTAAAAACTTTTGGGTACACATAAATCTTTGGAGTTGGAACTTTTGGGTAGTGGGCAGTTGGGCACCAGGATTAGCAAGTTCGAAAGTCTTATGAACTGAGATGGTTGTTGAATTTTAATGGAGCCTAGTACATGTATATAAAGACACTTTACGAGATAATTATTATTAAAATATTTCATACCTCTGTAAATAATGAAGCTTTGAACTGACTTAGAACGTCCATTTAGTTCAAATTTGCCAGAAACGTCAAAGTTTAGGTCCTTTATCCAAACTTAAATTCTCACAAATGAGAGTCAAAAACATCGAGATAAAATCGACAGCTCCCTGACAACATTCAGTCGTATTGTAAGCTTCCCAAAAACAAAGTATCGAACACGTAGCAAGTGATTTATGTGTAAGTGCGTTAGAAGCTCGCAAGAAGTCGACTTCCGATTAAATTTGTCGAAGCGTGCCCGCGCTCCGGATATCACGTATATGTACTTCCCGTTGGACCGACTTAGCTTTTTGCGTACCAATAACATCAATTCCGTGACACCGCCCCGTGCCAAATGTGCCCGTTCCACTTGCCACGTGTACCGCCTGTATTACGAATGCTTTAATAATAACTCTCTCATGTGTGGCATATTTGAAATCAGATTTATCGATCTGTTAGCCTTAGCCCGAATCAATCTCGATAAACCAACGACAATATTTTACAACTGTGCAAATTGGAATGCGAGTTTGATAATTGAAACAGTTTATCATAAAACTATTTTCAGGGAGAGACAACAACAACATTATTCGAAAAAGACGGGTCCTTAACGTGAAAAAAGGTTTTATTTGTTTGATTATAAAAACATGTTCATTACCCGGCAATAGTCGGGGGGTAAAGACGTATTTACAAGAGTTAGCGTCTCGCCGACATCGGCACCGGGCAGGGGGAGCAGACAAACACAGATCAACGACCGGCTTTATGCTCCCATCAGCTGATACACCTGAACCCCTAACACTTGTAAGTCTACAGCGACGGCCTTTTATTGTAGCTCTTGATAAAACGCGATGGACTAGGGTTCTCTAAGATATAACCAATCTATTTGATCAATAAGGCTGTTTCTTTGTTTGCTTCGGCCCTTCAATACAACTCAGATCGATCTGAATGTAAACATAATATAACAGTATCAATAAATTCATTTTATTTTTCAGAATCATGAAATATGTCCAAATATTTGTTAAAGTGGTGCTAAATTGCCAATTTGAGTTGTTTTTTGGCAGACGTTTGGCAAGAGCTCGCATCGCAAATTTTGAGAACGGTTGAGAGAGGCTAGTCTGAAGAGCAATTAACGCTGCGTGCCTAGTCGAGAGCCTCGAGGTACGACTCACACTAATTAAATATCATTTGCATATTGCTTGATCTTACTGTATATTCGTGCGGAAATGATCCTGTGTAGTACGCATCAAACATAATTTTGCCGGAACCTATGTTAACAACACTGATATTGTTTGATACTTTTTCGTTATTATCAGCTCTCATTGGTAAAACTGAAACACATCTTAGGTCAAACAGACTAAGAATCTGATTCAGTCTTTTCTGTTATCCTATTCTCATAAATCTCTGCCAATTACGATGCCTTCATTAGGGACTTCCCGTTATAAATTAAAATGGGTATACGATATTTATTATCTCAAGTAGGTGAGCATTTCCCCGTACCATAAAGTTTTAATTAAATTATTATTGTACACAGTAAACCGTGTCTGGATCTAATAAAATTATCGAATCTGTCGAAGAAATGAAAATAACATTATAAATTATTCATTTGAGAACCGTGAATTTAATATAAACGAAATGGGTTTCGTACACGGCAGTTTACAGTTGTTAGCATTTTAATCATATTTTTTTTCAATTGAACCAGTTTTAATGTCTTTACTTTCTAAACATTTTATAAATTTCTAGTTCTATCTTTCAAACAAATATAAAAAATACAGTGATTTTCAAATTAATTAACATAATACCTTATTTTTACCCGACTGCGGTAGAAGAAGGGTTATGTTTTGCCGCCCGCATTAATTTTAATGTATGGTGTACTGTATACTCTTCACACTTAATTATAGAGCTTGTTTTTCTCTTCTTAGTTAGTGGTTATTTTTTGCAGTCGGGTTTTTTGTATTTTAATAATTATTTTGTACTTAATTATGTCCAGTCCGTATGCAAGTCACGAAGTTAAGTTACTTAAGGCTTATTATCGGAATATTAATTAGTCGTATAAACATATCCGTTTACATCTTATAGCCATAGGAAGCGGCTGATTGCTTTTCTAATGCACACATATAATTCCGTTGGTTAAACTTTAATGTTTTACTCACTAACACCCGTTATAACAGCCTTCAGGAATTATGTAAGTCAATATTAAAATTCCAATTACACAAAGCTGATTCATTAAATTAATACTTAAGAATGTGTTACACACAAAATTTGTTACGATAAAATATACAAATAGGTAGATACTTAGGTGTTTCTATACTTTTGTTTAATTATGTTTATGAATTGCCTCAAATTATATCCGAGTTACAGGAAAAAATACCGGTAAGTAACTGTTACGCTTTGTGGCCCTTCGTTCATACAAATGACTTCTTTGAAATTCAATCGATTTGTTCATGTCAAGTATTCAATACGATAACCAACCTCCTTTTGTTATTTGGTGGCTGGTAAACGGCATAAGCATGCTCCTTTCATATTTAAGTTTAGAATGTTCTGAATGACTTTTTTAAATGTTTTCGTTTGGCTGCAGCCATATGCAGCCTTTTCTTCAAGTTTTTTGGAGTATTTAAAGAATCCTCTTTGGTGGTAGGTAGAAGTAGCTTCTAATATCTACGAGCTGTTTACAATATTTCTAATACTTAAAATAAATATAGGCTTTCACTGGAAAATAGGTAAAGAGAAGAGTTTAGTTAAAGTTGCCTTTTATAAATTAAATAGATTTTACTTTAAAGTAGTCAATTAATTGTATTGCTCTTATATATTTTGGAAATAGCTAAGTAAAATTAAACGGTATTCGTATACCAGATAAAAAAAGTCTTTCGAAAATCCACCGATTCATATCACGGGACGGAGTATAATGCAGACAGATATTCAGGAGCTAGGGCTGGCACGCGGAGAATATTGTTATTAACTGTTTCGGCTGTCTTTTTTTTCGAAATAATCTTATTTCTAATGTTTTAGACTGATTATATAAAATGCAGATAGTCGTATTTTAAATATATTATTTACTGACGATTCTTAATTGTAAATAATATAAACTGATATCAACGTAGATAGTTTTATACCACTCGTTTCGACAGATCGGGCTTCACATTTATTAAGCTTAATTTAAATTGAGTATGTCTAATAAAAAATCTATAATAAACGTTTGTTATTTGTTTCCTTAGCAGAAAAACTCTTTAGACAGAATTTTAATATTCAATCCCAAAAAAACAATCAACAAGCTGAACACTGATATTTCTCGGCACTTCAGTGACTACGTTCAGCAATTTCAATTAAATATAAAAGTAAATGGTGCAATATAACCCGTGCATCAACCCTGGTGCGGGCAGCCGGCGGCGGGCCCGCATCGATCCGTCGCGCCGCCGCCGCGCACAGCACGGCCCGCTGCAGACCGCTCCGACGCCCGCGCCGACCTTACATTATTTACTTTTCATACATATTAGACAAAGTGCTCACCGCTGTGAACTCTTACCCACAGAGGTCACCTTTACGTGTCTCGTCTGGATGAACTCTTCACAGCCAGAATATTACGCTATATTACCCTTATTTTTAAGCAGACTCTCTATAGGTGAAATGTACATGGTTGTTTGACACCATCACAAACTAACGTTACGTAAAACATCTTGCAGCGTTAGAGTACGACTACTGCTTAAAATGACGCAACAAACATTTTCCTACGAATGTTAATAATTATAAAGTACCCGTACACATTTTTAAGGCTTGAAAGCGGCACTCGGGTTACTGTAATTTCATTAAACGTTGCAGTTACGCAGCAATTAGAGGTAGGAATTATCTCGTCTATCATGCGAGCGTCGTAATCTGAGCATTGGTCTCATCAGGCAGCGGCCAGCACTATCCTGTCATCACTTAGCGGGAAGATTATTTATTTGTTTGGTCGCGGATGTAATTACACCTTCCTCGCAGCCTTGCTGCGGACAGATCCTGTCCGACTGGTCTCGTTAATATTAATCTGATTAACTATAATACCGAGTGTATAAAGCAAATACGCTCAGCGACTATTCGCCTGTGTACATACCCCGAGAGGTATGTGTAGTGTCTGACTTGCGGTTTTCGGAGTCGCTTTGCTCAAGTGCCGTCTGACATAGGTAAAGTTATTTATAAATAAAGCAAAACAGTGAAGCCCTAGTTGTGAAAATAAAATAATGTTATTTCTCTACTCTTTCTTTCTATGTCTACCTTCATACACAAGCATTTCCATGCTTTTTTCTATTGATTTACAACACGAGAGCTTATCGTTCTGTTCTCCAAATCACTAAAATAAAATAAGATAACGAAACGAGTTTAAAACTAGATATTAAATAATATCCTCATATTATCTGTCAGAGCGCTAGCCATGAAAAAAATATTTTATAGACACACTTAACTAACTACCAATAAAATAATCTATCCTCAAATACTAAAGTTGAAGATATAAAATATATCCTAAAACATACCATTGTTCAGCAAATGGGCCGAAAATGTGGAGGCGAGTCAAATGGCGATAAAATTACTGTAACAGTCGTAAAAAATAGCTATAATATTTTTACGTCCCAATTTAGGAACCTTAGTGGAGGCTGTCTGTACATAAATTGTGTGTATGTGTATGGCGGGCTGACAGATACCTCGGATAGCGATGTGGGTAGGAAACTATACGTCGTAAGTAGCAAGTTCACTAATAAACAGGGGCCTACCACCAACTGTAACAAAAATTCTATTGCCGTTGTGGAAATGAGACTACGCGTGTAGCTCTATGGTGTCTGGTTTGCTATCTCGCTTCCACACCTGCAACAGACTTAATTTTCGATATAATGGTAGGTCTTCAGTGCGTAAGTGAACGTGCAGGCTGCGTTGTTTACGAAGGCTCTATTAGATAGGTATTGCCGTGTCTTATTCACGGGTATTAAGTGCGGTACTCGCAACATAAACTTGCGGCAGGTGTCGCATCGATCCTCACTATTCGTGAGCGCTTAATGAAACTGTTTTATTGTGTCGTGACTTATCTTAACTATTGTTTAGGTGACTTGGACCTCTTTAAATAAAACCTTGCCCAACTTTGAGTAGAGCGTAGATTTAGATTAAATTAACCCTAAAAATATAATATTAAAGAAGCAACTTGGGTCGTCGCTTACGTTCATGTTTTTATTTCATATTGTGTTCTATACTGAGCTTAAATTAATCTCTATTATTAGGTATGCTCCCAACCTCTGTAAGATTTTCCAATTTGATCCATCGAGGATTTTCACCCAGGCGAATACCTACACTTTTTATATTATTGTAGTCGATTTATATCATTCGTTTCCCGGCCTTCTTCACAAGCATCACAACAGAACAAGATAAAAATCAAATTAAAAAAGTTCTTTTTCTAAGTTAGAGAAAAGTTCTAAACATGTAAAAAGTTCCGGAACATGAAACGCCCATTATTACTCCATGCTGGTCCGTCTGTCTGTCGCCATAATTATAAATAGGTGCCACGAAGTATCACAGCAAAAAGGAAAAATTAAAGTTACTTAGGTACCTAATCGCCTGCGTCAGTTATGTTGGTAAACGATCAGTTTTACGGTAGGATGTGACTCATTTCCATCTATACCTTCTTTAGAACAGGTCTCTGATGGCGGCTCCAAACTGCTTTAATTCAAACCCTCTTAATTCACCACATCCTGGCTTTCGCTGACTTTTATTCAGAGCTAATTTCATCCATTTCCTGTTTACAGTCTGAAACGTCTTTAGCTTCACGTTGCTAAAGGAATTTGTAACACTGGTAAGAGTAATTGACTTAACACCGGTGTGCTATAAACATAGCTTGACGCGTAACTGCGCATGCGCTCGACGATACTGAAATAGACGCAGAATGCAAAACGCCGCTCAAAAGTTCATCATCCTCGCAGCTATTCCAAATATGCCTCATATGAAACACCTTAGCGGTCGCAATGAATGTGGAGACATGAGTTGTTTATTGGACAACCGACGAGAGTAATTGCGCCCGCGTTATGTCTAGAATTACTTAGGTAGTAGCAAAAATGCTCCTTTGATATCATAAACAATTAGAGTTCAAGCTAGCGGCCCGGCCGGGAGGTCTCGGGCTGGAGTATTTTAATGGTTGTTTAAAGGTACTGTTAAGACGAGTTGGCAGCAACAAAGTTGGGAATGACTAGCCGCGGGGATGTCAGTGAACAGTTAGGCGACACCGCCGAAGTTCGCGCACGCGTCACGTCCGCGAGCCTCGCCATCGCGCAGCCTGCGCTGATGCCAGTATAAAGTTACACCGATATCATATGCAAATCACTTCTTACGTATTTTAACTTTTGTGATTTTCCTCGATACTGTCACTTTTAACGACTCGGACAAAGTTTATAAACTAGACGATTATTTAGTTGAATAAGCACGACATACTATGTAGCTTATACATTGTACTATTGAATTTATTTCATAGATAAATAGGAAAGGAGATGGTGATATGTTCTAAGAAAAAAAAATACTAAACTTTTCCAAATGATAAAACGGCTTTGAATAACTTAACGCATTCACGTTGCTCAGATGAATAAGTAAAGCCACTTATGTTAACTGGGGTACTCTACAACGCGAAGTATTCCTCATAAAAGATTATTACTACGATGTT
Source organism: Chrysodeixis includens (assembly GCA_941860345.1). Classification (NCBI taxonomy): domain Eukaryota; kingdom Metazoa; phylum Arthropoda; class Insecta; order Lepidoptera; family Noctuidae; genus Chrysodeixis; species Chrysodeixis includens. Next base: position 4,887,193 of record OW796091.1, on the reverse strand, counting down.
TTGCGACTCTTTCGTGACTTCTTGGGAGTGTAATACCGCCAGCTTTGCCGCCGCAGCCCCTGCCACCCTGTGGGTCCTAAAGAGGGGTTACAATGTTATGGTTATGCTTAATGGTGAAAGTTGATAGACACGGCATCTTGTGCTGGGCTGTCCAGCCTGCCCTATTTATATTTCACATATACATATTATTATAAGAAAAATGTAAGGATTAAGTTGATGCAACCTGATATGGAAACACAGAATATGAGTTTATAGTATTATACTTTTTGGAACACACGATTACAAGTTACACAACAATACGAGACGGTCAGACTGCAGCGTCTTGTTTAATATCGTCAGATCGCCAAACTAAACCCACGAAGCTCTGACATGTTTATGAAATATTATTGCACTGATATTTACAGGCCTTATCTCGCAACACTCACCGTCCAACGCATCTGCATACTACACCTGAATAAATTAGTAAGCTAATTACAAAATAAATACTGTGATTCCTTAGTAAAAACTGTTCCAGTGTTGTAAATAAGTGGTCGGGTACGTTGTCGGGTGGCATTTCACGATCTAGGAATACATTCCGATATGGACGGGACACGAACCCGCTCGCGATAAAAACTCAACACCCAATTATCTGCACGGCTCTACGCCTTCAGTAATGTTTAAGCAAATATGGCGAGAGAAGCGGTCCCATCAGAACAATCCTCATAATTAAATATCTACAAGTGTTGCAAACTGCTAATGTAAAACCGACGACGCATTACGATCCATTTCTAAGCTTATAAAATTATACGAATTACTTAGTGATTCTACAAGCTGCTGATACAATCGACAGGCGACGTCCATAAGCGTCCCGTGCACTCGACACAGCTACTTATAAGGAGTCACTATAATATCTATTTACTTCCTGTTAATAAGCATTTGTATACATGAAATATGCAGAGAAGGTACCTTATGTAACGCTACTGAGGAAGCAAGCAGTAAAACCGTTGAATCTAATTTATAAGCTGCAGAAAGTGAACGTGAGTGTTTGAGTGGAAATCTTAAACGGCGCGGTGGAAAACATCATCTTGTTATTGTACAAGTAGGTACACAAACTTGGGGTGCAGACAGAACAATTTACATTCACCACTTGCCTACATTCTACTTTGCATTTTTATATTCGCAAGGGACCAACGTGTTTGGGAAGCTAACAAGATCACAGCGCACAGCAGCAATCGGGGAGAGCTTAACTGTACGTAGCTATACATGTTTTATAATTTATTGCTTTAAGTTAGCACGGTTTCTTTATCGGAGACATAAGGGTGTTCTAACGTTTGTTTTCAACAATTTATCGTCATTTTGAGAGTAACATCGGTGTCTATAGTTTGGTTGCAATTTCGTAAGACTGGTTAAAATCCAGACTAGTAGATTATGTAGTAGGATCACTGTTGCAAATTCGAGTTTAAAAGCTTCCATTAGTTGAACCATCACAAATTTGTAACAAAATTGAATATACTCCTAGGGGGCCTTTAACATCAGTTGCAGTTATTGAAGCGAGAGATGTATGGCTTACTAGATGTATAGTAGTGTCTCACTTTCATAACTGCAAGAATATTACTTTATAAGGGCCGTGATAGGCTAGCTGTGTCTATAGCGCAAGGGGAAGTCAATTTCGGAACTGTTTGGACTAACCCGAATCCTATTTTAAAATGTGTTACAAACATACAAATCAGAAGGTAACTAAATATTATTTCTAATTTCATGTTTCCGTTTAAATGTGTATAATAAACGATCTGTTAATGTTGTTCTATTAATTATATCTTCCTGCTAGGGATGTGATCATAAAATATGCTCGCGTAGTGAAGGGACAGCTGAAAATAGACTACATGTGTTTATGGTATCGGCGCATCTCTTCGGTGCAGGCCGCGGGCATTCCTGTGCATAACGCGTAATGTTGCGTTAGTATGGCGGCAGCGTTGCGCTGTCACCCATCATTCTGTGACCAACTTTTAAATAAGCTGTTGCATTGATACATTATAATAGAAAGCCTCTACAGCTCTACACTAATAGACGTATCACGATCAATTAGTAATACTACTAATAGTCCGATCTTGTTGTATAAAAAATTGATCGAGTTTTGGGCTTATATTACGCATTAGGTATTATGTTTAATACGCTTATATTATTATTAGATATCTTTGTAATCAATATTGTTTTCAAATTCATTGCAAAACAAAGCTGATAGACATAGAAAAATTAACGAACTATTTTCGATTAAATTATAATGAAAACGGTATATTTACGAATAAAATATTGTTTATTCCATCGAACAAACAACCTATTATATGGAATAAACAGTTCACACATAATACTTATTTAAATCTATTCAAATCTATACACATCTTGCATTGTAAAACATAATAACAATTCACAATTACGAGTTGCGTAATTTCATGGAAAAGCCATTACGTGTAAAATGTATTGAGCATGTCGGCCTGAAATCAACGCTGACCCCAAAGTTAGTGTTCATTGTTTTCAACTCGCCGGTCAGACACTTTGTTTATTGTCAACGGCACAAAGTGAGGAAGTTACACTCATGCACCATTGATTTTTAAGTTTCCTTGACCCATTTACTCATAAACTGCCTACTTCTATATTCTTGAAAAGCCTCTCTGTTAACAAACATTGAAATTTTTAGCTCACTGTCACAACTCGTCGTATGCCTCGGCAGACACAACACAGAACACATCGGCTCGCTTGACAATGGTGTTATTCTTTGCTTATGTCATATACTTGTATAATATATGCGCACTGTAAATAATAATATGTCAGGCCTTTATTATTGCTTACTCTACAAACTTAAAAACCGAACGCTCGCTTGTAATTAAGGCAACCTCGTCATGTTTTTGTTGGCTTAAATGTTAGTTCTAAAAGCTAAGTAAAGTAACACGTCGCCTTCATTAACAAAATTATTCATCTACTTTTAGAGAGCAAATCTCATGAACTACGAAAGCCGTTCCCAAGCTACCATCACCGTTTATTTGCATACCAGACATCTGCAAATTGCTTAAGATAAATATATCATTCATAGACCACCAGTCAACATTCACATCAGACCGAGCTCCCATCGAATAGTTAAATGCTAGTGTTAGTGAACGCACAAACTTTAAGATTAATGTTGTTTATGCTAATAACAGACAACAAGCAATTACTGTGTTTAAGCAATGCAAATACGATCTATTTCGAGGATGAAACAATCAACGCTACAAGCGAAAAGGCCCAACAAAGATGTATCTACGACTTTCCTAAGCAAACACTAGCAGTTTAAGAAACAAAGGTTAAGCTAACAATCACAAACAACTCGCACGGATAGATTAGTTCATCGCCTACGATCCCAATTGACTCCTACGACTCACGTAGGAAGACAGACACGAACACTCTCCGTTTCTCCAGGAAGACGTGCTCCTAATGCTCTGTTCTACAATTCTCACAGCGTACACTGAGGTATACGTACGTATAATTACATTGTTGTGTGCGCCGACGATGACATTTGAACGGCGCGCGCAGTGAGAGGCGGCGGTTCCGTAACCGCGACCCTTTCGACCGATGCACTATCCGATGCCTTCACCAGCTCACTGGCCAACTCTGTACAGCCGACAACAACTTGCCGACTTGCTTCACAATTGACATAACATATGTAACGGTGCCTTCACTTCCAATTACCCTGAGACCACGGAACAACATTGACACCTAAGTTTTCTTTAATCGTTTTCTTGATACTCGGCTACATAAAATATATTTAAAAGTCATTTGTGGTGTTTAAAGTCCCATCACACCGATAGCACTTGGATAAGTTAACTGGCTGGCGAGGATTGGAATTATCAGAGGGTCAGATAAGACGTTTTATATGAAGGTGAATAGCAGTCGTTGCCACAAACTGAGGAGCGCTGTATATATTTTTGGTCAATATAAATTCTCTGATATATCTAATATCATCAAAGAATTTATATTGACAAAATAATTTCAACCTTTTTGCTGGTATCTTGAATCATCATCCTATTAAAGTTTGTCTCTTTGACGGGACCTTCAATTTCCATTTATTTTAAAATTATTTGTAATAAATGAAAGTTAATATTATTTGATGTTTGAAAGGTATTGCACATTTTAATTACAATTTCAAAACAACTCTCATAATTTGACACAGTACCAACAAGAATCACGAGAGTCGAGATGAAATTTCTAACCGTGTCCGAAACAAAATGGTAATTGTAAGATGGACAAGTCAAACCTGTCATTTTAAAATTTACTGTTTCTTTGTTTTGGGAATTTACCAGCAGGCACTGCCTATTGCAAACATGTACACATGATGGTAAGTCAGTGTGGTAACATCCAGCAAAACTATGAGAAAGTTTATGTTAGTACTTATTCAATGTTTAGACCGCAGTGGCTGACTGTAAACGGTTTATCGATGATATTTTAGGTTTCCCTTCGTGACCGCTCATTCCGAAGGTTAGTTGATTTTGAAACGAAATATCGCTGGAGTCTGCGAAGGCGTGGTCATTGTTTTGCAGTCGACCTCAGAAGCAGTAATTACGCATTGTTAATGTATTTTATACGCGAGCATCTTGTTTGCGATATTAGCATACATTATTAATGACGTGTGATTCCGAATGTGAAATCATAAGGTGAGGCGAAGATATAAATCAGGATTAACACAATTCTCGCTCTGCAAACAAAGTGTCTGATGTTGTCAATAAACCGTCTGCGTGTTTGTATATTTTTAATTTTATTGACGTTAATTGATCCGGTTCACGTTATCATTTTAAGAATCAGCCCAAATAGGTAACATAAAGTGTGGGTGGTCTCGGAGAGGACTCGCTCCTAATGTGTTTTGCTAAAAATCTGTTTTACAAAGTGGAGATATGTTCCTCGCTAATGCTGTGATAACACTTAAGGCCGTTTGTTACCATTGCTTTTATTACAATAATCGCATTTTTGCAACACGCGTGCGTTTAATCTCTCTGTAATTTATTGTTGGGAACGCGGAGGGGGTGTTAACCGTTAATTAACGGGAACAACGAAGGGGAGGATGAAAATACAAATTAATTTAAAACAACCGGACATTCAGACGGTATTAGAATGCCCAAACTTTTACTGCGCGTATAAATGCAAATGGTTTTAATTTAATTGCCAGGTTGTTCTAGTAGATCTGCGTGTAGAATTTATTTTAATGCAAATTACGTGTACACTCAGTATGTATTATTCAAGCAGTAAAAACTTCATATGACAGTTCTAGTCGAATGATTACCACAAATTGTAAAACGTTTAAGCGAGCTGTTGTAAACAAACTACTGTAGAGCCGTACCTACTGCTTATTTATGTAAGTATACCTAGTACCATAGGTTTTACGCGCACAGGCGGCCACTTAGGCACGACCACATAATTATAACACTGTCTCACAGTACCCCCTAGGGTGTAAACCATTTCAAAACAAATAAACAACTTCTCAACTAATTTCGAACCTCTACAATACGAACATAATTCGCAATTGAAGTGTTTATATTCATGTTTTTACATACAGCTGTTAAACGTTGTTAAATGTTTCACAAGTAGCAGTGCATTGTAACGAATGGGCGCGAAACGCCGTGATTTCAACATGTAATGTAAAATAATAGAGTGCGCATTGTCGATAGTCGCATTCCGGTGTATTATGAGGCGTTTGATTTCATCAGGGCAGTGCGGCATGGCGGCAGTGGCGGAAGCTAAGCCGAGGCCCTGCGTTCAATAGCCCTATAATATACACTCACACAACACCTTCCATTTCTTTAAATGTGTTATTAATTTTTTGTTTAATTTTTGTAAGAGAGCTTTTGGGTCGGGATATTAAAGTCATTGGAAGAGGTTGTTATTAAGGTCCGATTTAATCGTGATCCTTGCTTATACATGTTTTATTTATCAACAAAAACTTACATTCTACATCGATTTTATCTAATTCTTAGCTTACACATTCGATTTGTGTATTGTGATATTTTTTATTGTGACTAATAGTAAATAATATCAAGTAGAAACAATACAATAAACATTAGTTTTTTGTAGAGAACCGATCGCTTTTACAATAGCATTAGAGCGCTAATTATGATTTGCTCTCATTGTTTCATCTTCTGCGTGATTTATTCTAAGCGCGTGATTAAATCAGACAATTGCCTGATAGAGTTAATACCGGATGCGGTTTGATCAATTCCGAGCTCTTAACATTGAAAAAAGAATGTAGGAAACCACTGTATAACTAACAGACGGTTGATTGATTATTCGATACTATTTTTTTTGACTATGTTGTTATTGTGACACTTAGATTAGTGAACAGTTACCCTAATATACAAAATATGTGGGTTTAATTAATTTCACACGTTGAAATTATCATAATTTTTCGATAAAATGTTATTAAAGAAAAGACTGCTTCCTCCATAGTTACCTAAACACGCTCTACATTACATGTAAAATTTACGTACCTACAACTATATTACATAACTTACGCAACACAAAAATCAAATAGGTAATCACGATATAAACATTTCCTTTGACACAGTTTTAAAATCGATATTTGCGTTTTGCAAAAACATTTACCTAATTAATTACATAATACCAGGTTCCATAGCTTGGTAAGTGATACACTTCGTGTCGATACCTGGTCTGGTAACCCCGTAAGTGAAAAAAGCGTGACGCTACAAGCAATCTACATGGTTGTAATAATATATTCGGATGCACAATGAACACGTGGGGCAGGCACGCGTGGCGGAACATTACGAGAACAGGGGCCTACCAACACCTCTTAAAGCAATGTTATTATTATTTGTATCTCTTTCAATTCATGGGATAACTTCAAGGGAAGAAACCCGGTCCCTTTTAAAGGTTTATATGACACTGGTCTAACATGCAGAGGCCTTGTTGAGAACTTTAATCTAAAATGTGATGGGGCACCTATCAAGGGTCATCCACGCCTGCTCTATGAAAGAACAGACATGGACGGCCCAAGATAGCTACATAACTATTGTGAATTATGGAGATTACTCTAATTTAGGCTATTGATAGGATTTGTTAAATTTGTTTCCTTCACTTCATTTATTCTTTTCTTTTATTGAAAATGACTCTCGCACAAAGGGATTTCACAGACATACAATTCACATGCAGGGAGGGAGGGGTTTCACGGACATACAATTCACATGCACAAAGACACCCAGACTCAGAACAAGCATTTGTGGATCGCACAAATTCTTGTTCTACGTGGGGATCGAACCCACGACACGTCGTGCACAGTGGTAATTGGTGTGGTGACTTATACGAGTACCACTCGGCTATCCGAGCATTCAATATTATGGCAGGTGTGGAAAAGAGCTGCTGCTCTATGCCGTGTAGCGCGTTGGCCTGCTTCCACAACCGCAATAAGATTACTTTAAAAGGTGTCGGTAGGCCTCCAGCGCCGTCCACGGAGGCGTTATTGTGAACACCAATAGAAACAAGAACATTCGAGTTATGTAGTAAGTGATGCCTTTATAACATGATACTTAGCTTATAATTAAATTTTTTATTCAATGAATAATGAAACATTTTCCATTGATTTTCCGTTGGACTTTGATTTCCATATCTAGATGCGATTGCATGTTTACTACCTATTACTTAGTAAGGCTGATTCATTCACGTAATATTAATCCGAATCTTGTATTAATACCTTAATTTTTTCTTCAATTTTAAATGTCTTCTGCCTGACGCTATCCATATTAATTTAATATCACATTACAGAATCACAGAGAGACGAGAGTCAACCGTTTTTGCCAAACAATGGAAAGCGACCTACGTCTGTTTTTGATATGTCTCTTCCATTTTCTTTCGACAAAACACGCCAACGGCCCTTGGAAGTTAATTTAAACATGATATCTATTAATATTCCTCTCCTACAAAATAATATGAAAACAACACATCAGTCTATGTAGAAGGTAATGTTATTAATATACCAATGCATACTAAATAATCGAAGCAAGGAATGATGAGTGGCCACCACGCAGTGTGTAGCCGCGGGCGTTATCAATTAGAAAAATAGAGCAAGAAGTTAATAGCCGTTAATTAATCCGCGTGTCCATTCAACAATTAAAATGTCGAGTGCCAATTTATGAGGTGCTCTGAATTCCGCGCGATTCCATATTGAATCTATACAAAGAGGATTCACTAATATTTAGTACCTTATATTTGACATACTTTGCGTAGGGTTTACCCTTAAGTGACCGTTTCTTTTTTTTTAAATATGTACATACATGCTTAACGGCTCTATCTTATAAAATCGAGTTTAACAACCTTTAGGTAACATGTTGAAATCATTTTCAAGTCTGTCTGTAGTGTATTTTTTTGTGGTAAGACAAGACTAAGGTTGCATTTCTTTGTATAAAACCACATTTCGTCTGCGGTGATTTTAGAAAGGAGTAGACTACCTTTAACAACCAAACCAATTTTTCTTAACCATTTAGACGCTTTTGCAAAAATTTTGCGCTTTTTTTTGTCTGTATATTAGTATCTCGAGGGATAAATTCAAAAACAAAAACAGAATCAGCCTCAGTATGTCGCTGCATGGCGCGGGCGCGGGTGCAGGCGCCCCTGTTCGCCGTGCATGCGAGCATCACTCGTCGCGGATGACTTGACTGATTGCCGCACACGTATTGGTATTGGTGGTGTAATTGGTACATTCGTATGAAATGCCTATCATCTAGTTATGACACATCGCTGGCGTTGCGTGTCTACTGCGTTAGGTAAGCAGCTTAAATGCTTACAAATTACTATCGGATTGTATCAATTTTACACTTGTTTTTTCTCTACTTTGAATTCGAATACTAACTGGCTGACAAGTTTTGTTTTCTACGTCATTGGAATAGGAATCTAGTCATAGCATTTTCCAATGCGGGTTCTTATCATCCTTTCTACTTTCAAATGTAACGATTTCGAAAGAAAAGTTACCATTTCGTAAATAGCCAGTGTGTATTTGTTGTCTTTTACTGTTTAACCATTACCTATTAAGTTAGCCCAAACAGGTTTGTTTTCATACAAAGCATAACCATAGCTTTTGAAGCACGAGCCATAACATAAACAACAACATAATTATTCTGTAAATTATTACAGAATGTTTATTTTTATGTTCATCCTTGATCTATAGACTTCGTTAACTGATTATAATATACGCAAATTACAATTAGCTTCACCGCGCTTAACCCTTAAAGTTAAAGCAGCCGAGCCCAGAATACCACAAACAAATCGTAAACAAATCCGCGGCCAGAAACCAAAAACGAAATTGTTTGTATTTGTTTAGTAAGCCCGCGTGTACATCAACAAGGAAATTTTCAGAATAAACAAAGTAATCAGGTTAATGCTCAGATCCGATACGGGATTCGCAAATCGCCGACCCATTTCAATCCACTTTTCGCCAAGTGATAACAAACCCGTTGGAGAGTCAAGGCTCTCCAGCTGATAGCAAGCAATTTATTGTTGAGATATCCAATAATAGAAAATGTATCAGTAAATAGGCCAATTTAGGCGCGACTGATTGCTATGATTGCTAGACTAGACAGAGGAAAGTTCAATCAGGCTAACACGCCACAAGGCTCTATTGTCTATTTGATACAATTGATTTGGAACAGAACCTATAAATGCGTCAATTGATGGACGACTGATCTAAATAGCAAAATGTCTTGGTAACTTCAATCGGCACTAAATTGGCTCTTACATTTGAATTTCCAGAATGACAGAGATATGCTCGTATCTGGTTCGTCGACCTACTTTTATAAACCGTAGGGCCGAGCCCGTAAGTAGGTCTCAGAGAACATTTGGGGCTAAAACTAAACATTACTATTGCTTTTCAAGAAACGGAAGTAAACTTTTTCTGCTAAACGAACCAAAAATGTTACATAATGAACTGTCTAAAATACGGATAGTCATGTTGTTGAGTCATTCTACGGTCATCTAGTATTTTTTTGGTTATCCGTGGTTTTATAAACCAAGGTCAGTGCGGCGATGATGGAGCGAAGTACGAAAAATTTGATTTTGTTGGGCGTGATTTGCAGACGGCAGCTTCGTAGATCGGATCTAACGACTTCTGCTCAGATTGCAATTTGTCTTTTTGATTCCTTCCTTTTGTCATATATTTCTGCAAACACTTCCAATATATCCAGCGTTATCGTGCCTCCGCCGACTAGCCGCGAGTGTGGAAGTAATTATTTATACGCAGTTGATTGTAGTTTTGATAAATGTTAGGCCATTAAATTACTCGTAACCTTCAGCAGCAATAAGGGCGAGGTGTCCCTTTCATAACGGCTAATGTCCCTCTAATGCTACACAATTTCCGCCAGTCGCAGCCGACGACTTCCTCCGATATCAGATGCATTAGCGTTCGCAAAAAATATTGCTGTGGACGTAGTTCGCACTGATACTAGGAAAATTATACGCAATCGCAATCTAAATGCTTCGCGTAAAACCATCTTGCGGGCTTGTTTATTGAAATAAGATTATACAGTTTATATGTAAGTATATTTGATAGCTACCGTTGTGTGGCTTACGATAATCAATTGTTTGCGCAATTTCGTCATTATCAAGATTGATTTTATGTAATGGTATATTAATTCCCGTGGGAATATATTTAGCGATGTTGCAATACAGTGTTTATGCTAAAGGATCCAATATCACGCTTAAGTAATATTAGATTACTAACTATTCATACATTGGCCTTAGGTAGCTTGAATGTTTTATGACACCCGACGTCGATGTTTATTGTATCTACCTAACTTTATAGTACGCGTTGGTAAGCAAATGAAGTTAATATGACGGTGCACTTCCTTTGCCATTAAATCAAAAGAAAAACGTGTTTGGTATTAAAATCAGAAATTATAACTCGATGCCTTTTACCACAACGATTTGTACCGTTATCAAAGGAAGCATCTCATCGAGAACGTACTATCAAATTAATTAACTCAGTTGAGTTTAGTTTCTCCATTTAAAGCAGGAAGATGAAAGTCACGTAGTCATGTAATAGTATCGGGGTTCGCGAATCACGTGTCGTGGCACATTACCGTAGTTCCGTGGCCTCTCGACCCGGTTGCCATTGTCGCGGCGACAATGCTGCGACAAATCGACCTTTTGTTGTCACTCGTCTTGCGAGGCTTGCGACACACGACTCACGCTGACTATTCCCCAGCCCCTCTTCACAAGTTACGCAAGTAGGTGAGCACTGAGCCTATAATCAATGCTGTCTTGCGATTGACTGAGCTGAATGATTTTGTGTGTTAAGTAATGTTCTTGCTTATGTGGTTGTTATGTGAAAGAAAGTTAGTTCTTTAGTAAGTTATGCATAATGGATTTTCAGGCCGGTTGAACTAGTTATGTTGATTCACATAATATGAATTTACAGTATGATATTAACTAACATATCTGGCTGTATAAACTCAAAGTACAAGCTATATCTGATCAGCTGTAGATACCTGAAAATTAGAGATCATTTAGATCGATTAGAGATTTACGTAGTTTGGCTTAATGAAACAAATGAAAAATGAAACAAAGGTAGGCAGGTATTAATTAGCTTTCAATATTTGAAATCTCTATAACCATTTAAGACGTTAAATACTTACATATTTTCCCTAGGGTGTATTTACCAGATTACTTAGAGTGTATTTGCCGGTATGAATAGGGCTGAGGGCAGGTGTCCGTAAAAATATAGCCAGAACTTCAGCAGCATGAGTAGAATTAATGACGTCAGATAGGAACGTATGGAAGAAGACATGCTGCGCCGACCTCAAATAATAATTGGGACAAGGGCAGGGCATTGATGATGATACCTGTGAGGAAAAGCAGAGAACAAAAAATAACTATCGTTTCATTTTGACAATAGCTTCTTAAGTTTTCGTGCATTGTTTGCTTTTAATATTGTTTTACGACAGCATCACTTCCTTGGCGCACACGATAACGATTTCACGAGGCTGTTGACAAGACTCTTGTTATAAAACATTAAATTATGTGTAATCTTCTCTCATTCAGTCGCTACAACTTGAATTTAACCATCCAAATACACCCGAACAATAGTATTGTATTGTGTAATTTTAATATAATTTGACGCTAAGTGAGGAGGTGCCCTTCAGAGCTTACAATATATTACGTAATGAATGATGTAACTCTAATAGAATGCACATCTGTACGTATGTGCCGATGTACCGCCTTGTGCGTTAGATGACGACTGATAGAGATAAATGGAAGAAACACATGGATATGATATATTTATACGTCGCCCCAAATAAAATGAGATCAGGGCACGGGAATTATAACGATGATGTTTGTTGTGTACTTATTAGATTAATTTGGATGTTATTGTGTTTTTCTTTCTTTAATTATGTCAAAATAACCTCAACTTGTAATACAAATAATTGAAGAATAATATCAGGTATTTTTTTTAATGTAGAGTCACAGTGTAGTACAGTTGAAAATAGTTTGTATGAAATTACGTAGTTTCTCATATTTCAATGTGAGTATTTAAAAGTGATCTGGTTTATCAATACATATACATAGTACTTTTAAATAAAGTCGCTTTCCGCGTCTGTCCGTACCTATATATCCTTAGATCTTTAAAACTACACTAAGCAAGTAACACTGAGTTTCTAGAGGAAGGTTTATAATATGTAAAACATATTTTGTCATGTTCACCCCGTGCAATACTGGGACTGGTCGATATTCGATACAAAAACCTAATTATCTCATTACATTACTCAATAACTGTATTAAACAAACATACCTTTTTTCAATGTTATAAATTAAAAACTTAAACTGAGGACCAAACACAAATGTCTCGAATAAAGTGAGAAAGGTGTTTTATATCGGACATAAATTTAACTAACGACGATATAACGATATATTTACGGCGAGTGGTAAATTCGTCGGCTAGCCAAGTTTGTGGGGAAAGTAAGTACCCAGTGTTATCTTTACATAATTTTTCACAGCTCCGGTGAACATAAGAGGAAAGTTCACTACGCGAGAGTTTGTCATAAATCATAATAACATCGAAACGATAACATTTCCCATCACGGCCGTTTATGAGAAAACTTTGCGGTGAAGAGAAAATAAAGAATACTTTAAATTTTCTAAATGACTGTAGCGAACGATCGAGATGTGACATGTGGTAGGTAAAACTTAAGGAAACTATTGTAAGAATTTCTCACGGAAAACTAGAATAGTTTCCTCGCATACACAAAATTCAATTTGAACCATTTGTCAACGTTACTCAGTATAATCGCAAGGAAACCATTTCCTACAGCTGTGACATGTCCGCAGTAGTTCTTAGAATAACGAGTAATGTTGCTTCCTTGCCTCCGGGGCTCCGGCGAGGGCCGAGGGTCGCCTGCCTCGTGTGGACTGGGATCCTTTTATTAACGTTACACGAACCCTCGCAACCCTGCTGTTTGCTACGTGACTCCCGCCTGTTGGTTTTGAGTAATTGTGCATCTTGTAGATCTATACTAATATTATAAAGAGGTAAAATTTGTAAGTTTGTATGTAGGAATGTAATCTCTGGAACTAATGATCCAATCCTAAAAATGTTTTCACTGGTAGAAAGCTACATTATTCCTGAGTGCTATAGGCTATAAATTATTTTTATAACATGTATATTAACCGAGATATCACAACTTTTGTCTAGCAAGTCGGAGAAAAATTGCTCATAAAACAGAAACATATGCATGCGCTGCCTAAACAGTTGCTTAAAATTTAAAACAATGTATGGCAATCTGATTTTTCTTAATGATTTCTACAAAAAAGTCCGCGACACCATATCTCTATCTTTTATATTTTACCTTTTATACGTCTTTTAACGTAAAAAAAAAAAAATCGGCTTACTTTGGTTATTGTTGTTCTGTGTTGAAAAATATTTGTTCGTTATTAAGATTTGGTGTTGTTGAAGTTTTGTTTTTGCGTATAAAAATAAAGTTGAATTGAGCACCCCCTCTTTTTATTAAAGTCGCTTAAAAAGTACTATGTAGTTAATATGAAACAATGATATTTTCCAAATTCCACGCGGACGGAGTCGCGGGCACAGCTATGTATAATAACTTAAGATGATCCGCGGGTGAAACCGCGGGTGACAGCTAGTACATTTATAAAAAAGAACAAATCATAAAACGATTATCGAGAATTGTATTTATCTCAGATGCTGCCACTTATTAGTAAGGAATATAAGATAATGTTTCTGGGATCAAAATATAAAATGTTGCATGAGTTACACATGTATAAAAAGAAACATAATAATGATATAGGACTTTCCTTATGTGGGATATAAAAAAATTAACCTAGTCCACGTATTGTTAGAAGCATCTCTTATATTAAAGTATTATATTATAGTAGACGACATTGCCCCAATAGCTAAACTCCACATTCTGCGAAGTCAATGCAATCTGGATTACATACAAAAAAACGTTTTGGTATATAAAGTTAGTCAAGGTACCAATAACTGCGTCGATTGCTCAGTTTTTGCCACATACAAACTATGATTGATATCCTGAAGGCACGCAGGAGCCCATCACAGATTGTTACGCGTCATTACACCCGTACGGCTAATCGCTGACGTTGCGTGCACGCATCACACTCCAACTACTCCAGGCTTGTGACTACAGTTACGAGCATCAGGTTTCCTCAACCATTGTTTTGTTCCTATGGCGACAACCGCGTTGCCAACAGATGAGATTAGATATGTCATATGACTGCTTGAGCCGGTAATTATAATTTCTAAGATTTGTAAGGAAACTTAGATAAGGCGTACTAACAAACGTTACTTAATGAGACGCCTACATCATGATGATTAATACTGTACTCCTACCTGCGGTGATATGATGTGATTGAATAGCTTAATTTGTTACACCGACTAAACATGATTTCGTCTACAATTACAGGAATCTACCCGGATAAGAAAAGAAAACAGATAAGTAAGGTATTATTTTTATATATATATGAAACCCACGGAGCCTGTCTCAATTATGCTAATCGAATAAGGGTAAACTACATTCGTAGAACACGTAAAGGAAAGTCCCTAATGTCCATTGTATTTGAACAAAGGAGATCCTATTACCTATACTTATTTGACCTTCTTGGGAACGAAACCAACATATTAAAGAGGTCAGAATTCGTTCAAATATTACGCAGAAACCAAATATTAATACATATGTAATAAAGACCAAAACTTAGTATTATAAGCCGTAAAAGCCAAAATAAAAGGTGACCTTAAGACGACGTGAACCTTTGCTCGTTTACGTTAATTGTGCTTTCAAGCAACTTAAAATGCGGTCTGTTGTTTGCGGAGGGTGCTGCCCACCCTTGTGAGGTTTTGACATTGACATATGATAAACTTACATTAAATAAGACCCTGCTCATGATAGGTCGTATGAGTCACAACGCTAAGACTTATGGCCGTATTTAACAGCTGATATTTACTCAACGTGAAATTAATTTTTCCTCGATAAAGTTGTTATTAAAATATGTGAATGTAGTCTCGTGTTCAAAATTGCTGTCCCTTTTTGGCACTACTTTGCTACTTTATACATTTCTTCTGCTCCTAGCTCCTACAAAAAAAAATCCCGTCATTTATCACGCTTTCCGTGAGGGTTTTGAGTGGCCGGACGGTACGTAAAACTCATATTTATTTACCCCTTACACTTTAAAAGGGGTGAATAGGTACCCAATACCCAAGGTAACAATGATCGTAAGCCAAGACCATGGCGTATTGGCTTAGGGAATAACACTAAAAGGGTTCTCGTGTTATTTACCAAATCATGGCAAAGAGGATGGGATAATTGCAAGAGTTGTGACGAAAATTATTTATGAAACGTAGAAGTAAGCTCACACTTTTAATGTTTGAAGGCGTTACGTGAACTTGAAATTTAATTTAAATATGTACTGCGACTTACATGCATAGTCATAACATCATATTGGAAGTCTATCAGTTTACACCATCTCGTGAAAATTATCCTGTTACGAAACTATAATAATTTTGATTACTTTTTGCAGTGGTATATTTAATAATATTCTGAACTGGTATTGTATGTGATGTATTGGTTTATAGTATAAATTCAAAGATAATATGCCTATCATACAAACTATAACAAAATTTAACAACAGCATTCCATTTAAGACCGGGAAACCAATTAAAGGTCGTTAAATCTTAAAGTTGGAATCTGTTTGATCGCGAGCCCTCTTTAGCAAACAATTGCTGAGTACAGAGACACCTGCTCCGCCTCGTGGTGTCCCAACTAGAACAATTGAGGTCGTTGACCCTCATTCATTAAGCTTATCATGTAAACACAGTTTCGTCACGTTGATAAAACATGCCTTATCCCGCCTGTAAAATGAGAAGGTATAAGAAACAAGTGACTGTGTGTGCTTCAGCAAACAAACATTAGCTTAACTGTAATTCAAAGCTGTTTTTAAGTAAGTATACGATATCAGCATATAAAGACAAGTTGGTAAATGTACATAAGAATGATAAGTCGGTGCCTGCCTACTAGACGTGTGCGCCTTGAGACTTTTTGCAAATTATTATTAATTACTCTTTAAATACTCAAAGTGCATAAATAGCAACGGTGCAAACTTTGATTCAATTAGAACATATTTTTCCATATAAAACGTTAATTTCACCCGCAGTGACGAAAGGATTCTAACGATACCTGAAGAGAAATCGGACTTTCATTCTTTAGCTTCTTCGTGTTAATTTTTTTAATAAATAATAATTATTACAAAGTCAAGTAGGTGTTTTTCATGTATTTTAGTACACAAAATTCCCATGTCTTTAAATTAGGGAAGTATGAAAATAGTAGTGCGGAGTGACAGCGACGCGCGACACGGCCGTGCGACACGGCTCGGCACGCGACTCCGCTTCCGTCCCTTCATGAAAACAAGAACTCGCATCTAATGCACGCCACGCCATTGTTACTGCTCAAACACGGGGAAACTTTCACAGCAATTACATCGATTAGATATCAAGGAAATATACAAGGAAGTGCACGAGAAAATCTATTAAATGTTACCACCAATTATGTATGCATGAGCCCGTTATTACAGCAAAAGATCTGCAGGAAACACTTGATTTAGTAGTTTATGATTTAATTAACCATAATTACATTATTATCTTATATTGATTTATAGATCCGGAAATGATTAAAATAGTTTAAAGCAACCGTTAAGTAAGCATATTTAATAGGTAATACCATATTACATTTTAATATACTCGGAACTGTCTACTATTGTGAAAGACCAAAGACTGAAATATAAAAAAAATACAGAAAAAGAAAAAAAAAAACTTCTTATGTTTCTAAAATCTATTATTTTTGTCTAGGCGGGAAAATACTTATAGCCCCCCCCCCCACCTCCACTTTAGAGGTAATTTCAAACTCTTACTGATTAAACCTAAACCATATAGATCTACACAAGTTTTAAATACTTCAAAGATGGATCAAACAGCGCCATCTGTTGAGTTTTTGTTTATAACTCAAACCACGTTCACCATCAAAAGTTTAGAAACAACACAACCGTATGTTTGATCGGTAGTCTTTGGCATTAACGGATTTCTACATGCAGTTGTTTCCTTAACTGCGCTAGATGTCTATAGTTGTACCACGTACAAAGGTTGTGAAGTGTAAATGCGTAAAACTAAAGAAAAAAACATCAACTATCGTGCCTCTTTATTTTTAACTCATATAGGTTAATTCTTGTATCGAATAAATCATGTGTTATCAGTATTTTGCACACTGAGTTAAAACGAGTACGTAACAAGTTGATT
This sequence comes from Chrysodeixis includens, assembly GCA_941860345.1. Classification (NCBI taxonomy): domain Eukaryota; kingdom Metazoa; phylum Arthropoda; class Insecta; order Lepidoptera; family Noctuidae; genus Chrysodeixis; species Chrysodeixis includens. The sequence goes on along the minus strand of OW796091.1, from coordinate 4,869,381 downwards.
TAATCATTTATGTTGCCATTTAAATTACATTACACGTGCACTTAAGATAATGAAGAAGAAAAAATGCAGTAAAAAAACAGATGATAATAATATGCTGTAACTTTGGTATTGGCAAAATGATTTATCATAAATAACATCAATATTTCAATGCAAATAATGCACCAAAAAAAAATTGTGTAAACAATTGTAGAGCAAATGCTTAATATCTAAAAAAACTAAATAATGTTCAAGCTATCATCTAAATTAAACAAATACTTCCGTACATTACCACGATCACAAAAACTCGTAAAATTTTTAGTGTTAAAAATTATAAAATATATATTCTTGGACGGTGGAGATTATTAAACTTCTCTGAAATTAGTGGCTTTGGTGGAAAATAGCCGCTGCTTCACGATGTGTAGAGCTCCGCGGCCAGCTCGTTTTCAACACAACGTGATAGCCTAGTGGTAAAAACTGCAGAAAATGCCCAATCAAAGGTCTCCGAGTAGAAGCCAAGGCACGTTATCGATTTCTCGCAAGTTGTTGTATCAATTATCTAATACCACAGATACTGCGTGTCACGAAAGATGTGGGATCTATCCGCCGTAGCTAAAATCGATCAAAGAAACGTTACTCCTTGTTAACTTTTCGATTTCTTGCCTTATATTTATTTACCTAAACAAACTAAGGAATACTAAAAATACTGCAGCATGCACTAGCCCTGGAGAAGATTCTCATAGCTTGGAATAATTTTATAATCAATCAACGAGCTTACACAAGAATTTCAATTACAATACAAGGTCACTACACAGTTAATATTAATTTTGCAGACACATGACTCTTTGCAAAAAATGGTCAATGTCGACTTGTCAAAATAGGCCGGTTGTCGGATTGTTATAGGCATGTATGAGTTAATTCATCCCAGTGTGTGTGGTCATATTCCCGATAACAATTGGTCAATTAGTTGGTGATTACTTCAAAACCACACTAGGCCAATGTCAAGTACATCCGTTGTTCGTCTGACTATTATTCAATTACGATAGGCACTGCTAACAAGGCCACTATTATGAAATAGCGTATCAACATCAGTTAAAGAAAAACAGAGAAACAGAGACGACGCACTACACGGCATAGTGCGGTGTCCTCGCTTGCACAACTGCAATAATCTTACTTTGACATTTGGTGGTAGGCTTCCAGCACACACTAACAGTTTTATTACCTTCTAAATTGATAGATAGGTTTACGTTTAACACAAACCAATTAGGTTTTATTGATGTATTGTGTTTCAAATTTATGGGTTTTAAATAATCGTTTATAACCAATTTGTTGTGTGGCTACGTATAGAGATCGACCGGCCATTGTAAGAGAAATTTCCAGTGTTAATACTTTCACCATTTCTATGAAACATGTTGAGTACATATTACGGTATTGGCATACGGCAAACTACGATACGATTCACATCACAATGTTGTCTTGAGTAACGATTTTCTATATTTAAATAGAATAGTGGGTATTGAATCATTTACGATAACATTTTTCCTTTCACAATCATTTTTATATGCATATAAAACGTAGGTATACCATTAAACATTTCAATTAGCGATAAGTATCATAACCAATTTATTGGATTCACTTACATAACAGTCTTAATACTAAGTTTACGTATAAAATCATAGAGACAGACGCAAATGTCTGAGCATCGGATTTCCTTCGCATGCACGTGCGTCATATACAATAGAGGTGTTGTAAGCCAAGAGTTAAGGGTATTCAATATCGTCAGCGTCGAAATGCGCGCCTAACTGCTTCCTCACGGTGTCCATCAGTTTGGCTAATAGAAGACTCTCCTTATGCGACATACGAGGTGACTCTATCTTTCCTGTGAACAAGGATAAAATATTTTCTTCTTAATTTATGTCTGAAACTTCAGTTTTTACCGTGTTTAAATTGATTGGGCCTAATATTGCATAACAATTTATCAGCCCCAGGAAATAATGAAACCTTGAATTCGGTCCTTATCTGTTAGATATTTAAGTATATCATAAAATTAAAATCAATCAATTGCTCAACATATTTATTTTCGTAACTTGTATGGTTACTCCGTTACTAAAAAAACAGTATCAGTAGATCAATGGATTATGGATCGAACCCGCGACCCCTATAGCAGGAAGCCAAGGTAAGTCACTGTTCCAGTCGAACATATAAATGTTTCATTTACAATTCAATGAGTTTAAATGTAAATAGAACATGTCTACGTTATACTACTTCTATCTTTATGATCCAAAATCTGAACTTTTGCCTCTAACATATTTGAAATACTTTAGTAAAACTTGAGTTCAAATTTTTCCGAAATCAACATTTTTAGACTCATCATATGTTTGCTTTTGCTTAATGAGTCATCATCAATCCATGTTTAATAAGTTTTGCGCACGGCTTCACTGTAAAGATTTTCTTTCTTTCACGCAACTATATAAATTAGTATAGGTACTTGGAAAAACCCAATCAAGGTTTTTATTTAGCACATTATCTCAAATAAGTATCTGCTTGAAATATTAACGATGGATAATGCAGATATGAAATAAAATGCAACTCATTAGTCAACATTTGAGAGGATTTTCAAGATTGATTGTATTCCCGCTATCACGTAATATATTATTATCTACAACAGCAATATTCACATACCTTCGCGGATACACTTCGCTATATTGACGGTTTGATACGCCAGGCCTGCGCTGTTAGCACCAAAGTTGTACGGGATACTTGAAGTATGAATAGGGAATGACTTTTTAGATCCGTCGCTCACGGTGGTCTCCAGTGGGAAGTGGAAAGGCTCGTGCAACTATAGTAAAAGAAAAGCATAGGTCAAAAAAAAATCACAATGCAGGACAAAAATAAAGAATATCCTCAAAGAACTCCATATCCTTAAAGATATGAGAATATATGAAAAAGAAATTGAATATTCGACATATTTATTGGTCACGGTTAATCTCAGCCTGCCATTAGACTCAGGGGTATACGTACACTTACAGTTACAGAAAAATATGCAGTGGCCAGAATAAGAGTCACCACTTATTGTAAGAACGAATCCACAACGGATCAATACTATATCACAGCACAGGTATATATTGTACTCACCACATAACGCCCCTTCGTGCCGTACACCGTGGCCTTGATGGAGATGTCCAGTGTAGAGTCCACATTGAGGACCGCTCGCCTGCCACCGCTGTACTCCAAAATTACCGTCTCAGAAACGTCCACGCCGTCTTCACATAAACTACCTATAGTCGTTACTTTCTGAGGCTCTTCTTTGAACACGTATTGCGACAGTTGCAATAAGTATATACCGATGTCCAGGATAGCGCCGCCACCATATACTTTTTTGCTGAAACCGATATGAAAATTAATCACTGCTGTTGACCATTAATACGTTGTTTGGGAAGCTCAACATTTATAGAAGGTCTACTTACAACATTCTGTCGCTTTGACAGACAAATCCAAAGTTGCCTTCAACAAGGCGAGGTTCTCCAAGTTTACCAGATTCTAATTCTTTTTCCAAGTCAAGGTATGCCGGAGAAAAGCGGCTCCAGATAGCTTCCATGAGGAACAGGTTCTTCTTCTTGGCCAGCTTGATCAAACTCTCAGATTGTTTGGCATTAAGACACAGAGGCTTCTCACACAACACGTGTTTGCCATTTTCGAGGAACAACTTTGAGAGTTCATAGTGGTAAGGATTCAAAGTGCCGATGTATGCAATGTCTGTAAAAACCAAGAAGGTGGTTACATTTTGCTGTAAAGCCTTTCATTTAAATGAGTAAATGCTCAGAAACTGCTTATTCACGCGTATTGAGATCGCTCGACTAGTTTCGGACCTAAACGGAGTCTTTAATTAGAAGCCGTGCGTAAGCGTCGTGAGCATACCGTTTCTAAGCCGTTTTTAATTTGTCTTACGAAAGTTATTACTTTTGCAGTTACTAAGCATGCCAATAAAATATTTTAATCATATGCATAGTAGGTGTAAAATACATAAAATAGTAAAATATTTTAATCATATGCATATGCATGAACCTTATTTTATTGGTACTCTAGGATTAAAAAAAGGGATTTTTTCTTTGAAGGGCTATAGTAGCAAGTTACAATTAAAGGGTTTCTTACCGATGTCTTTGCTCTTTGCTAATGCTTCATATGAGCCAAATACTTTAGCAATGTTGTAGGTTTTCGCGAACTCCTCCGCCTTGCTTATATCCCTAGCTGCCACTGCTGCTATTACCTGGTCCCCCTTGTCGGGGAAGGTGTTCATAGCATTGGCGAAGTCGCCACTGATCAAACCAGCAGAAACGATACCCCAGCGTAAAGTCATCTGAAATTCGTTTTAACATTACATACGAAGAAATAGAAAGGATAGTAGTTACTAGTTATATCGGTTCTTCAATAGCAAAAGCTAAGCAAGTTTAAAAATTGACAAATAACTATTAAAATTAAGCATTGACGGAATATAACTACTGGACAAACAGAAATAATTAAAGAGAACTTTTTTTAGCATCATTCAGTTAACCGGTTCTACTGTCAACTTTTTAATTTTAGAGCAAACGTAAAAAGGTTGTGATCCTACTCTTACCGAAATTGGTAGGAACTCACCTTGAAAATGCACGTCACGTAATATGATCACAAAAAAGAAATAGATGTGGTTATCGAAACGATTCTCGTAATACTGTGTATTTACAGACACCGCCGACGTATTTATCTAAAACAATACGATAAGGTATCATGACTTTTGATTTTTTTTTATCTACCTAAGATAATAGTAATCAGGTTAATTAATGATTCGTGACGAATTAATTATCTAAAAGGTAACAGGACTTCGCAAACATGACTTTGGGAAGCTGGATCAGATAAGCTTGTAAACGCTTTAACCGCGGAACTTAAGATTGATAATACCTGACTGGGCGAAATTCCGCGGTACACACCTCCACCGACACATCACGTCACAGCGGCAGCGAATGCCACTCACTTGAAAAAGTCTTACCTCTTGCTCTTGCACTTCTCTGTAAGGATTTGTGTCCACGAGGTGCAGATTCAATACCCAGCACAGGCGTGAAAAAGGCGACAAGGTGACTTTTTCAAAGTTATATATCCTTTCTTAATAATTCTGAGGCCCTACTAAGAAATGGTCAAGAAAAACATCGTGATGAAACCCGGATGCCAAATATTTGAATGATTGATCGCCAACCCGCAGTGAGCTAGCGTGATCCGTGCTCAAACCTTTCCTGTATGAAAAGGAGCCTGAGCCCAGCAAGTGGGACGTTTATAGGATGTTATTATATCATATTACACTATGTACCTGACCTCACCGTAAGGCTGCCTGTCCACCGGAGCGGAGTTAGGCTGCGGAGCGGAGGTTTTGTGCCATCCGGATGCGGAGGTTAGGTTATATGTCTGAGTTTCTCTGCTCCGTAGCCTGGCTCCACTGCGGTGGACGGACAGCCTAAGGATTCCCGGAATATAGGTATCTTGTGGTATAACATTTTAGGGTAATTTGGCATTGATGGTTCAGAACCTTTTAATTCATCTACTTATCTGAAATCATTGTCTTTTTATTTTAGTGTTGTCACTAAATTCAGACCAACCATAAGCTTTTAATCTAATCATCTTTTGTTCCAAAATTGGGTATTTTTGCTTGTAAAGTATGTCATATCATTACACGTGAAATATTTTTACGTAGTATCATTCACAATTACATATTATTAGGAAACAAATAAGATTTATTGATAACATTAAGATTTATAAGATAAATCAATCACTACCTCAGTGACTAGAAAGAATTTAAAACTGTTGTGCAATTCTATCTGTCTGAATTATCTACGATACCGTGTTGAAAGATAACGTTTATCAGCATAACATGTAGTATATAAAGTAAACAAATATAAACTGCTCATATTTATACCTACAACTCAGTACTCTAAACAGGTGCTCGAATCGAACAGCGTCATTTTAAATTGATGTAAATAATGGTGTTGTTATTCTAAGGCCTGAAACTACGTTAAGCGGCGTCTGCGCGGTTTCATACAAAAATGCTCCGTCCTTAGCCCACAGGCGAGTCCACGCGCTTAGAAACGCAACGGTTGCCCGTTGCGGGCGCTCGCTTAACGCAGTTTCAGGCCAAAAAAAATACGTGGTGACTAACTAAGACCATAGGAACACCAAATGACACTAGAAGTTAAAATATACTACACTGCATAATACATGTGTCAAAACTGTCTCTGTCAATGGCCACGTCTGCAACGGCTGACAGAGCTGCAACGAGCTGGATACAAGTTCTTCATCAGTGAAACTTGTAAAGGTACTTTAGACGTTACCTTTTTTCTGGATATGATACCAACAGCCGTTGTAACAGACACGGAGCAAAACATCGTTCTTGATGTTACGGCTGTGGTAGCACTTCCAATTATTTCGATCCATGTACAATTGCATCTGGCAGGTATGTGTCGGATTGAACTCAAAATTATAATTATACTAGTTGTTGTCTAACTATGTATTTGTAACATTCCCGCGAAAAAAAAGATATCAGTCAAGCCGTTGCGGAGGAGTGCGTGAACGAACATTGTGACACGAGAATTTTATATGTATAAAGAAGATGTACAAATTTGATATAAAATAATTTTACCTAAAACGTGGTTCAAAAACAATATCACAACGGATTTGAATACTCCATAAGCGTTAAGCTCAACTATTGGGGAATTTTATAATCATAATTTAGAGACAGCAGTCGGTTTCTTTTTTTTGCTATTTAGTACAAATGCGTTTACATCCTCTTACTGCTGCTCCTCTTAATGCTGTCTAAGCGACTAGGGAGCAAAGCATAATCTTGTTTGTGCAGAATCGTACTTTGTAGTTTTAGGTGGAGTTAGGCCGAACGCATAGTTAAACTGTACGCGCAGATCACTATACGCACTCTGTGTTTATCTCAACTACACAGGCTGCCCTGATAGATTGTAACTGTAGTCTGAATTTAACGGACTCAGTACCCAGCGCAAGCTATCGACTAATATTACAGCCAACAAATCTGACTCAAAGTCTAAAATGTCAGTGAAAACCTCGGTACCCACTAACCTAGATACTTGGACTAGATCTTTAAAGGGAATAAGTTTTCGTTAATAGAGCTTTTCTGTCTTGGTTCGCGGTAGTTTGCGATAGCGTTCCCGTGGCTCCCGACAATACCTACCGACCTTCCCCGGCCTTCCCCAGGGCGATGGAAGTTGGAAGATGGCGATGGATTTCCACCGGATAAAAAAAAACCTTTAATGGTGTTGGTGCTATGTGCATTTGTGCAATCCTACTAATATTATAAACGCGAAAATTTGTAAGTATGAATGTTTGTTACTCTTTCACGCTTATACTGCAGGATTAATTGTGATGAAATTTGGTATGGAGTTATCTGACACCCTGAATTAACACATAGGCTACTTCTTAATTGATTGTGACACATTAGGAGTTATGTCTTTGCAGCTATGACCGAAAACACAGACGAAGTCGAGAGCAACAGCTAGCTGCAGCAGAAAAATATTCGAGAAGGAATCTAGCTTGAAACACTACACTCTTGTTTTCATTGAATTAAATCCATAAACCTCTGCATATGACTGACTCAATCATATGTTGAATAACAACTTAAGACTGCAAAGCAAGGGCAACATGACATGAGGATCAGCAGCACCACGACTCACAGAACAGTCGATTCATATCCATCTATAATGTGTAATTGTGAATGATACTACGAATAAAAAATTTTAAGTAAAAAATCTTTTTAAGAAAAAGCTTTTATTTAAACGCTCTAAAAAGAAGAAAATAAAATATTCCTTTTGGATTATACTAACAACTCCTCATTATACACAATTTATATATAATAATAAAAGCTTGTCGCTCGATTTACCACAAATTATTAGGATATAAAGGAATGTTGATAGGTATGTAAACCTCGCGACAAGCTTTTATTATTATATATAAATTGTGTATAATGAGGAGTTGTTAGTATAATCCAAAAGGAATATTTTATTTTCTTCTTTTTAGAGCGTTTAAATAAAAGCTTTTTCTTAAAAAGATTTTTTACTTAATTTTTTTTATTTTTTACTTTTTAGTTATCGCTGGCTAGGTTCGAAATTAACGACACATTCTTTTTTCAAGTTATTATTACTCTCAAAATGTCCTCTCATTTGATACCCATATTGTAGAAGTAGACTAAAGGTAACTATTCCGCCATCCTGCATGGTCCGCCATATTGGATTCAGAATGACGTCATATTCTTTTTCTAGTCACTCTTAACAAGCCCTTTCATTTGATACCCATATTGTAGAAGTAGACTAAAGGTAACTATTCCGCCATCCTGCATGGTCCGCCATATTGGATTCAGAATGACGTCATATTCTTTTTCTAGTCACTCTTAACAAGCCCTTTCATTTGATACCCATATTGTATAAGTGGATTAAATATAACTGTTCTGACATCTTGTACGATCCGCCATATTGAATTTAGAATGACGTCACATATCTTATCATATATTGTCATCCAAACAAAATGCGTCCACAAAATTTCAGCACGAACGGTTGAATATATCTACTTCAAAATTGAGTTCAAAGATTTCACCCGAACACACAAATATCCATACATTGCAAGTTAAATAAAAGCTTTTAAAAATAGTTCGTGTGTGTTCGATTCATATCTGAAGGAGATTGTTTACGTAATTTCAACCATACTATTGCTCATTAAAATTCATTTTTTTACTCTTATCGTGTCGATGGCAACTACGTTTTGACGGCCCATAAAATTGCTGCGAGAATGGCATTTTGTGAGACCAACTTCAGTCAGTACCACGGTCATTACTTAGCTGATGTAACTATGCCACTTTTTCAGATTATTTTTTACTTTTTAGGGTTGTTGTTTCAGAAGTCGTTATTTTTTTGTTTAAAGTTATTTAATTGTGTTGTGTGTGGGTGTTTTTGTTATAAAAGGTTAACAGGAGAGGTAACACAAAAATAATAATACTTTGTCATAAATATGATTACACACATTTTATTATAACAATCTTAATATTAAATTAACTTATAGCATTAGCATACATAAGTATCTGCTAAGCAGTCTGGACAATAAAAAGCATCGGGTTTCTTTCAAATGCTCGTACGTCATACAATAGAGGTATTGTAAGCCAAGTGTTAAGGGTACTCAGCATCATCAGCGTCGTAATGCACACCTAACTGCCTCCTCACGGTGTCCATAAGTTTGGCCAATATAATAGAATCATTATGCGACATGCGAGGTGACTCGGTCTTGCCTGCAAACAAGGATAAATGTTTAGTGCGTATGTAATTGGCAGATAAATGAATATAACACGTTGTCCAGTTTTAAATGTCGGTTATTTAAAAGTAAATGGATCATCAAAAATATTAGAATCGGCTCTTTAAATAGTATATCTGCTGTTTTTGAGCAGGTATTTTTGAAACTTTTAATGGAAAGGTTCACGCATTGAACGATTCGAACGAAACGTATTTTAGAATACTGGTGTACGAAATCTAATGAAACCTCGCACAGTTCCCTGAGCCGATTTGCAAGCAGCCAAAGTGCGTAAAGTTATAAAATTTGTTTCGTTTCACTTGTTTAAGGCATAAGTGTGGGTTCACCTTTAAAAGTTTGGAATTGGATTTTGAATATACCAAATGATCACTTTTCATTAAAGTGTACACGTGACTGCCGCAGATACCTATACTGGATGTAAAAGCCAACTCATTACTCAACGTGAGAGGCTTTTCAAGATTGATTGCATTCCTACTATCTCGTAATTTATTATTATCTATAACAGAATCCACAATATATTATTATTCACTCACCTTCGCGAATACACTTCGCAATTTCAACGGTCTGATATGCCAAGCCCGCGCTGTTGCCAAAGTTGTACGGGATACTTGAAGTATGCAGAGGGAATGTCTTCTTAGATCCGTCGCTACCGGTGGTCTCGATCGGGAAGTGGAAAGGAACTTCCAGCTAAGGAAAAATATAAAAAAGATCAGTGCGAAAATCTCTGTTATTTACGCTAGGTTTAACATTGCCAATTAAAGGCAGAGGACAAGTTTTTACTATGAATATGCTGACATTGATCTCAACAGTCCATTAGAGTGTAATTGAAAAGTGTACATCATACAAGAGTCACCACTTAGTCTTATCAAGTATAAGATAATAGAGGAATCAATATTACAACGCGCACTCACCGTATACCGACCCTTCGTGCCATATATTGTGGCCTTGTTGACGAGGTCCACTGTAGCATCTACGTTGAGTACCGCACGCTTTCCGTTGCTGTACTCCAGAATTATGGACTCGGAAACATCCACGCCGGTCTCACCCTGAACACCTACAGTGGTTACGTTTTTAGGCTCTTCTTTGAACACATACTGTGAGAGTTGCAGCAAGTATATCCCGATGTCCAAGATAGCACTACCGCCAAATTCCTTTTTGCTGAAACCGAAGATTGCAAATTTACCAGTGTCAGCAGATTCAAATATTGCAATGTCTATTATCATTCAGCCTTTAGGCAAAATAATTTTTAGAAGGTCTACTTACAACATCCTCTCGCTTTCACAGTAAAAACCAAAGTTTCCTTGAACAAGGCGGACTTCGCCAAGTTTTCCAGATTCTATTTCCTTTTCCAAGTCGAGGTATGCCGGAGAAAAGCGGCTCCACACAGCCTCCATGAAGAAAAGGTTCTTCTTTTTGGCCAGCTTGATCAAACTCGCGGATTGCTTGGAATTGAGACACAGAGGTTTCTCACATAACACATGTTTGCCATTTTCGAGGAACAACTTTGAGTGTTCGTAGTGATATGGATTCAAAGTGCCGATATATGCAATGTCTGTAAAAGCCAAGGACTTTTGTCATTAGGTACTTACATGACGCAGTAAATCTTCTTCGTGAAGCTAAAATAGTTATGTGAAGGTTTTCTTACCGATGTCGTTACTTTTTGCTAACGCTTCATATGATTCAAATACTTTAGGTATGTTGTAGGTTTTCGCAAACTCCGCCGCCTTGCTTTTATCCCTAGCTGCCACTGCTACTACTGCTTGGTCACCCTTGTCGGGGAAGCTGTTCAAAGCATTGACGAAGTCGCCACTGATCAAACCAGCGGACACAATACCCCAGCGTAAAGTCATCTGAAAATCATATGAAGATGCATAAAAAGACGCGAAGAGATTTAACAAACGCTGAATAACTTTAAAAATCAACAGATTCTATATAAAAGCCGTTATTCACTATAGAAATGAATCATTGATGGAATGGAAACACTGGATAGAATCCATTAAAAAAACTTTTTTAGGCATTTTTCAGTTAGCCGGTCCAGCTGGCAAGTTATGAGATATTTAAGCCTCGCGTCCAACTTTTAATATTAATTCCAGCAACACGTTCGACAGCGTTGCTACACCGAACCTCGGCTCGCTGTTATTTCCGTGCAAGATGTCGTGCAAGATGACTCGAATATCAACTGTTGTCAAGTGGTGACGTGGCGCAACAACATCCGTCGTTAAAATCAACACTAATTTCTCTGACAATACATGTCGCCAACGACTGATAATTGAAATGACGGAGAACCTAAACAAAAGTTCTACAGCAACATGTTGATCCCCAAATGCAGAAGTAAAATGCAATAAAAGTTTAATTGAATAATTATTTATTTTCATGTCTACTCCTAAAATTATATTGTAATTCTTATTAGCTCTGATTCTACTCACTTTAACGGTTAGTAAGGATCATCAACGGTAGAAAAACTCACCTTTAAATGCAGGTCAGCCGAAATTACTGTAAAAGGCGAAACAGAAATTGGATGTGATTATCGAAACGATTCGCGTAATACTGTGTGTTTATAGACAGTGCATAGGTATTTATCTGAAACAATACGATAACGTATCGTGACTTTTGAATTCCTTTTATCTACATTAGGTGGGCATAATCTGGTTAATTCGTTTACTGGTGATATATAGAATCAAAGATATCTAACAATTTAACAATCGGAGAATTTTTTCATGGGGGTAAGTACATGAAACTTTCACTTTTTCTTTGAAGTTGGTAAATAAACACATAAGTTTATAGAGTTGTTTATTGCACATATAGGTGTCCGAAAAATCGTTTGATTATTTCGCTAAATTGAAATTGATAAAAATTATAAATACTCGGACAAGTAAAATCTCGAACTTTCCACACAAATCAATATATTTAATAAATTTTAAGTAGAAAAAGTATTTTATGCTTTACACCTAGGTTTTTTTTATCATTTACGACTTAGCCAGGTAACCCTGATAATCCGGGGTAAAGTTGTAGGTATATTAGACATAAAAAAAGGAAAATAATTGGGAAATGTTAGTGGAATATCAACATTCATTGGAAGAGTTGTATCTGGCCAAATTGAAAATGTGTTGCACCAGGGATATTGAAAAGTCAAATTTTCTGTTCCTTGATATGGCAACATAATCCAATTCCCGTAATCTCATGTCATGTCCAAATATAATGTTGAGATTTCAAGTCGTAACTTCAATATTTTTATTTTTGTGCGTCTGCGCAAGTCCAATTACACTTCAGATTAATATATCTTCATTGTCATGCTTTCCTTATTATGTAAAGTGTATGATATCACTCAATGTAAAATATGTAGTATCATTTATAATTTTGTATTCAGAAACAAACAAGATTATCAATCTTTAGATCAATGACGAGCATCAATTCAGTTAACAACTGTCCCCTATTTTATCTATTATAAGATACTTACTGTTCCAAAAGATACCTGTTATCGATTACATGAGTAGCTTATGAGTATACTTATTAACTGTACCTATCTAAACATGTCTTATTGCTATTCAGATAACTTACAACGAAACGAGTCCCAAACAATTGATTGAAACAAAACACAAATGTATTTCAATTGTTTATTGTTGCTAGTAGTGGCGTTGTTGTCGTAGAAACACAAGGTAAGTACTTTAACGACACAAGAGACACCAAATACTCCAATTGACTTCAGACTTGTGTCTTGTAGTCAAAATATATTATACTGCCTTATAAGACATGTGTCAATGTCATGGTTGACTACAACAGCTGACAATGACAACTGCAAAAAGCCGGGTACAGTGCATGCAAGTGCATAATATACTGGTATAAGTCTTTTGGCATTTAGATGACATTAACGTGGCGTGGCGTGACGCGCATTCGCAACCAGGATCAATTTAACTGTTCGTCTGTTCATGTGACGTATTAGTTCCGATTTCGTCCACATGCTAAAAAGTCTGCCGAGTAAAGTCGATGTACAAGGTGTCCCTCGGCCTTAACTGGGTACTTTAAATGTCAGTGACCTTCTGGGTATGAAATAACAGCTGTTTTAGAGAATGCGAAGAAAAAAATATTAGGGGTTATGCGATCTCTATCATTGTGAAGTGGATTGTAAAGACAAATAGTAATTTTAAAACGTGTTGTTCAGTTATTATAATTTTATCAAATGGCTGTAAGCTTCACTTGCAATTATTTTCGGTTCATATTCGTCACAGAACCATTTGTACGATAAGACAACTCGTCCAACTAATAGTTTTATCACTATTATTATTATAACATTTGTGATTTGACACATGTGATTCATAATTTATTTTTAAATTAATATCACAATTTTTTAGAAACTTTATTTTTGTTTTTAGGGTTCCGTACCTCGAAAAGAAAATACGGCACACATAGGATCACCTTGCTCTTGAGTTTTTCCGCCCGCGAGTCAAACTCGCACTTGACCAGTTTTTTTATGAACTGCGATGATGAAACATCGTTAATCACTGTTTATTAACATTGCTTATTTATAGATTTTGCCCGGCTTAATCTTACGATTTTGGTGGTGCAATCAAATGTATTATTATGTACCACAAAGTCACGAAATAAATTACCTATGCTAATGATTTGAGTAATTTTACATCATAATTTCTTGCGACTTGCACATTTCTTGAATTGTCTAAATTAGCTTTAATAGTTCGTAAGCTGAAAACAAGGACCTTTCCTGCATTTGATAATACTGTTGACTAGCAATTTTCAATGATAAGCCGTGTCAAGTTCAAGATTGTCAATAAAAAGAACAAGTAACGTATTACAATGTTTTATATTTCGCCGTCAATTTGGTAAATACATAATAGGAAACAATAATAACATTCGTATACATACACTTTGTAAAATATTTTAATATAATAATGATATAAAATAATCAAGCGAAATTTGTCATTACTCATTACAATATAATAGCTTTTTGTCGGAAATATTGTATACAACGATATAAGAATAGCATTTTTAAAACTAACCACAATGAGGTAGGGAAAATAGCGTTAACAATAGTGTAACGACAATATTGCCACAGCAGTGTAAACAAATGCACAAACTTAACCTTTCAATTGATATGTAAAGTACCGCCTATTGTGTGTTTTTAAAATTAGATTGTTACGTGTTAGTAGGGGGAAATTTACGACTGAATGACATTAGGTATGATAATTCGTACGTCTCAGTGAACAATAACGAAGTGAATATACATTATACCTACAATAATAAAGCAAACAAAGCCCGGTCATGTTTCAAGCAACGTTTTTGTGCGGAACTAAACATCTTCTCCAAGAAAACATGAGTTGATGCCAAAAAATAGTGAACGTACTTCCCATACGGCTAGTGATAAATTTGTATCGCGAGCCCGGTTCTATTTTTAGTAGATAACTACGAGTTTCTTGTAGAAACCTGTTAATTTTCGCGAACACAGAAACGGTGTTTTAAATGACCGGTTTCTGTTCCAAGATCATCGTTGTAGGTAACGTGTATCGTACGTAATTAGATACGAATATAACTATGAATGCTGTTGATACTTAAGCTAATGTCTATAGTACTGTTTATTTTACTCCATTGCCGTACGTGCATTGTTAAACAGCAAATAAGTAATAAGAGAAAGTCACAGATCAACAAGAAGAAAATTGTAGATAACAAAGAAACAAAAATTTGTATACTGCATAATTTTGTAAGCGTAAAATGAAAGACTTCAATACCGAAATCAATACTTATATCGGATACATTATTTGTGATTACAGTATTTATATCAAAAAATACATACTTATAAAACAATTTGAAATCAATTTTTAATCCTCCCAACCAATATATTTTTCACAGTCGCAGTGGAAGGTGTTTATAACTACAAAAATATATCGTGCCTTAAATCATTTAATGACGGAAATTGTTTTAAAAACAATATACTCCTAAATTTTCACATCTTTTACATAAAAATAAATAAATATAAAAATGTGTGGGTATTAACCAAAAAAATGTGATATGGATTAAATTAAATGTGTTTGACGTTAGACGAATGCTGCGTTGAAGGCTTGGTCCAAGTCCTTGATGAGATCATCAACATCCTCCAGTCCTACAGACAGCCGGATGAGAGCGTCCGTGATGCCCAGCTCTTCCCTCTGCTTCGCGGGAACAGACGCGTGGGTCATTACGGATCTGTAAACCAAAGTATCGTCATGTAGGATATATCGTTCTGTACCATTGATGATTAATATCTAGGTGTCGTGCAACTACTTTCAGTTTAAATTATCCTCAAAATCGTAATTAAATACACGTTCTTTTAACATTTGGTTCCGGCAGCAGACTTAGTTTAACAAGAATAATGGGCTTAGCAAAAACATTACAGGACTGTAGAATGTTACGGAAGTCTGAGCTAGGTAAACTCGAATCTGCAGCGTGTATTCAAGACGCTGTCCTTACTCAGTATATAAGTACTTACGGCAATTCAGCGAGACTCTCGTATCCTCCCAAACTCTCAGCCAGAGTAAATATATTCAAGGAACTCAGGAACTTTCTCGACTCCTGCAACTCTCCGGCATGCACGAAACTGAATACACCCGAGTGACCGCACGTCTGTTTCTTACTAATCTCATAATGCCTATGGCAGGGGAGACCTAAAAACCAAACAACATATTTAGCAAATCTTGAAACAATACTGATTACACTTCAAAATGTTATACTGGTCCCAATTGATTGTTTTAAAGAATGTAAAGGATTCTTGTGACTTACCTGGATGCTTAACTTCTACAACTTTCGGGTGCTTTTGTAACCATTCAGCTATTGTCAAGGCATTTGACTTGTGACGTTCCATACGTAAAGCTAATGTTTTCAAACTCCTATTCACTAAGTAACAATCGAACGGCGATGGCACGACTCCCATGGCTGAAAAACATATTTATGCAAAGGTTAAAAATACATGAAATGAATATGAAATCTTATCTTTATCGCTCGTTCTAACAAAGAACGCTTGGTACTTTGACATGTATGACGACTAGCGTTCTTTCATCAATGACGTCTTTGTTATACTTGTAACGAACTCTTTCGTAACTCTATAAAACATTATCAGTACTTAGTATTCACATAATGTATTAATTCATGACGGAATAAATACATTCTATAGGTACATAGGTTCAGATTTGCACCAACTTATTGTTCCTGAACATTGCTAGTTATTGGGGAAAATTCATCAGTTTTGTTTTGAATTTACTGTCTACAGCTATTGAGTAACATAACAGCTGTATAATTAGCAACATGTATAAAAACAAAAATGTTTTACATAAACAGCTTTGACCTTTACAATAGAACAGAATATTCTTTATTGTTTACAAAAAGAATTGCAACAGTTAATTAATGGCAGTGTCGTCGCTAACAGCTATTTACTAAACAACCTTTTATGCACAAAGGTTAGACAGACTTTGTATTACTTTTTACTTGTGGAAAAAAGTTGATCGTCATAAAGAGATAATACTTTAATGGAGCAATTTGTTTTGTTCGTTTTGTCATCGGATTAATACGATAAGTAAAGGTTTTAGGGTCGTAAAACTTGCAATTGCTGTAAACATGCAATAAGTATAAACAAGTAGGTAAGTAGGTACAGCTACTAGATACGTTCGATGTTTTTTCTGTTATTGTAACTACGTTGATTGTTGCTCGGAATTCGGAATAGACTAATACTTTCTTAAATACGAGTAGTTTATTTTCACGCACGGAATCAGTATTTAATATTATTATATGACCAGTGCCTGTTTAATTAAACACTTAGGTATACTTAAGTAAAATAAATGATTATTCACGATTGTGAAATTTAATTAGCGAGGAAACACCATATTCATCGTGGCTAGGGGAAATAATAGTAGTTATGCGATGACGTATGCCTAGTCTTCATTATCAGTATAGTGTAGTATAGAATGACTTGCGGTTTAGACGTCGGCGTTGCCTAACATGAGTCACTAACGAAAACTAAAATAATATAAGGACACCAATATTACAGCATTCTTACAACAGTAATTCTATTACAAAACTATAGGTATTTTTTAATCTTTAAACAAAAATCACAGAAGTTTGAACTGTGGCCTAACACAGTTCAAACATCTTATCGTGATTTTATTGAGGTAGGTATTTTAAAGGTTGATACTACAATAGAACCGTATATTATCTCTGTAATATTAATCTTATCTATGACGGCAAAATTATAATGGCCTATGAAAATAGATTATGATGAAATAGGTATAATCTTATACCTACATAAAATTCCCGTGTCACGATGTTAGTTACCGTACTCCTCCGAAACGGCTGGACCGATTCTCATGAAATTTTGTATATGCATTCAGTAGGTCTGAGAATCGGCTAACATCAATTTTTCATTCCTATTTTTTTTTCGCGAACGAAGTCGTGGGCAACAGTTAGTGTATACATAATAATTGAGATAAAAAAATAAACTTACCATTTTGCAAAAATCTAAGTCTGGCTCCTAGAGCTTTATCGTTGACGACGGCTCCTCCCATAATAACGTCGGAGTGTCCGTTCATGTACTTGGTGAGGGAGTACACGACTATGTCGGCGCCGAAGTCCAGGGGCCTTTGTAAGTACGAGGTAAGGAATGTGTTGTCAACCACTACGATTATTTCGCCGCGACTCCTTGTTAACTTCACCGTCGCAGCAATATCCACGACTTTTAAGTTAGGGTTTGTAGGAGACTCAATCCAGCACATCTAAAATATAATAATTAATCTTTGATTTTTTTTCTTCTTCTATAATCTTATCTAACACGTCCATATCATATTTCATAGATATTTCTCAGAAGATAAATTGTTTAATAAAAATTAGCGCAAAAATTTACAATGCTAAACATTTTATCATTCACGGACTTAATATTATCATTATTTCCACGGATAAAAAAAACTGTAACAGAATATACTTTGGAATTAAACAATAGTGATAAAGAATGTTGTGGTTTAAATAAGTTACGTGTTCATAAACAGCGAATGTAATAATATTATGATTTTTCGTCACTTCATAATAGAACGTGCGCATTCGTCAATTGATAAAGGTTTAATATGATAAGTATGTTTAAGTTAACTTAAAGACTTATCTACACAACATCAAAACTATAAATATATAATAAGTAAAATAAGGATATTAAAAGTATATAGAATCTATGTAGGTACCTTAGTATTAGCCTGAAGTGCTTTTTCTACATTTTCGAGTTGTGTGAAGTCTACAAAGGTTATCTCGACTCCCATCCTGGATGTGACTTGTCTGTAATTAAATTTACGGTTCTATTAATATTTTGTACAGTAACGCTTGTGTTCATTTACTGTTTTATTTTAATTACCTTAAGAGACGGTTAGTGCCGCCGTAGACATCGTCCATTGAAAGAATGTGGTCGCCTTTGCTTAGCAAACTAAGAACAGTCGAGGTAGCTCCGAGACCAGAAGCGAAACCAAATCCTTCTTTTCCACCGTCCAGTGCAGCCATGCACTCTTCAAGCGTATTTCTCATGGGATTCCCAGATCTTCCATATTCGTAACCCTAAAAAATAAATTACCGATACACCTCAGTTACAATAAAAAATTCACTTGGCTACGCTACTTAGAAATACATAGGTAGGTCCTTACGGTGTGCTCGGCGGGCGCTGGTTGCTTGAATGTGGTTGATGTTACGATGGGTGGCACGACAGCCGCGCACTTCCACTTTTCGGGGTCTTGTCCATGGTGGATTGCAGTAGTTGCAAATCCAGGGGTTGGCTTCAAAAATCCTGCCATCTAGTAATTTAAAAACCGTTTCTAATTACTGCCAATTGTAAAATGTTTTAAGAGTTTTAAAAATAATGCCAGATCAGCATGAATATTAAATTTTATTTTATTGACCAGGCTAATTTATAACAACAACATTCGAAAAGAAAAAATCAATATCTAAAAATAAAAATAAATAATTCAAAAACTTTCTACTTCCATGTTTTCCAATGCGTCAAAGCATGTAATTTATGTTTCGATCGCAATAAAGAAGAATCTCATTTTTTTTATTTTTAACTACATAGACAATCTTCTAAAAATATTCTACAAAAATTGCACGCGAAAATTCAAGGTTAATGTATACTTTGAAAAATGTGCCTGTATTGCATCACTATGTACACGCTTTCAAAAGTAAATTTAAATTAAATATTTAATTTATAAACAAAATTAATACTTACATTGATTTCCGAATACAAAATTCAATTGCCGCTCTATTTCTTATCTAACCTGTCCAATGCACCACCGGCCGGACAAGTATTACAATACCAAATGGGCCGCACTAGACGTCAAAACGTCTTTATATCGTACAATATTTATACCACACGGCACGATATCCAATCACATTGGTCGACTCAATTTAGGTCTACTACACAAGCTTTACGAGTTCAATTTAAAATACATAAATTGAACTTGAATACCCACTCAACGCCATACCTTGGTGTGTATCAAGCCTAACCTATAGACAGAGCTAGGGGGTTACACCATGAGTTTACAATGCTCGACTGGTAACGCGTTTTGACATTTGATTACCATTGATTACTGGTACAGTCTGTTTTAAAATTTTAATTCATTTAATGGTACGCAATAGACGAAGTAAATATTATGTACACACATAGTTAGGCTTTATTTAAGGTCACGGTTTATCAATGTGTTATGTGCACAGATTAAATGAGTACTACACTTATTGATTTAAACTTTTAGTAAGTTACGTTGTAAAAGAGCGACATTATTCCATAATTTATTTGTGGAATATTTAGTCTAATGTAATATAATCTAATCTAATATTTAAAAATGTTAGTGAATAAAATATTATAGTTAAAATGTCAGTGGTGGTTTTAAAAAACAGAGTCACAAGACGCGACGCATCTAATCTTTATCTGTGGACCTCAGATCAATATGTTCTGTGCCTCAGATACCTCAGATACAAATTATTACAAATCTTCAACGATGCCAACTGACGAGACAAGATATGAAGATGTGGACAACACAAACATTAATAGTATAGTGCGTTTCACTAAAGAGTTCCCTTCGCCGTTATGTTGGTAGCGCATAATTGAGTGTGGCCAGGTAATGATGATTGTATTAACCTAATAATCGGGGAATTACAATAGGTCGGGGAAAGTCTTTTCGCATTACAGTATGTATGAACTTGTAATAAAATCTTTCTCTCTCTAATAAAATTAGAATTTGAAATTATGTTCTTTATAATTATTGTTTTTATATAACTTTCAATTTATACCAACTAGCTAGATACAAATACTATAGCCAAAGAGATTTTATTACAAGTTCATACATACTATAATGCGAAAAATACATACTATAATATTTTGATGTAGTTATGTAATAGATTTTATATTTATATATATCTTTTTTATATTTACAATGATTACCTAGCATTATAAATGGGGTGTATAACATATTTATACAAATAAAACTCATGTCATTTAACTGTAATAATTGTTTATTTGCAACAACAATATTACTTTTTCGAATAACTATGCTCGTGTAAATGCCCAACACCGGATATAATACTGCTATCACTATCTCCAGTGTCACTATAGTCAGAAGTGTCATTTTTGTATCAATTTCATTTTTCATTTCATGAAACAGTTTAGTAATAGTTGGTAGCTCTTTCTTTACAACATAAAATTCATGAATTTTATGACGCACAAAGCTCAAAACGCTTTCCTGGAGTTGAAATTTCGGTTGCTGTACTGGCAGCAACCTCACCTTCTTTGGTAATTTTTGAAACAGTTTTTTCAGATATATCTAAAACAAACAAAATTATTACATAATAGTGAGTTAAAAGTCTTTTTAACGAAATTAGAATTATTGAAGGAAGTTCATAGAACATAGCTGTTAAATACCTGGTATATTAAACATTTCGATATATTTTTTTGTGATATGTATAACTCTTTTAAAATTTAATTTACTTTAATAATGAGCAATAAATAATAAATGAAATCACTTAACAAATACAGTCAACATAGTATTTATTTCATAGAAGTGTCGTTTCTGGTTGTATGCAACAATTTCAAGAATGTATACTTCATTATATAAAAATGTGCACATACAATATCACGACATACCAACGGGGTAGCAATGGGGAATAGCATAAAGTTCTGGTAACCCTATATTACAAACCTGTCATGGTAGCGACGCGGAGTCTCACACGTTTTAATGGAATTATTGGTTCCTTGTTACGTTTTTCTCTTCCACAAAATGATTTTACTTTCAACACCAACTCTCTTTTACCACTTTTAAGGGTCTTCGGCATGATTAACACCGTAAAACAATTAAAAAACACTGATGCATTAAAGCGTTTGACGTACTTGACAGTAGTTGACAGTCGGTAGTACCAACAAAACGGCGAAGGGAACTCTTTCGTGAAACGCACTATAGGTGTTGATTTTGAATTGCAAGCAATGTTCTAAGATTTTACATAAGAAA
Organism: Chrysodeixis includens; assembly: GCA_941860345.1. Taxonomy (NCBI): domain Eukaryota; kingdom Metazoa; phylum Arthropoda; class Insecta; order Lepidoptera; family Noctuidae; genus Chrysodeixis; species Chrysodeixis includens. The sequence continues at coordinate 4,847,566 of OW796091.1, read as the reverse complement.
TGCATGCGAATAAAATAAATATTACTATTCTCTCTCATGTTAAAAATTGTTGTTTCCTAATACAGGTCTATAAAACTTCCATGATGATGAAACTTCTGTCTGGATGACGATGTCATATTATTTATTGACACAATGATTTTTTTTTAATTATTTCCCATTTATAGATTATAGATACATTGTATGTGCAAATTGCCAAAGATGACACGATGAAATCCCTATGACCATGATAAAATCGACTTGATTAACAGTTCATTAGTAAGTACCTACATAAAATTGCGACAAAACTAAAGTATGTTTATAGTTCGATTATAATAATTGAATGTTTTATTCTTAGAGTAAAATCTTTGGTCATTGGATCTTCGTAGTAGTTCTTAGGGGGCGGCTTTCTTTTTATGTATAAAATGTGCTGGTGGTTTTATGTAATCTAGTGAATGACACAATGACAAAATGGCAATTATTATGAATTAACATAACAATGAAAAAGTATATCCTGGATACTCCATAAAATATTCGGGTTGATGCCCCTTAATGTTAAAGGGGTTAGTAATATTATTTTGTATCATAATGGTACGAAATAAAGTTCTTTTTCATTTTGGAACCTTTGTGGTTGTAAAAAAAATCACTAGCTTGATGTTGTGTGATCCATAGTCATGGATAAGGTTGTATATAAGTAATTATTAAAGGAATATAAAAGTTGATGTTGCTTTTAGGTAATTACAACATGCAAAACTATTATGTATCTCTGTATGCGGGGAAGGCCTTATTCTTTGGTTGTACCTAAAATATTTCCTCAATAACATTTCCTCATACTAGTTTATGTGCAATAATTAGCCTATAAGGATACTTTTGAACTGTGACATGAACGTGACAATTATTATTATCTAATTTAGGGAAAATCTTCTATGAAATAAGTTAGGAGAACTAAAATAATCAGAATCATTTGTTTTAGACTAGGATAATATGTACCCCTGCTAAAGACAATGCCTGAAATTTACACATCACACTAATATTAAAAATACAAAGTTGGTATGATATGGTAGCTGGCATTGTGCATTAACCCAGACTTTTCTCTGTAATCCAACATCTGCACAGAATGGCATTGTTAGAAAACGGTTTTATTACAATAAAAGTGATGTAAGTTAGGAATTGATCAGATAAACAGAAAATTGTTAGATATATGAAATTTCTATCATAAATAATATTTGGATTTCTATACGCTACATCCCAGGGTTTTATATTCGGCTGATCAAGATTAATGATAATATTCCACGACCTTAACATTATGCCATCTAGTCTCAAACTCAACAGAGCTTGTATTATGAGTTCTAGACAACTGAAAAACATTCTTATATACTTCTAAATACATACATATTATAGATAAATTACACCCAGGCAGAACAAATGATTGTGCCTATCACACAAACCTTTGTCCTGGGTGGGAATCGAACCCCCCACAACCTCTGGTATAGCAGTCAGGGTCACTAACCCCTAGTCAGGCCGTCAAAGAAAGACAATCAAAGATTAATGACAAGATTAGTGCCATCTGTTAACCAGGTCAAAAAATTCTCATATAAAACGCGCTTTTCGCTTGTCTGCAGGGATAGAATTTGGTGACCTTCAATTTATAGTTTATTATTGATGCAAGGAATAATATGCGCTGTCGTCATTCTGGCCTGCTCTTGAACCATATCCTATCAATGTCTTTTGCACCATAAACGGCAGTAACTTTTGATTGTGATAGCTAAGAAATTTGATTTTTCGCAGCTCCAAGGGGCTGTAGATCTGAGCATTTCTGAGACAAGGTCTTAACAGAGGGACGTATGGCGAACAAAAGGGGTTCTGTAAGGGATCCGTTTTTTTTCTTGTGAGTTACGAAACCCTAAAAAAATAATTAGTTTGTCAACTTAACTATACTAATAGCAACTCAACGTCGCTAAAACTGGTGTCTATCGTAATGTAAAAAAAAGACATCATCTATAGTATTTGTGTAATGTATAAGGTAAAATAATAATGTAAAAATCTACAATAAAATATTGAATACAAACAAAAAAGTTATTTACAAAACGTCTTTTTAAAACCCTGATCCAAGTCGTCTATTAGGTCTTCGTAATTTTCTAGTCCAACGGAAACCCGTATCATGTCATCTGTGATGCCAAGACGCTTTTTCACATCATCGGGCACAAGTTTATGAGTCATTTGGCTCCTATAAGTAGATGCAAAATTATGATTAATAACATACGTACTCATTAAATGTCAAGTAAAATGTTGAGTCATTGAGACCTAAATGTGCTGACTGCTGATGATGACCAAAAAAATTTTTTTTTTATACAGGTTTACTGGCAATTTGGCGTATTCTCGCCTCGACGTGATATAGGGGGTAAAATGCAACTATAAGGCTACTTAATATATCTGGCCGGAAATGAATGGTTTCAGAGATATTCAACATTGTGATTTTGTAAAAAACATCAAATTTTGGTAATTTTTATAGGCTTTTACATAACTGTTTCGTCTTATTTCATTTAACTTAGTTCTTATTTGTAGAGGACTGAATAGCACATGTCAAACCAAATATCCAGTAATCTATGTATAATAAATCTGTAGGAGAGTCAATTCTGTACATTGAAAATATTAAAAAATAAATAGCTGGGGGTGTTACTGGATCGATACCAAACCCAAATGTATATATGATTAAAAAAAAATTGTCTGTCTGTCTGTCTGTACGTTCAGGCATCACGTGAAAACGAACAGTTCGATTTCGATGAAACTTGGTATAATTATACCTTATTATCCTGGGCATAAAATATGATAATTTTTATCCTAGAAAAATATGTAGTAAAAAAAAATTATTTTTTTTATTCTATAGAACCGTGAACATACGTTGCGTTACCCGCAGTGGATTCAGATTATGTAATTTTCACACAAAATATCATACCCTAATGCAAGCTCGAAGCTTTATTAAAGTACTAAATATAATTTAAATAGGTTCATTAGTTTAGGTGTGATTGCATAATATTACCAAAGATCTCAGATCCTGCAAATGACAGACCTATAAAGATATAATTATATTTAATTATAATACTATATTATTTTTCAGCTTCAGAATGCAATGAGTGAACAAATATGCGAGACCTGATGAGGCGAAGAATCCGAATTCGTCTGCGGAATCGGAACCAGCGCACTTTAAAATACAAGTACGAAGACGAACTCTCTTCTTGATGCCGTACTTCAGGGAGTCTAATAATGTGTCACAGCCCGATCTTGCCACGACACCGGACAATGCGGACTCCACCGCCTCGGAACAGCGTGATTCTTTCGTGATGCCGAGTTTCAGCGAAACCACGGCCGGGGCACAGCGCGAACGTCCCTGGATGTCGAGGTTAAGGGAATCCACGGCCAGGGTAGCGCGCAATCCTCCCTTGACGTCGGGCATCAGGGAATCTGTGGCCGAAATATTGCGCTCTCTTCCCCGGAGGCCACTCTTCAGGGAGTCCACAGCCAGGCCACTGCGCACTCCTCCCTTGATCCCGCTCTTCGGGGAGTCTACGGCCAGAGCACAGAAAGTATATCCATTTTCCTCGGTTTTTTAGACTCTACGTTACGTACTTTCAACCCAAGCAAAGACCAGAGTCTTTCAGGTAGTGCAGGACGTGGAGTTTCTGCAGATTTCGGGAAATAATAACATGACCCCACGCGACAACGGTCCGAATACTGCTCCTACTGGTAGCAATCCTAATACGTTGAGTATTATTATGTAAACAATTAGTATAGTATTTCTTAGTAGTTGTAAGTAATGTAGTATGCATTTGAAAATTATATAATTCTAAATATATTTTTTGTATTTCTTTAAATTTACCAAATAATAAGTCATTGTTCACCATCGATAATCGAGCCAAATTCGATGTAGACCTAATGTAAACAAACCAACTCACATGATTTTTAGGGTCTCTTTCGTCGTCTGTCTGCCACCTCAATCTATTTCACATTTGGTAACAATCACCTCATTTTACTAATAAATAATAATATGTTCAATCTTTGATTATAATGTTTTCGTAGAAAATTTGTATTAAGTTAGGTTTGAAAAATATTTCAATATTTTAGTAGATAAGTAAGAAATAATTAGGAGCGGTCCCCCAACGCAATGATTAAGAATGTATTCATAATTCTAAACAAATACATCTGTTTAGAATTATGAATACATTCTTAAGTACTTTAAGATTAAGTTTCTTTTATTATGTTGTGTAGGGGGATTTTTAAATTTTATTATTTACTAGCGACCCGCCCCGGCTCCGCACGGGTGCTATGCTGATACTAAATAGTAAATATATTATAGAAAAACTGTGAACGTTGTATATAAAAACATAGTGGCCCACTCCAGCTTGACCGCAAACACTTCCTACGTCCCTCAATTTTTAAATCTATACTCTATATACATATAATAAATCTGTAGAAAGGTTAATTCTGTACATTGAAAATATTGAAAAAAATCAATAGCAGCCTGCTATTGATTTTTTCGGCGGTTTATCGAGTTAGCGGTTGCTCGAGTTTAAATGCTATGTAACTTAAATAATCACTGTTCTGTTGGGTTCTAAGGAAATGCCTAGATAAAAATCTACTTTTTTTAGCGTTAAATTAAACATTTTTAAGGAGCGAGGATTGCCTTGTATTACGTCTTTTTCTAGGGTTAAAAATAGTCCGGAATGTTGAATTTCTCGGAAAAGAACAGAATTTGGTATTTAATGGATTAAAAAACCCAGGATCTTTCAGTCTTGCTTCTTAGACTGCATGCCTCTAAAAGGTGTCCCTATCTCCTAGTAAAACTTAGGTACAACAAACTTTACATTATAAAATACTTACGGTATTTGAACTAAACTTTCATGGCCTCCTAAACTCACAGCAAGAGTGAAGATTTTAAATGAGTTACACAATTTTTCTGAATATTTTATATCGCCGTAATGTCGAAAACTGAATACTCCGGAGTGTCCCCTTGTCTGCTTTTGCGAGATACAATACTGTTCATGGAAATCAAGACCTAAAATAGGAATATTATTTTAGAACTACTATCTCATACATGTAATCTTGTACTTAGTACTTATATACTAGGTATGTAGTAGGTATAATAATATGCAATAGGTATCCAGGGCGGGGGTAGTGAACGAAATCTAACTTACCTGGATGCATAACTTCTCGAACATCAGGATGGAAATGCAACCATTTTGCTACTGCTAACGTTGTTTTTTTATGGTATTTCATGCGAATTGATAATGTTTTCAAACTTCTGTTGACCAGATAGCAATCGAAGGGAGACGGAATTACTCCTAGAACTGAAAATGTGATAAGCAAATTGATAATATTATGTCAATACGTAGGTCATGTAGATGTTTGCTTTTTTTTTGTTCTGAACGGGTCTTTTGACTACAATGATTGATTGATTATGTAAATGACTCTACCTACCGAAATAAAATATTTCAAGGATATTCTATTTATCGTGACGATATTAAACCCTTAGGCTGGGACTCCACCAAAGCGGAGAGGAAATGTTTTTTAAACAACCAATAGAATTATGTTATTGGCATATTATCTCCCCTCGAAGTAACAAATATATGAACTTTTGTGACTGAATTTATAGAATTACTTTCATTATGCAAGGATACTAAGTAAATAATAAAAAAAAAACGTAAATATATCCACCCATAGAAATCCATGAGGATACTTAATGTAGACACACAACTAATCAATAGTCTGATGAAGCAGACGCCACCGATTAAAATCGTCGCGTGTGGATCTTACATAATGATGCCCTTTTTTCGATTTTTAAGTTAAAAAGGCAGTTCATATGACAACTCATAAAAATGAGTTTAGAACAGTACATTGAAATCTTATATATAAAAATCAATTGCTGTTTGTGTTAGTCTCGCTAAAACTCGAGAACGGCTGAACGGATTTATCTTATCTTGGTCTTGAAATGTTCGTGGAGGTCTAGGGAAGGTTTAAAAGGTGAGAATTTTTTTTTTTTTATTTATCGTTGGGGCAGTACGAAGTCTGCCGAGTCAGCTAGTCTGAAATAAAATAATATGATGTCTATGTAACTTACTTCTTTGTATGAGTCGTAGTCTGTCAGCTATTTCAGGATCGTTGACTATTGCTCCGCCCATTATAACGTCGCTATTGCCATTCATGAATTTCGATAAAGAGTATACTACTATATCGACACCGAAATCCAGAGGTCGTTGTAAGTATGAACTGAGGAACGTGTTATCAACAACCACCATAATTTTGCCGCGTTTTTTTACCGCTTTCACTGTTGCTTCAATGTCAATCACTTTCATACAAGGGTTTGTCGGAGTTTCAAAATATACCATCTAAAAATGAGATAACATTGAGTTAATACTGGGGAAATCCAATTAAGTTTTTTTTTTAAGTAGGACTGCGTTCCCGACAAGCAGGAGTGATTCGATCAGAATCTCAATCAAGATAATTGTATGTAAGTATATCTACCAATATTCAATTTACCTTCGTATTTTTTCTTATTGCTTGATCTAATATTTCGGGTTCTGATATATCTACGAATGATACTTGAATTCCCAATCGTGGTAGGATTTCACTGTAAATACAAGTAAAACTGTTAAAATACTTAATCTACACGGCTCTCTATTCCAGTTAGTTGACTAGTTTTTTATGAAAAAAAACCTTTCCTCATATAGGCATGTGGGTGAACTTAGCAGATCAATGTCCAGCAGATAAAAAAAAAGAGAGTTCTATTCGCATGCAGCTGAGTTCTATAGTTCCTGATAGTTTTTAAAAATATTTCTGCTGTTTTTACCTCAAAAAATTAAAATTGATGAAATGCTCTGCTAACTTCCCGTAGCAGATCAATTTGCAGCAGATCAAAAAAAAAGTGTGTTCCTTTCGCATGCATGTAAGTTCTATAGCTCCTGATAGTTTTCAAAAATAGTTCTGACGTTTTTGTCCCAAAAAAGACAATTTGAAAAATGGTCTGCTAACTTCCCGTAGCAGATCGAAAACTCGAAAATATCATTTTCATTGCCTTATAATATATTCCCACAGCCTAGAACTCTTTTGTTTTAGACAGAACTATAGCAGAACTGCAATGCACAATTCGATTCGAGTCCAGAACTCACGTCCCAGTGCCAGCAGAGCATGTGAGAATGTTTAAATACTCAAAAAATATATTTAGCATTTGTAAAATTGCTTACAGGCTAGAACTCTTTTGTTTTAGACAGAACTATAGCAGAACTGCAATGCACAATTCGATTCGAGTCCAGAACTCACGTCCCAGTGCCAGCAGAGCATGTGCGAAAACTTGAAAACTCGAAAAATATCATTTTTATCATTTGTAAAACTGCTCACAGGCTAGAACTCTTTTGTTTTAGACAGAACTATAGCAGAACTGCAATGCACAATTCGATTCGAGTCCAGAACTCATGTCCCAGTGCCAGCAGAGCATGTGCAAAAACTTGAAAACTCAAAAACTTGTTAAATTGCTCACAGGCTAGAACTCTTTTGTTTTAGACAGAACTATAGCAGAACTGCAATGCACAATTCGATTCGAGTCCAGAACTCACGTCCCAGTGCCAGCAGAGCATGTAAGAATAATTCATTCATTCCCCTGCCCTTCTCCCAATTATTATTTGGGGTCGGCGCAGCATGTCTTTACTCATGCTGCTTAAGTTTTGGCTGTATTTTACGGCCGGCCGCCTGCCTGACGCCAACCCTCCTTGGGAATGCTGTTGCTGGTGGTTTACTTCCCACCAGGAGGTTGACCCGAGGTGCTAGGTGGTATGCACCGGGTCGTAGTTTCCCTTAGTCGCCTCTTACGACACCCATTGGTCGATATGGGTCAGCCCTATTCGCACCGGGAACTGCACGGCAAATGTAAGAATGTTTCAAAATTCAAAAAATATCATTTTAATCACTTGTAAAATTGCTCACAGGCTAGAACTCTTTTGCGATTCGCCCACATCTGCAACAGTGGGCGGAGAGGCGGTACGGAAAACTGACGTACCGCCTCACGCAGGTGTTGACCGGACACGGGGCCTTCGGGCACTACTTGTGCCGGGTGGCCCGCAGAGAGGCCACCACAGCGTGTCACCAGTGCGGTGATCCTGACGACACCGCACTGCACACGCTGGCCCTGTGTCCGGCCTTCGATGGGCCTCGCGCCGTCCTCGTGTTTGCGCTGGGCGGAGTAGACGTCTCCGCGCTGCCGGCTGTTGTCGCAGCCGCGCTCAGCAGCCGCGCAGCGTGGGACGCACTGGCCTCCTTCTGCGAGACCGTTATGTCGCAGAAGGAGGCCGCAGAGTGCGCCGGAAAAACGATCCGGACGCGCCCCAAACACGCCATCGTCGGGTGGGGCGGCGAAAGGCCGCTTATGAGCGCGCCCTCCCGCCCTAACCAGCGTCCGGGCGGTGGCACGGGGGGTACCACCGTCTGTAGTAGAGGACCCACAACGGGGGGCCACATTCGATGCTATGGGTGTGGTCCCAGTATCAGGCGAGGACGCCGACGCCCTTTACACGTCGGCCTCCAACATATTTTGCGAAAGAGCAACCCGCTGGCCGAAAGACGAGAACAGCGGAAGCCCGCGGTCGGTGCATGAAGTAATGCTATGCGCTGCCAAGCACCTACACCAAAACGCGGATGACGTAGCACAGCGGTTCAGGTTTAGTCAGTAAGAGTCTGACACTACCCGCGGCTCCCACCGGGGTCGCGGGTGTCCATGAGGATTCCCCCGCTTTACCAAAAAAAAAAAAAAAAAAGGTTTGGTTTTAATTAGGTTAGGTTATGTTTGGTTTTTAGATTAGGTTAGGTTTGGTTTTTAGTTAGTTTAGGTTTTTAGTTAGGTTAGGTTAGGTTTGGTTTTTAGTAAGGTTAGGTTAGGTTTGAATTTTAGTTAGGTTAGGTTTGGTTTTTAGTTAGGTTAGGTTAGGTTTGGTTTTTAGTTAGGTTAGGTTAGGTTTGGTTTTTAATTAGGTAAGGTTAGGTTTGGTTTTTAGTTAGGTTAGGTTATGTTTGGTTTTTAGTTAGGTTAGGTTTGGTTTTTAGTTAGTTTAGGTTAGGTTTGGTATTTAGTTAGGTTAGGTTAGGTTTGGTTTTTAGTTAGGTTAGGTTTGGTTTTTAGTTAGGTTAGGTTAGGTTTGGTTTTTAGTTAGGTTAGGTTAGGTTTGGTTTTAAGTTAGGTTAGGTTAGGTTTTTAGTTAGGTTAGGTTAGGTTTTTACTTAGGTTAGGTTTGGTTTTTAGTTAGGTTAGGTTAGGTTTGGTTTTAAGTTAGGTTAGGTTAGGTTTTTAGTTAGGTTAGGTTAGATTTGGTTTTTAGTTAGGTTAGGTTAGGTTTGGTTTTTAGCTAGGTTAGGTTAGGTTTTTAGTTAGGTTAGGTTAGGTTATGTTTGGTTTTTAGTTAGGTTAGGTTTGGTTTTTAGTTAGGTTAGGTTAGGTTTGGTTTTTAGTTAGGTTAGGTTAGGTTTGGTTTTTAGTTAGGTTAGGTTAGGTTTGGTTTTTAGTTAGGTTAGGTTATGTTTGGTTTTTAGTTAGGTTAGGTTAGGTTTGGTTTTTAGTTAGGTTAGGTTAGGTTTGGTTTTAAGTTAGGTTAGGTTAGGTTTTTAGTTAGGTTAGGTTAGGTTTGGTTTTTAGTTAGGTTAGGTTTGGTTTTTAGCAAGGTTAGGTTAGGTTTTTACTTAGGTTAGGTTAGGTTTGGTTTTTAGTTAGGTTAGGTTAGGTTCGGTTTTTAGTTAGGTTAGGTTAACTCTATCCTTAGGGAACTCTATCCCGGCTATCCCTAGGATACTCTATCCCGGCTATCCCTAGGGAACTCTATCCTGGCTATCCCTAGGGAACTCTATCCCGGCTATCCCTAGGATACTCTATCCCCCGGGAACTCTATCCCGGTTATCCCTAGGGAACTCTATCCCGGCTATCCCTCGGGAACTCTATCCCAGCTATCCCTCGGGAACTCTATCCCAGCTATCCCTCGGGAACTCTATCCCGGCTATCCCTCGGGATCTCTATCCCGGCTATCCCTAGGGAACTCTATCCTGGCTATCCCTAGGGAACTCTATCCCGGCTATCCCTAGGAAACTCTATCCCCCGGGAACTCTATCCCGGTTATCCCTAGGGAACTCTATCCCGGCTATCCCTCGGGAACTCTATCCCAGCTATCCCTCGGGAACTCTATCCCAGCTATCCCCTAGGGAAGTCTATCCCAGCTATCCCTCGGGAACTCTATCCCGGCTATCCC